>VUYV01000037.1:4015324-4052113 GCA_008711295.1 Anarhynchus alexandrinus
GTGGTGTTTCTCCTCCCCCCCTCGGTATGCTGTGGGGGTTTGGGGGTCCGGTGTCCGCCTGGGTGTGACTTCAGGTGTGTCCGGGGGTGAGGCAGGGTCGGCCACCGGTCCCGGGATGGAGCCCGGGACGGGCCGACCTTGGCGAGGGCACCTCGTCCTTGGGTCTCCTTGCCCGGCCCGGGAGCATCGCCGTCGGGGCAGCCGGCCCTCCCTGCCGGCCTCCGCCTTGGACTTCAGGGTGGCTTTCTTCTTTTTTCTTTTTTTTTCCACCCCCTTTTCCTTGGATAGAGGAAACTGAGCTAATTTTACCTCGTCGTGGGAGAACAATTGGCTTTTAATGCCTTTGCAAGAAGGAAATGGCTTATATGCGTGTTTGTGATTAAATGCTCATGATGTATTTATTAGGTGCTGTACAAATAGCACTTAGAGGCTTTTAACGTTTCCTTTGCGCAAATAGACAGTCTCCCGTTTGCTGCCAACCACAGCTGGTGTGCTGCCCTTGCCATGTCGAATTCGGTTCCTGCTGTAATGGATCAGCCGGAGGTGCCACATCCGGAGCTGCGGGCTCCAGCTCCGGCAGGCGGGCGGACTAGAGCAGGCTTCTGCCGTATCTTTACGTGAGCAGAATTGGGTTGTGGGTGCGCATGGATAGGTGTTTTCTGCTCCTGAGGCACCAGGCAACTGCGCAGTGCTTCAAATGCGGAGGCTGAACCAGGTCCTTCTCCCAGAGCGCCTGTACCGATCCGCCTAGGACTCGTTTCCATTCGCGGAGTCGATCTGCAGGCTGATGATCCGAATCCTCTGCTATAAGCCTACCTGTTGCGGGAAGCTTTCTCGTTCAACCCTGTCGTGCTGGGTCGCTAGACCCGCTGTGTGTTTTCTGAGACCTCGGAGTGGTTTTGACCTTCAAGGTGTCTTTGGCGTTAAGAGCATCCTGGCTGGGAACCTGATTAAATAAGCTACCTCCCAGTGTTTGCCTTTTGATGTTACAAAACTCAAAGGCGTTACGCTGCAGACAACAGCATTAGTGTTTGGTTTGTTACAACAGCACCTCCTATGACCGTGCTCTGGAAAAAATTTCCACACGTTCCTGACGTCACAGCCATTTGCTTTACGCTGCCTGGATACCAAAGAGTGCTTTTAACTCCTGGAGCACCATGTTACCGCACCCAGCTCTGCCCTCCAGCTCTGGTTACCTCCCCTGCCTCTGGTGCACGTGAGGAAGACGAGAGGATGGAGTGCCTGTCCGACAGTGTCCCTCAGCCTCCGTGTCGCTGGCTGTCCCTCCTGCTCGCCTGTCTTTCATAGACGTGAAAAGAAAACAACCAGAACTGCCTGCTTTCACCGGGAGGCTTCTCCAATGAAGGGCCTTTTTTTTTCTTTACCATGGGGTTGGGGAGTGAGGAGGAATACTTCCACCTACTTCTTCCTCCCTTTCCCTTGTAGGTCATCGCTTCAAGTCCTTCAAATAAACCACCTCTTTTTTTTTTGTTTGCTCTAATTAGATGAGGGCAGTCCGAGATGAAGCAGGCTTGCTTTCAAGTACTCTTTGGCCTCTGCGCTGGCCTGCTGGTTCCTGCAGCCCGGTTAGCATATAGTTGCTTGGCATGGGCTGGCTTATCCTTCCCGTAGGCGGCCTGGTGATGCCTAGTACGGCATGTTACTGTGCAGTTAATCAGTTGAGATAATCCTTGTAAACGGGTAACTGATACCCGGAGTCTGAGCCATGCTGCGTCTCCAGGCTCTTCTCCACCCCCCCAAGATTATTCTAGGCATTTCCCTTTAGACCAAAACTAAATTCAGTCTTTCATTATTATGTAATTCACTTTTTAATTGGTATGAGTGGTGCTGGAGTGCCTCTGTAGACATTCAAGGCTGGTAAACGTGTGGTGCTGTGACATGTTTGAGTACTTTCCTACATTTAAGATTGAGTATTGGAGCTAATTTGAGCCCTAATTCTGCTCCTGTTGCCTTTAATGGAGGTGATAGCCTGAATTACTAGGGGAGACGAGGCTTTACAATTGCTTGTAAACCCGAATGAAACATTTACTGTAGACTCTCCTGGAAATGGCTTTGAGGCCCAGAGCTTTGTGGAACGGGTGTCCTTCAGAGCACACCCATAGTATGGCTTCTTGCCGTTGGGCACTTGCTTTGCTGAAAGTCTGTCGCCTGTGATAGTATGCGATGGCAGTGCTGGGTCAGCCAAGAGATCCTTTAAAGTACAGAAGAACATGGCTTAATCTTCGTGTTTTATAATCCCAGATCCCAATGTGTGGATTTCCCGGTTTTCAGGGGCTCATGCTTCCAGCCCCCTGAAGAACTGGAGTGACTTATTTTCTGTCTGCGTCAGGGCATAACCTCACCGTTAAATGTATGCCTCTGCGAGAGGGCTCGCCATCTGGATTCGGTGTGCCGGGCTCTTCTTGCAAGTGGCAGAGGCTGGAAATCTTGTCCTGAGGTATGACTGCCTAGAGGGCTTGATTTGATTCCTCTTTCTGTTTTCTCTTGCAGTTAAGATCCTCCTCTTCTATGTCATCTTCTATGGCTGCCTGGCAGGTATATTCATTGGGACCATCCAAGTGATGTTGCTCACAGTCAGTGAATTTGAGCCCAAATACCAGGATCGAGTGGCACCTCCAGGTAACTAAATAGGAGGCCCGTGTTTGACTCGGTGCAATCTGTGCCGGGGAGGCGGGTTGGTTACTCACCTCAAGAAGGAGGATGAAATAAGCATGTCGTTGCTGCAACACATATTTGTAGGGGGTGGGTATGTTCTCAGCCTTCTGTGTGAACAGTACTGGGGCTTGAAGGCAATCCTGCTAGAATTAAAGGTTGCATCATGTGAAATATGCCTCCTGTCTTAGAGGAGCTTGAACCTGGATTGCTCTTCTTCCCTTCCCCTAAACCGAATCGATGGTGTGAGGCTAAGAGGCTTCACTTGGGAGTGAGCGGTATGAAGAAGCTGGGTTCAGTTTTTCTTTCTTCATAGCCACTGTGTTCCCATGGGTAAGTGAAGGGACAAGGGTAAAATGTCAGCTTTATCTGTGAAACTGGGGTGCCTGAGGAGAAAGGGGACAACCAATTCTGGCTGTGCTTACTGAATTGTGTTAGCCAACACTGAACTGCCCTGTGTCATCTAGAGGAGACGGTAGCATTTACTAAAGGGTATTTCAGTTGAACATGATGTGGGAGGTTAAAGGTGGGTTGTGCAGTTGCTGATGTGTGAGCTGTCTTTACTAGACAAAATAAGCCTCTAATCAAAATTAAAATGATCGCTTGAGCAGCGTCTGTGGCCAGCCTGCCTTGGTGGGGGCCAGTGGAGTCGGCAGCCCTTGCCGCAGGTTCCCCGCTCCGCCTGTCCGGGCTGCGCTGCGCTATCCTATTCCCACCGCAGCCAGCGGCGGCTCGGAGCGTGGGGGGGGAGCTGCGCAACTGCTGCTTTCCCACATTACAAATGACCTTGAGGCTGCTTGGCACTGGGGATGGTAACGATCCGTCTCCAGTTGCTCTGTAAAACAGTTCAGAAGCTTTTAATAACAGTGGTATTTAAGTGACAATTGTGAGGGCTGATGGCTCGTAGCTACAGAAGTTGGCTCTAGCGTCGCACGGCGTCTTACGGCCCCACTGTCTCCAAGTCCTCTGCTGTGATTATTCCCTGCTCTAACAACACAGGGAATGTTACCACCACCAAATGGTGTTATAATCTCGGCAAAGAATCTTTTTCAGATAATTGCTTTGCCACCAGCACTTAAAGACAGAACGGAGAGTGGAACTGCTGTGTTGGTGTGTGGCACTTCTTAATGTACCAGCGTGGCTGGGGTAAATGCTGTCTTTAGCACTGGAAGTGGCTGTTTCTGTCTCTGTGATGGGGTCTGACATTTGCAGGAAGGACTAAACTGTCACTGATACTGCCCAGAGCCATTAGCTGCATCTGAAAAGCCAACATGGCTAATGGTGGAGTAGTTGTTACTTTAATAATGTGTTTCTCCCCGGCTGAAACCCAGTGGTCTCACCAGACGTGAAATAATTAGTGAAGAAGCCCATGGATCTTGGGTCACATCCAGATAGACCTGCTGTTTAGCCTGATGTCACATAATTACTCATTCTAAGTAAACCGTTCGCTTTCAGTGTAATAGCAGAAATTTCAAAAGCAACTCCATGGTAAAATTTCTGTGTAAGATTTCAGCCTGCAGAGGATTTTATTTGTCTCTTAATTGCATACTGCACCAGTTTTTCTGGGGCTTATCTTTTTTTTTTTTTTTAAAAACCAAAAAGAGGAACTGAATTTTGAGACACTGTTGTAGTGTGTACTACAGAAATCAAAATGGAGGAAGAACAAAAAGGTCATCAGGATCTTTGTAATGGGCTTTCTGGACACATATGGAAATACAGGAGAACAAAATCCAGCTCCTCAGATATATATATGACAGTAGTCAGCCCAATAAACAAGGGCTTTGAACCAAGCTGGAATGGCGCACATGTACCACTTCAGGGAAATAATTACCAGTTAATAGCAGAGGATCCTTTGCAGGGCATCACGTGACGACTGTTTCTGCAGATGTGGACAAGCTGGGGGTCAGGCGTGGTGCTGGTTGGCTTTTAATGTTGCATCCATTCCTCGTCCTGTATGTAGCACAGCAGCCATTAGACCACAACGAAGTCAAAAGGAGCCTTTTAATACAGGCTTTCGGAGAGGGGGCTGCTGCAGGGAGCTGCTGCGCTGCTGTGTCGGCACTCGCTGCGTTCCCCTCCTGCACGGGTCTCTCCCCTGCGCTGCAGGCACAGCTGCGCCTCTGATGACAAACACACGTGTGGGAATGGTCACTACTGCACTCGGTGGGCATCAAACTCAGATATTTTATTTTTTTGTGATCTGGGAACCCCGGCAGACTACGAACTCCATAAAATAGGGTGTCATGCAGTTCTAATTCCTGGTTCTTGCGGGAAGATTTGCAAGTCAAGTAAGTACATGGGCAGCTTGAGAGAGCCTTTGAGATTCTAGGAAGCTAGGAAACCTGGTTTTGTTCTTGTTACAGTGCTCTGTCCTTCTTGGGCAAGTCACTGCTGTGTCAGCCCAAAATGGCTGGGGAAGGGGAAACTACATTTCCCTTCAGGATTTGCAGGAGAAAATGCTGTAGGGGCTGCTATAATATCACTCTTGTTCTGAAATACAACAGATTTCATAACAGCAACAGAACCTACAGGGTGTTTTATTGAGTTATTGACATGGGTGTAACATTGAAAGCCATAAAGTGCTATTTTTGTAGCCAAGTGTCATTACTATGCTAATTGGTTTCTGCATTGAACACAACAGGAATGTTATAGAGGGCTTCAGGGCAAGCTGAGTTTTGTACCTTTCCATGATACTTTTCCTTCTTTTTTACCACCCCCCTCTTTTGTCTTGAGGTGGGGGAAGGGACAGTGCAGTTCGCCTTCTTGTCCAGCCTCCCCATTGCGACAGCCCCAGCTTCCCAGTTCCACGTGTGCTGCAGGCTCGGACTCTGCTTTAAGCACAGAGGACTTCCTCTCCTAACAGGGAAGGATGAGGCTATTGCCTCTTAAACACAGCGTACTGAGCATTTAAGAAAAAAAAAAGTACTCCATTCTCCTCCTCCCCTTCCCCACCCCAATACAAATTGGGCTGTGTATCCTGCCATCTTGTGGTGTGTGTCCTGTCACTGGGGCCGGTGTAGGGGGGGGAGAGCTCACCGCTGCCTAATAGGAGCGGCAGCTGGAAAGAGGAATCCCTGCCCAAGTCGGGGGATTTCGGGTGTCCCTGCTTCAATGCTGCCTGGCCAGGATGTGCCTGGGCAGCGAGTGTGTCATGGGAGAGGCTGCTGGGGTGTGTATTCCCCACGTGGTGTCTTTTGCTCGGGCGGCAGCGGGAGGTGGCAGGAAAGCCCCGAGGAGTGTATGCCGCCTCCTGTGAAGTTGCACTTTTCAGCTTCAGTCTCTTGTTGCCTCAGCACCTGTGTTGGGGGGAAAAAAAATAATCTCTGATCTCAAGCTCCAGGGATGTTATCTGCCAGGCGGATTTTCCTGCATTTGTAAAGACTTGCACCTGCTTTTTGCACTTTAGGGGTGAGGTAGAGGGTGACTGGAAGCTTGGAAGGACATTGCTTGGTATGGTGGCTTTTAAAGTCTATCCTCATTTAGTGAGCCGGGGGTGGTGGCAAATGGAAACGGTGTAGTGATCACTCAGTTTGTCATCTCTGTCACCCCAGGGGAGTGTTCAGACTCATTCTGAACCAAGAGTACGTGGTACTTGGAAATGAGCATCGTGTGATGAAGCAACAGTGGTTACTACGAATTTACACAACCATTCCTAATAACCAGCCTGACTTCCCGCTTCTAGTCTCTTCCTCTTTACCCTCAGGACACTTTTCCTGAAGTCTTGCCCCTGCAGCTTAGAATGATAATGTCTATGTGGAAAATCTGTTTTTAAATGAAGTTGGATAAATGTGATTTTAATCTGCAGTGGTGTTTTGGAAGTAGAACTGTAGCTGAAAAAAAAAATCTACTTCACACACTTTCTTTTGTTTTAGGTATCTTGGTACATCCACAGAGCTAGAAAGCCAACAGAAGGTGGTGTCTGTTACCAAGCCAAGGCATCTCTCATTGTTTGTGTGGACAGTGTCAGTCAAATGAAGACAGTAATCATATTTCCTAGCAATGCACTCTAAGAGCCAATTGTGGAGATGATTGTCAAAAGTAGTTTGTCAGTGTTTTCTTAGCAATGCTGGATTCTTCCATGGGTGAAGAGCATCACCACATGTAACACCATGATGTGTCGCTGTGTTAATAGCATGAGATGCAGAACTGTGGCAAACAGATCATAGTCTGAAGATGAGGAGGGGGTTGTTTAGACTGCCGGTTATGAAAGCACTTGAGCCTTGATTTCCTTCCCCCCATGGGGCTTGCTCATGAATGGCTTCCTCATGTGCAGGAAGCCCCCAAGAGGCTCGTTCAGCCCTGTACTTTGAGCCACATAGCTCCCTTGGCGTGTAGCAACCCATGGCAGGTAGTGCTGGGATGGCTCAACTTTGGGACTTTTTTCTTCTTGTCCCTGCTTGCCTCAGTTCCCCTAATGGGGATGAGCAAAGGTTTCAGACAGGTTACAAAAGTGTTCTGCAGAGGTTACTGCCTCTCATCATAGCAAATCAACACACTTTAAAAAACAAAGAAACAAACCAACCCTGGAAAAAAACCCAAACCCAACAACCAAGTTTGCTTAAAAAGGGTTCAGTGATAGTGCTGCTCTGATAACAATATTGAAGCTTTTATTTTGGCTATGGGGTGTACAGCTGGAAAACAAAGCAGGCAATGATGGATCTGCACTTAGGGCTTTGTGTCCTGTTGGTTGCAGGTGTATGGGAATGGAGGCTGTGGTAGCAGCCAGTAATACATTTGTAGTCAGGATAAAGCCATTTTCATAACAAGCCTTTCATCTTCACAAAGACTTGATTTCTTGCTTCTGAAGTGGGAAGACTGATCTCTACTTTGCTCCTGTCCTAAGCAAAGAAAGCACTTCCTATAGTAAAGTCCAGTCAGTCTGGTTCATCCAAGTTACCTGTAAATACCCAAAGTCTGTCTGAAAGCATCCCAGCTATGGCCAGAGGCCGAGTCAACCTGGCAGGAAGGGTTCTCTTGCCCTGGCCACTGGAGCGGTTGTGTGGAGGTGCTGGTTGGGCTTTGGTGCTGCTCCACAAAGATCTGCAAGACAGGGATGCTTTGGGATGGGGGGTCTGATGTCCCTACCAAGTCACTTGCCTCATGGGCAGAAGGTTGGCTTTGGACCGAACGTGTCAGGGGCCAGGCTCTCCTAACCAACGAACGGGGATATTCTCGGTGGCTTTTACACACCACAGGGTGTATATTGCTGACCTTCCCTTCACCTTTGCCATGCCCACGTGGGCGCCTTTTTGCGTTACCATGGACAAGACAAAAAGCAGAGGTGGAGAGTTCTTTCATTTTAGAGGTCCTGAGCAAAAGTAGTAGCAGCTTAACTGCCTGGCTGTAGCTTAACAAGCCCGGGCAGGCTTTCTTGAATTTTATATTTATACGCTTGAATGACACACCTGTAACTTGAACTCTGGAAAAGGCAGATGCAGGAGAGGAACCAAGGGCTGCCTCAGCTGCAACTCCAGATCGCCCCTTCAAGTGACTCAGCTTGTTGCTTCTCAGCTGGGTGGTAACATGAGGAGGGTTTGGCAGGATGGGATTGAAGTCTCTTACTAAAATTGAACTCGGCTTATTTATTTCATATGTATATATATTTATTTTTAACCATTTGTGAAGCAAGAAGGCGAGTAACTGCTCAAAAAGGGGTTGAAAGCCACTGGCTTCGGAGGGTAGGATGTCATTCTGCTGGTGGAGTAGTAAGTTGCTTCTAAACTTGTAATGCTCAACCTGCTCAGTTTGTACCGGGGGAGTTTTGAGCGGTTACAGCTGCTTCCTGGAATAAAACTTGAAACCCTGAGCGGCTCGCTGGGTGTCTCGCTATCTTTGGCGACGAGGAGCTGCGTTTAGGGGAACAAAGCTAATCTTTGTCCTAGGTTACAAATTCCAACTCGGTGGGTAGCGGGCGGGGGGAGTGGTGAGCTGGCTTGAGGAGGGACTAAGCAGAAGCACTCAAGTGGCTTTGGAAAAACTGCTGGAGTCACAAGCTCCTGTGGGTTGGGGCCAGCCAGCTCAGCTGCCCGAGTTTTGCACCGGGGGAACTTGTTGGCAACAGGCCTGTTCTGAAAGCTGTCAAAGCAAATGTTGCTCCCCTGCTCCTTTTTCTTGTTCTTACTAAAACGAAGATGACAAACTGAGCAGAAGTCAAGACCCCGATAATTACAGTGGCTGCCACAAAAGCAGCATGAACTCCGGTTCCCATTACTTAAGTTTAAAGTGTTACCCATGCATCAGTGCATTCAATTAAAATGTGACCTAAACATCATGCAGGAGCAACTGTTTCGAAGTCCCATAATGAAAAGCAGAGGTTGGCACATTTCATCATCTGTAGGCATTACTTGTATCTTGTCCCTTCTCTTCTCCACGTGTTCTTTTCCTATTCATCCTCCGAAAGTCAAAAGTGGAGCTAGTTACACAGCCCAGAATCTGGCACAGTCTGTTAAACATCTCTCTGGTATTTCCTGCTCACCTACTCGGCCATGAGCTTCTGATTCGAGAGCTGAGAAGGCTATTTCTGCAGTCAGAAATACCTGCTCACGGGGTGAAAAGACCCGAGAAAGCCATCCGTCGGGCTGATGAATTTACTGAGTGAGAAAATGTCTCCTGCCCTGCATCCTACAAGGGAGACTACACAAAGGCTACGTGGATTACAGCCAGCAGAGAGTGACCAGACCCGACTTGGGGAACCTCTCATGTTTCATTGTGAGGGTCTGCAAGTGGGCAGCTATGATTTTTATCCTAAATGCATAGCGTGTTTTGCAGACTTTCAAGTCAACCTATTAGGGATGCGTACATGGGAGTAGGCTTTTGTGGGGCTTTGTTGCGTGTGGTTGGTGTCACACGCAGACAGCTTCACTTCTGTCCTTGGGGAGGAGGCAGAAGTGGGCAGGGGGCCTGTGGTTGACTGTTTTTCTCGAGGAGAACCTTGACTTATAGCCTCCCTTCTGGATTCTGTGATTTTTATCTGCTTAGTGATGTAAACATCATGATGAATATTCCAGACTGTTGTTGGAAAGAGGAGATAAGAGCCCATCCGAGCCTCCCCTCTAGTGAGCTTAAGCTGTTTTGTGCAAGTCCTGAAGTCTGAAAAATAGAGATTATTAGAATGAGTTACGTTCTTGGTGTGCATTGCATTGCCCAGAGGCTGTGCAACTCTGAGGTGTACTTAATGTTTTCTTCCTGATTTTGCTCTTCTTAGGACTGACTCAAATCCCCCAGGTACAAAAGACAGAAATTTCCTTTACTGCCTCCGATCCCAAAAGTTTTGAGCCGTATGTGAAGAACCTTGAGAAGTTCTTAAAGGACTACAGTGCTGATCAGCAAACTGAAAACATCGTATTTCAGGACTGTGGGGGTAAGTCTCGACTGCTTCCTGCAGCTGAGGGCTCTGGCCGATGCCTCTGCATCAGGTCCATCAGAAGCTGAGGGAGAGCAGTGGTGGCCTCTGTCTTTGGCTGTTCCTTTCATTGTAACCACCGGTACGTTGGTAAACTGGCAGGCTCTGGTGTCAGTCATATGGCTGCTCATTAAATGATTAGTTTGGACAGACTGGACTTGGCCAGGGACGTACCTGGAAGCATACTGTAGAAGTTCTATGGTTGGGAACTCCCAGATTTCACTTGGAGAAAGTTGCAGCCGACTCTAAAAATCACATGGCGCTGACCTTATCCTCCCTGAAAGCCACAGGGGTTTTACTGCCGACTTTGCTGAAGCGGGTGTCAGTCCTCTTGATGCAATGCAGCAAAACATCTGGGAGGTATTAACCTTTAATAGACTATATGTAATAATGTGGAATATGAGTATCACCTCATAATACGTGCATGTAAAATCTGAGGGGAGCCTGTTTGTAAAAGCTGTCTAAAAAAGATCTCTGAGCCAGTGGATTACAAATGTGTTCTCTTGTAGTCTGGAAGAATCCTCAGTTAAAACCCCAGCAAACTTGCTGGTCTGGCCCAGCCCACGCGTGGGGGGTGGCTGGGTGCAGGTCAGTGGTGTCAGCCTCAGGAAGGTGGTGTCACTTACCTGTTTGGACGAGAGGGAAATCCAAACTACACAGTGAAGCATAAGTGTTGCTGTTCCTGACAAGCAAAAGGTCACGTTGCATACGGTTGTCTTTTCATTCCCCCACCACGACAGACATACCTACCGATTACAAAGAGAGAGGACCATATAGCGATGCCCAGGGCCAGAAGAAGGTCTGCAAATTTAAACGTGAATGGCTGGAAAACTGTTCTGGAATAAACGATCCCACCTTTGGGTACAGGGATGGCAAACCATGCATCCTCGTCAAGCTCAACAGAATTATCGGCTTCAAACCTAAGGCAAGTATCTCTTCCCTTTCTAGCGGAGGCCACTGATGAGGAGGAGGAGTTGGCTGCAGACTTGCTGTGCCTGCTCTTCTGCCTCTGGAGAGAGATCAGTGTTAAACCCCTTCTGCAGAGGAGAAAGTGTGAGACGTTTTCAGTAACTGGCTTTAAAAATACTTTTCAGTAAAAAGCAATGCAAACTGCACACCGCAAGTTGGTAACGAGTAGCAATGAACGTCACAGTGCAAACGCCTGGTTATTTATCTGGTAACTTCTGAGCCTTTTAGCAGAATTGCTCTAACGGGGTATTTTCTTCAAATGATAAAACCCCTTTTAAGTTCCTGTGTGCTTCCATGGGGCCACCCCAGACCAACTGTATCTGTAGTAACATCAGTACATTGGGTCATGCCCTGAACTACTCCATTCTTTCCTCGGGCAGTGTAGAGTTGCCTGCCTTGCTCAAACCACTTAATTAAATGAAGGAGTGCTAATATTCACTATCAATCAAACTGATACATAGGCTATAAAGCATAAACTACATCTGAGAGTTCAGGCACAGCTCTTACTGCAAGAAAGGCGAGGAGATCTTTAGGTTATTAAATAACCAGACGCCGTAGGGTGTCTCTGTCAGCCGCTTGCTCCGTGCTGCACCTGCAGGCGTGTTTGCAGTAATGCTGAAGGATGTTAATCTGCACAGGAACGGCTTTTACTTCTAGTATTTTCCCCCAACAAATTTAAATGCTAAAAAATTCTCTAAGAATTCGGTTGCAGAGCACATGTTATTGAATAAGGTGGTGTGCAAAACCTGCCACTCCATCTTTGGGATGGAAAACGGTGCAAATGGTGTGCTAAGCCGCTTTCACCACCATCCATCAGTGCAGTCGAGGACGGGGGATGGTGCTGTCTAGCTAATGCATTTTGAGGAACATTTTTCTTTGAAGGGAGCCTGCCCTGTGCTAAAAGAAATGAGTTGAATTTTGGCTCATCTGATCCAGGGTGGAAACAGTGGGTGCGTTTGGGAGGAATGTGCTGGGCTTGGTATGTGGTGGCTGTGGGATGACATAAGATGGGCAGGTTTGATGGCTGGGGAAGAGAAGGCTTTGGTGTGTTCCTCTTTTCTTTGCCACAGAGCTCTGAAGAGCTCCTGACCGTGTTAGACAGCAGGGTCTGGTCAAGGGATGACTTTACACGTTTCACTTAGGAATGATGTGTATATCCAAGGCAATATTTGTTTTCCTCATTCTGTGCTGCAGCAGAGACCCTATTATAGCGCTTGTGTTGGTCAAGGTGTGTGTGAAGCAGATCTGAGGTTGTAAAGCAAAGCTACTGCACTTGTTAAGAGATCAAAGACCAACATCAGAGTTGGCGCTCCCACCTTTCCCTGGCATACTCGGAACCTTTGTCCTTCCCTGTAGGTGGTGTCGAAGTTCAGCAACGTCAGGGTGTGACTGTCACTCATTTTTCTTCCCTGTGCATTTCCAGTCCTGCCTGCGCACACCTGGTGGGCAGGTGGCAAATCCTCCAGCAGTGTGTCTCTTCTGCCACTGCCTGGGCTTTGCACAAACAAGCCCTGCTAGTGAGCGCTCTGCTGTGAAACACTTTCCCCAGTGACACCACAAAATTAAAAATAGCCTCATGTCCTTGCCTTGGTATCCACAGCAGTGAAGCTGTAAGAACAGAAAACAGCTCTCTCTGCTTGGGTTAAGCTCCCCGGCTTCTAGTTGCGTTACTCTGCGTGTCTGTCCCAAGAACCACCAGCGAGAGCTGCTGCCTCTGAAACTGAGTCAGAAGGGGTTCCAGTTAATGGCACGTGTTTGGTACCACTGAGCTTTGCTGCTGCAAAGGTGCTGCAGTCTGCAGAGACCTGTCCGGTGTGTAACGTCCCTCTTTTCTGGGTTTCTTCTAGGCTCCGGTAAATGAGAGCCTCCCTCCAGAGGTTATGGCAAAATACAACCCGTATCTCATCCCCGTGCACTGCACTGCCAAGGTGAGTGGAAATACAGTCGAGCAGAAGCGGGAAGCTGCAGGGGAAGACTCGTCTCAGTCTCTGTCCAAGTGTAGTGACCCCTCTCTGCCTTTCTGCAGACAGCTGGGGTGGTTCTTACTGGGGATATCCCCCTTCAGAACAAGAGTTTCTCAAAACCCCATTGGTGACAAATGACAGTTTGCGCTGCCTTCACAGGGAGGGGTAAAAGCAGGGGTGGATAGCAAGGGATATCCTCAGACGCAGCTATTTTGCTTCCAAGTTCTGTACTGGAGCTCTTAGAAGGGATGGCTAAAAAAGGGGACTTTGGGGAAAAGGTATTTTGCTTGGCGTTCTAAAGAAGCTGAGAAACAGCAAAAAACCTTTTTTTTTTAAGCCAAAGATAGTACATTGGTAGGACAGGAAGCTGTGGTGGTTTCTGAATGTATAAAGAAGTGGTTGAGTTTTTAAATAAAAAGCCCCTTTCCTGGCTGATGCATGCTGGGAGGTGCTTATCGTGTAGCTGCTGGTTCAACAGCACCGAAGCGTCCTTACCACCGTGGGGACCGTCCTCGTGCTGTCAAGATGAGGGTCAGGGCTAACCAAAGACAGGTCGTGGTCTTGGTGAAGAAACAGGTGCTGCTCGGGAAAAGGGCTGCAAAAGTAGAGTTTGGGTGATTGTCATCATTTCTTCTTCCTTTTCCTGCCTCCCCAGAGAGAGGAGGATGCAGACAAAATAGGCACAGTGGAGTACTATGGGATGGGCGGCTACCCTGGCTTTGCCCTGCAGTACTACCCCTACTACGGCAAGCTCCTGCAGCCGCGGTACCTGCAGCCGCTGGTGGCCGTGCAGTTCACCAACCTGACCTACGACATGGAGGTGCGCGTGGAATGCAGGGCCTACGGGCAGAACATCCAGTACAGCGACAAAGACCGCTTCCAGGGACGCTTTGATATTAAATTTGACATAAAAAGCAGCTGATTGTAAGCACAACTCTCTTCCCCCCCCTCCTCCTCCTAGCCATTTAAAAAGGTTAAAAAAAAAAAAGAACAAAAAAGAAAACCTACTAGTCTTGAACAAACTGTCATACGTATGGGACCTACACGTAATCTATATGCTTTACACTAGCTTTCTGCATTTACTAGGTTAGAATGTAAACAAAGTGTAGCAATAGCGACAAATATTTATTCTACTGTAAATGACAAAAGAAGACAAAATTGAGCCTTGGGACATGCCCATTTTTACTGTAAATTATGATTCCATAACTGACTTGTAGTAAGCAGTGTTTCTGGCCCCTAAGTATTGCTGCCTTGTGTATTTTATTTAGTGTACAGTACTATAGGTGCATACTCTGGTCATTTTTCAAGCCATGTATTGTATCTGTTTTCTACTTCTTGTGAGCAAAGACTTTTGCTGTCCAAGGTGTAAATACTCAATGGGACTAGAACTGGCATGATACTTCTCATTATTTTGTTCCTTTTCAAAGAAAGGCCCACCTGTGAGACTATATTTAACAGCACTCCATACGGCTTCTGACTTTTCTGTGGTGTTAGGGTATTTTATTTGGAGGGGTGGCAGGGGAAACTAACTTAAGTGAAGTTAAAGAGAATAGATGATTGTGTACTGTGCTTTGTAGCGAATGCTGTCTTTCTCTCTCTCTTTCTCTCTCTCTCTCCACCTTTTCCCTCATCCTCCAGTATGTTGTGTGAGAGATCGGGTCAGACTATCACTCTCCTCGGTGATAGGCATAACTCTTTGCTTTGTATATTTTCTTTTCTTTTTCTTTTTTTTTTTTTTTTCCTGCTGGAGGCATCGCACACTGTGGTGCTAATGTCTTTATTGAATGTTTTAACCATTTTCATGGTGGAAGAATTTTATATTTATGCAGTTGTACAATTTTATTTTTTCTGCAAGAAAGTGTAATGTATGAAATAAACCAAAGTCACATGTTTGAAAATAAATCTTTATTTTAAACTTTATAAAAGCAATGCAGTACCCCATAGAATGGTGTTAAATGTTGTCTAAAGTGCAAAACTCTATGTTCTAACATGTAATAATAGCCAGGAGTACAGTGCTCTTGTTGATCTTGTATTTCAGTCAGGTTGAAACATTGGACAAATAAATGAATGAACACACTGTTCTGTGTGCGTGTCTTTTGCGGTGGGTGAGGCCGGAGGCTGTTAGTTGTCCAGAATCTTGAAGAAGTACTGCACCTATTTCAAACAGAAAATACATCTTCGTCATTCCCAGAAGGTCTGAGCTGAAACATACAGCTGCTCCCACCTGTGAGCAGATGTGTCACACACCAGTTCTGGACCATTCTGCTCTGGTGTTACTTGTTTCTCCCTCTCCCTGAGCTGAGCCCTGGCTGCATTAGAAGCTGCTGTGGCACACATGCCCCTGATCACACCTCAGCGATCTAAAAAGTCTTCAGTATGTTCGCCATTACTGCACCTTTTTCACCTCCACAGATACAGGCCACGCGTTCCAGCAGCAACTACAGGTAAAAATGGTTTACCCTCAGTGCAGGTTAAAGCACCCACCAGCAGCAGCACGTGGTGCAGGTCCAGGGGCAGGGCAGTCACGCTGAGGTCACAAGCAAAAGAAATGGAGTTTCAGGACAGTGACTCACAAGTGCGTGTTGCTGCTGGGCCACTGGCTTGGCCCTGAGACCAGGCGATGCCTGTCGGGGCTGCTCAGATGTGACAACACGTGGCAGCTGCTTCCTGCAGGAGTCAAGATCACTTTATGCTGCACGATGCAGATTACCGGGGAGAATTTCTCTGTGCAAAGTGACAAAACATGACTATCCTGGAGCAAGCTGCTTGATAAAGCCTTCCTAATCAGAACGCACGATACTGGAAAAGCAAGCTGCTAAACTTTTCTGCCATCTGCTAGAAGGAAAAGCATAGTTAGGGTACACTGTGGGGGCTGGCGCATGCATTTGGCTGCTCTGCGCTACCCCCAGGGAGCAGGAGCTGGTGGAAGGTAGGCTTAACTGCCCCTACACTGCAATTCTTACGTGCACAGCCTGTGAAAGTTTAAAAAAAAACAACCAACAAACAAAACCCAACACAACAACAAAAATCCCCCAAACTGCTTTATTTATAAATGAACCGATGCCCAGTTAGATAATTTATCTCCTTTTAATTTACTATATGAGTGCAAAGTCCAGGCATGCACTGGTAATAAAGATAATGGCTTATTCCAAGGATTGAGACAAACACCGTAGAAAGCTTGTGGTGGCTTCAGTGAGCAAGTGTCAAAAGTGGCTGGTATCACGTACTCAGCAGATGAAATAAAGCAAAAACAAACCTCCCCCCCCCCATCGCTTTCTAGTACCAAGCCAGTGAAAGCAGGGTGGCCCGCTCTGATCACTAATTAACTAGGCAGTAACGCAGTAGCTACCCCAGCCGCGCACCCTGCAGCCACCCACTGAAAAGCCCCAACTCATCACAGGCCTCATGACAGCTCTGTTACCAAAGGGCTGCATCCCACCATGCCCCCCCCCCCCAAAACAAAACCACCACAAATCCCCCTGCACAATGCAAGCCGGTGCAGCCTTCTGGCCAGCCTGCACACTCAGTCGCACCAAAACTTTTGGTACATAGCAGCATTGATACTAAAAAAACGACCTTTCACAAAATGCTGCTGACAGAGCCTTGCTTGTCATAAGAGGCTGGTCAAAAGCCTGGGGGTGGGGGGGGCTGGGGGTCAAGGTGTGACATTTCATCAACCCAGTTTAAAATTTGCATTACTTGCAAGATTTTTAATTTATTTTTTTTTTTAATCTGTGCTGTATTGCCTGTTCTCCTCAGGAAGGTATCACTTTCCTTACTGCCTAATAGGACGCTACATTCTAAACTGCCAGTTTGAACATGGTCTTTCTGCCAGATTGGCTCAACATAGTTAAGAATAATTGCAGCCATTAAAGTGAATTTTTTCTCCCTTCTTGTTGATATAGGACACCTGGACGTCAGGGTTAGAGAGACACACAAAAATACGAATAAACTAAAAAGCAGAGAGAGAAACACACACATTTAAGGACAAGAACTTTTGGCTGTCTGCATGAACACTTGCACTAACACCCCCCAGCTACCAGTTTTACAGCTCCAAGCACTGGCACTTCTGGGCTTCTCTTCCCAGTTTGGCTGAGGGCGGCCGGCCAGCACGGGCCAGGCACGACCCTCGGCATGTGCGGGGAGCTGTGCCAAGAGCAAAGAAAAAGGCCAAGGGCAGCACAGTCTGCTCCTCTGCGGATAACAGCTCTGGGTGCAGCCCCAGCCTGGCCCCCGCAGGCCCCCTTCCCCTGATTTGGGGCAGGTTCCGTAGAGCTGCCTAAACTCCCACCGCTCCCTGGGGGGTCGGTAGTGATCTGCCCCTGCACCACCCACTGACACAGGTGAATGCTGTCCTTGCCCAACTCTTGCTCACCTACTATTAGCAACAAAAGGCATTGCACTATTTTAGTCCTTAAAAGCCCCTGATTTTGTGCAACCAATTTTCCCAGGCCAGGCTGAACAACCTCAGCTTACTTCCAACCTACAGAAAACATCTTCCTCCTCAATTAGCTTTTATGGGATTGTTAAAGATCCACACAGACTGTACTGGCATGGCTCGGACATCACAAGCAGCACACTATGTATTGTATAACGTGCAAAACTAGGTGCCGGTATGTTCTCTTCATATGTAATTATCTTTATGTGGGTCAGCTGCCACCCAGCTCCCAGTAAAACCAGTTAAGAGCTGGCGTGCTCTTAAATGATCCTTCTCTCCAGGAGCCTCACCCTCGGAAGCACGGCAGTGCTGGACAAGAAACACCAGCCATAAGGGCCATTCCGTTACCCCACTCACATTACAACACACACGGTGTTTTGCCAAAGAACCAAGACCAAGGATTTCAGCACTACCAAGAGATTTGGGCTGCTTCCATCTTGTGAGACTCCGACTGGAGACAGCTTAAAGAACCCCATCCTAAAGGCACCAGGTCCTTTTCCAAGGGGATCCAGGACTTGGAGGTACTTGCACCGAGCATCCAGATGGGGGTCAGGTACTCCAAAGCACTCTGTATTTTAGGAAATACAATTACTCTCTTTCCCAGGGTCACAGTATAGTACAAACCACAGAACAGGGAGCTGTGCCTGTACAAAACCTCTCAGCAAGGCTCACATTTGACCTAGGGCAAGGTCAGCTTCTCTGAGCCAAGCACACCTCTGGTCTCTTTACAGGACCCAAAGGTGGCAGATGACAAACCCACTCCAGGAACCGATATGAAACCAACCAAGCGCATTTCACAGATGCCACGCAAATGCCCTTCAAATGATGCTAACATTCAGGTGTGCTCACTCCTTCCCAGGGGTGAAACAGGATTAAATTTCACATCAGTGCTCTCCTTACAGATACCAGCAACCATCTACCTGCTTATAGCACGCACCTATGCCCGCTCTAGCGCCTGTTCAGAGACAAATAATAATAGAGCCCAGGAATTAACAACAGGTGAGTAACTGTGACCTTCTGGTTCTGACTCTCTACACTGCTTCGCTGAGGAGGACCCGACAGCTGCTTCAGTTCCATGAAGTTCCAGGAACATGCATGCTTCCTACAAAACTCGCATCAATGAAGTTGGCTGCTCCCTCTGGGCTCTTCCACAGGTTACTGAAAAGTTTCAGGAGTTAATACAGCAGGCAATAACAAAATCCAGTCTAATGCCCTGGCTGAGCACAAACGATTACCATCTGAACAGTGTGTGCCCTANGAAGGAAACAAATTGAGTGAGGCAGTCACTCTTCCAAGGGAGAACAAAAGATCTTGGAAATAACACAGGATCCAGCGCAGGCACAAAGTGTCCTGAAGACTTTAAGTGTAGGAATTAGACACCTACATCTTAAATCTTCTTTTGCCTAGGAAACAAAGCAAAAGCAGCGCTGATGAGAGGTGCCAGCTGAGCAGCTCTGGAGCCAGAGCTTTCTGTCTACGCAAGGACAGACCAAGGTACACCTTGAACGGTACCAGCATATCATACAGGCAGCATTCCTTACATCTCGCCTCAAAGAAAACCCCAGCACTGAAAGGGTACCTCAGCACTCACGGTTCATTCCCCTTGTTCCCTTGGGCTGGCAGTTTTTGATAAGAGACCCTGTTCATATCATTCGTGACAGAAGCAAGGGGGCTGGGGAGGAGACATACTAGTAGGAAAAATGCTGAGATCACAGATTCACTTCTCATCCATCACCAGAAAGATGACGGCAATTTCAGTCTGTCCTCAGCTCTGCTGAATCAAAATTGGCAGCTGGGAGATGGAAAGCTTTTTCATCCCTGTGTTCATTTAGAGCTTGTCAGTCATCTCAGTGCCTTTCACGCAGCTGGACAGATAACTCACCAGTACCCTCTCCCCAAAACCACCACAAAACTGTATCTCCTTGGTTCAGTGTAGGTATCCAGGCACATGATCCAGAGAGTCTTTGCTGACCTAAAGCTTCAGCATCAGTACACTCTCCCTAAACACTTAGGTGTTATAATTTTTTACAGGTTATCTCAGTTTGAGGTTACTAGTAGGAACCAAAAATCTCTCTTTGCCCATTAATGTGGATTTGTACATCAGCATGAACCTGTCATCTCTGTTAGCAAGTGCACTTGCTAACACCTAAAATGCATTTCAGCTACAGTTCACTCAGCTGACTCACAAGACTAAATCATTAGATTAACACACCAAAACCCCACGGATTCACACCATCCTTCCAGCCACAAGCAGTCTAGAAGTAAAAATGGTTGTCAAAGAAGAGGGTCTACCTACTTACTGTATTATTTGTTCTGAAAATAAAGAATTATTTTCCCATGTGAACCTGAAGAGGGTTTAGTCCCAGGAAGTTTGTTCAAAAAAAAGGAAAGTTAGTCACTCCTGCGCCTCTCTCAAGTGTCACGCACTGTAAGAAATAAAGCCGGTCAGGCTGCCCAAGGCAGAACAATTTGTACACATGCACTTCAACTGTCCAAGTTAATTTCCTAAGTACAGCTGGGACAAAATCCCCTATGTGCCAAAAAATAAAACTTTGCAATGGAAGGTTTTATTAAAGAAACACTACAGGATACCATAGAGCATATTCTGCTTTTATGCTATGTGCTGTTAACACAGTCACCTGGAACACTGCGTACAGTTATGATCAACTCTGAAAATACAGCGGAAGAGAAGGGCAATGGAAGCTATTTGGAAATTGTACCATAAAATAAAAGATTAGAGAAATCTGAATTCCAAACAAGATGTAAATGAAAGGACAAGACAATAATTTTGTTACACCACAATCCAAACAGCAAGAAAGTGAGTTTTATGCTATTTACTCTGTAACGCCGTAAGAAACAGAAATGAAACAAAAAACTTATTTAAAATAACAAAGTGCTGTTTTTACATTGTACATAACTACTGTGCTGACTCAGATCACTGATTTCTGAAGTATAGATACTTGTAGATTTAACAAGAAGGTACAGGCTCACTGCATCTCGCCACTCCATGGGATAACCCAACTGCTCAGTAGTTGGGGCAGAACATCCTAGCCAGGACTCTCTCACCGCCCAGGACTACTCTTCCTTTAGCAACATCTTTGGTCGCCATCAGAAGAGATCACTGGCCTGGTAGAGCCACTGGAATCACAGAATCACAGAATGGTCAGAGTTGGAAGGGACCTCTGGAGATCATCTAGTCCAACCGCCCCCGCCAGAGCAGGGTCACCTACAGCAAGTTGCACAGGACAGCGTCCAGGAGGGGTTTGAATGTCTCCAGAGTGAGAGACTCCACAACCTCTCTGGGCAGCCTGTTCCAGTGCTCTGCCACCCTCAAAGTAAAGAAGTTCCTCCTCATGTTAAGATGGAACTTCCTATGTTCAAGTTTGTGCCTGCTACCTCTTGTCCTATCACTGGGCACCACTGAAAAAAGACTGTTCCCATCCCCCTGGCACCCTCTCTTTAAGTATTTGTAAGCATTAATAAGATCCCCCCTCAATCTTTTTTTCTCTAGACTAAAAAGACCCAAGTCCCTCAGCCTTTCCTCATA
This sequence comes from Anarhynchus alexandrinus, assembly GCA_008711295.1. Taxonomy (NCBI): domain Eukaryota; kingdom Metazoa; phylum Chordata; class Aves; order Charadriiformes; family Charadriidae; genus Anarhynchus; species Anarhynchus alexandrinus. The sequence continues at coordinate 4,036,318 of VUYV01000037.1, forward strand.
AGAAAGATGCTCCAGTCCCCTAATCATCTTTGTAGCCCTTTGCTGGACCCACTCCAGCAGTTCCCTGTCTTACTTGAACCGGGGAGCCCAAAACTGGACACAATACTCCAGATGTGGCCTCACCAGGGCAGAGTAGAAGGGGAGGATAACCTCCTTCCACCTGCTGGCCACACTCTTCTTGATGCATCCCAGGATGCCATTGGCCTTCTTGGCCACCAGGGCACATTGCTGGCTCATGGTCATCCTGTTGTCCAACAGGACTCCCAGGTCCCTTTCCACAGAGCTGCTCTCCAGGAGGTCAGCCCCCAACCTGTACTGAGGCATGGGGTTATTCCTCCCCAGGTGTAGTACCCTACGCTTGCTCTTGTTGAATTTCATAAGGTTTCTCTCTGCCCAACTCTCCAGCCTGTCCAGGTCACACTGTATGGTGGCACAGCCTTCTGGCGTGTCAGCCACTCCTCTCAGTTTTGTGTCATCAGCAAACTTGCTGATGGTACACTCTATCCCTTCATCCAGGTCATTGATGAATATATTGAACAGGACTGGACCCAGTACTGACCCCCTAGGGACACCACTCATTACTGACCTCCAACTAGACTCTGCACCACTAACCACAACCCTCTGAGCTCTCTCTGTCAGCCAGTTCTCAATCCACCCCACTGTCCATTCATCTAACCCACACTTCCTAAGCTTGCCTGTGAGGATGATGTGGGAGACAGTGTCGAAAGCCTTGCCGAAGTCAAGGTAGACAACATCCACTGCCCTCCCCTCATCCACCCATCCAGTCACCCCATCATAGAAGGCTATCAGATTAGTCAGACATGACTTCCCCTTGGCGAATCTGTGTTGACTACTTCTGATAACCTTCTTTTCTTCCAGGTGCTTTGAGATGACACCCAGAACAAGCTGTTCCATCATCTTTCCAGGGATGGAGGTGAGGCTGACCAGCCTGTAGTTTCCCGGGTCATCCTTCCTGCCCTTTTTTTGAAGACTGGAGTGACATTGGCTTTCCTCCAGTCCTCAGGCACCTCACCTGTTCTCCAGGACCTTTCAAAGATGATGGAGAGCGGCCCAGCAATGACTTCCCCCAGCTCCCTCAGCACTCAAGGGTGCATCCCATCAGGCCCCATGGACTTGTGGATATCCAGTTTATCTAACTGATCTCTAACTTGTTCCTCATCAACCAAGGGAAAGTCTTGCTTCCTCCAGACTTTCTCTGTTACCCGCAAAGTCTGGGTCTCCCGAGGACTGGCCCAAACAGTGAAGACAGAAGCAAAGAAGGCATTCAGCAACTCCGCCTTCTCTGCATCATCTGTCACCACGGCACCTGTCTCATTCAACAGCGGGCCCACATTTTCCCTAGTTTTCCTTTTGTCTCCTATATACTTAAAGAAACCCTTCCTATTGGCCTTGACATCCCTTGCCAGGTTCAATTCCAAGGCTTCCTTGGCTTTCATTGTTTCCTCCCTGCATACCCTGACAACGTTCTTATACTCTTCCCAAGCGGTCAGCCCCTTCTTCCACCAATGAAATAGAGTGAAAGCTCCTGGCTCCCATCTCACATGAAGAACTACAACATGTCAGTGAGCACTGCTTTCCCAAGGATCCCAAGCAGCTCACTGAGTCACCAGGATCACTGCCTCTGCGCTTCACGCTTATCTCAAGGGACACTTGCCTGCCTCAAAGTCAGGAGGTCTTGTATGATGCCCTTGAACCAGTCATCTAAGACAGATGTCAATGCAAGCTGCAAACATGTCCTGAACACTGGATAAACACTGAAAAGGGTCCCTGCTGCTAGTACCTGAAATATTTAAGTAAAGCCTGGTTTGGATGTGTTCATACCAGCCACAGGCATTGTGGGGGCTCCTTGCCAACGCTGAGCTAAGGCTCTCCAGCCTACTCCAGAGAGCACTGAAAGTCATGGTCCTCACAAGCTACAAGATTACAGGCAATAGAGGAGGAAGTGGTCATAGAGAAAGAACAAGAACATGTTTCCTCCAACATCATGGATTCAAGCTAGGATGGAAACTACAAGCAAATAAATGAAGTAGAAGGCAGCCAGCATTTAAAGCTCTTCCTGAGCAACCAAGATGTTCTGTAGGGTAGTATTTGGCCAGGGGGCCCAACAGGCTACACCTGGCAGCAGGGTAAATGTTATGACAGGCAAGACAATAACAAAATACCCTGAAAAAAACTAACCAAACAAAAGCACCACCTCATCCACAAGGAGTGGCCTTGCATGCACCATCACAAGCCCCTGTGTAGACTGTGGCTCCCTGTGCTGCCCATGAAACTAATGGCATAAATTCCCCCAACATAGTGCTCAAAGTACCTTCTGAGCAACATCACTGAATCTAGAAAGCTCCATTCCCCTGTGGAATTGGGGCATTATTAAGAGGCCAAGAGCTTGCTTCAAGTCTCAGCAGCCCTCTGCAATTTCAACTCTCCTGCTGTGTGCTAAACCATGTACTGTCATGACAGGACTAGACTCTTGACACCTGAGTGACCAAGTTCCTATTCAGTAGCTGGACTGCGTAAGGTAGCTACCAGAGAAAGCCCACAGTTCCTGGTTTGTGGTTAGATAGTCTCGGCACACTGCCTCACCCCAGCAGAACAGCAGTTATTACCACTGACACCAACGTGGAAGGAAACTTGCCCACTCAGCAACTCTGGCCACTTAAAAGAGTCGTCTCTTGCTCAGAGACTTGCCTACATATCTCAGTATATCTCAGATATACTTGTGGATATATCATTCCTGCCTATAGGCCAATGCACTTAGGGTCGAAGAGGGAGAATTCATTTCTTACTGAAACCAGAAGACACTCGGTGATTTTGAGGAGCCCTAGACTACAGCCAACACCCTTTTCAGGTGACGACTGCCATCTTGCTCTGTGTTTGCAGAGCTGCTAGCACAAGATCATCACAGACAGTTTCTAAGCCCTCACTATTATCACAACACAAAGCCAATACTGGTTTGGCACTACACCTTGAATAATTAGCTATTATTACTTATAAAAGAAGAAGTGGTTTCTAGAGCTTGATACACTCTTAACTCAAGATATCCCATGGTGTTAGCATCTATGAGAGACAGGAAATCTTGTTCAGTCTTCTACCCATCTTAACACATTTGGCTTTGGTGGTTTTTTTCTCCCACGTTCCACATACATTTCAACACATGTATGCAGATAGATGACTTAAATTCTCCTCTTAATTACTGCTAGCTTACAGTACTGCTAGTCAGTCAAGGAGGTTGCACGGATGACGGAAGGGGCAAACCCTACACTGAAAGTACTGATATAGCTAATCATTTGCCTGTTTGACCTCTGAGAGAGAGGTGGGAGGTGCAACTGGCTGAGGTCAATAATAGGAACCCACGTAAAAATATATTTGCATCACACAGCAGTGTGTGCTACAGGAAAACAGTGCTTCTCTTACTCCAAAAAAGGTGCAGGATCCCTTGCTTAAGGAATGAAAGGAGATTCTGGGCTTCTACGTAACTGTGTAACTACAGTTTCCCCTTACTGTTTTGCTGTATAAGCTATCCCCCTGGGCTTTTTCTCTCTTCTTTGCTGTAGTCTGCCCACCATGCAGCCGAGTTGCAGCTAAACTGTTGCCACGTTTCAGCTGGAGGAAGAGGGGTAAAGGGAAGAGGACCTGGGCTTTCTGGTTCAAAATAAGAACATGCTGAGGGAAAGAAAGAAGGCAGCAGCCTCAAAGACGCAAACTGGGCCTCAGATGAGTTATCAAGAAGCGTCACGCCTTTCCTCTGCCTTGACCTCCCCTCCACAAAATTACCTTGCTCAGCGCAACACGAACACGTGCCAAAAGCCAAGCCCTGTTTATCACGTAGGTTACCTTTGGGATCAGGTGAAACTTAAAGAGCTCGGGGAGCTGCTTGGTTCACACTCGTTAACTTCTCTCTGGCACTTATAAACCTCAGACTTGGCAGAACATGGGGCAAATGGACCTCGGATCTTACCCAGAAGTGGAAGCACAAGAGCTGAACTATTTCACAACTCTGTTTAAACAAGTTTCTAGTTTAGTTTGCCTGTCTGGCCCACAAGTATAATAATTATACAACCTATGTTCAAAATTAGGCTGCAAGTGACCTAATAATACCATAATTTATTTTTTTAAAAAAAGAGAAATCACCAACATATTCAAAATCCATTCCTCTGTTATTGCTATTTCTAATCTTAATTTCTCTTCAGATAAGTCTAGGCGAAAAGATTACTTAATTTTCTGTACAAGTATATATACAGCATCAGGAAACATTTTGAGACAGAATTCCAGTGCTGGCTAACATCCTCTGATATGCAAAACCACCACCAAATAAGATGAAGCTTTCCTACACTCCAGATTCTTTCCAACCTGTTCCCACAACTGTTGGATAAAAAGTCTCAGAAAGTTAAAATGGAGAGGCACTTGAATCATAATAACCATTATCTGACACATCTTTCTAGAAATCATTTTGTACCAGGAGAGACTGAAATTTCCAACTGACAGACAAAAATAACTACTGCTTTGATGAAAACTTGCAAAAAACCCCACCAAAAACCAATCTCACCCAAACCCTCCAATTTTTTATTTCTTTTCACTGGAGATGATTAAAAGCATCTTACCCTGGATTATGCAGCTCAGTATGGGCCCCTAATAAAAGACTTCAGTGCAAAATTGCCGTATGACTGAGTGAAACAATGGCTTCTTTATTAATATTTTAAAGACTCCTGAGGGAAATGCTGTACAGCTGAAATGCCCTCAGTGAAAGGTTCATTGCCATGCTATGCACTTCTGCTGTGTAATGTTTTACAAGCTGTGCTGCCCTGTGAATGGGGAGAGTTAGTTCTCAGCTGGTAGAGGCAGCTTGCATAATACCAGACAAGTTAATCGGTAACAAGCAATGCAGGAGACCTTTGTTCTGAGTGTGACATACACAAATTCCACACTAAGCACATTGACGCTTCTGAGAGTTACTCATTGACATGCTTTATTAAATTGCTTGGACTATACCTTGATGCACCAAAAAGATTAGTTTAGCAGAGCTGCATCCCTCTGGTGCCTTCCATCCTAAACTGTTGCACTATAACCTCAACCCATGAAACAGCTCACTACTGGTACAAAGGCATTTCCAGGGTGGATGATAGCAAGCACCTTGCAGCATGCCCACGTGTCGAGACAATGGCAGCGGGCGGGCAAGAAAGCAGCAAATAGAAAAATCCAAGTTGGCAGCCAGCAGAGCGCTTCTGTAACAGGACTCTGTTCTTACAGAAATGGTTATGGGAAGCATTTGTCGTGTCCCCCAGCTGCAAGGCGAGTGCTCCCCTGTTCACTCTGAACAGCTTGCTAAAACACGACCCTCCCTCCAGCCTGCCTGAAAAAAGGCAAAGGGAAAGGAGGCATAAGGCGTGCCTCTCCTGACAGTATTTGGAATGCCAGGCCAAGGACAGCTGGCTTCTAGCAGGTGGAAGACACGCTGCACCAAAAGCCCAGGAGCAGCACAGCTCTTAACACTCGTCAGAGCATTTAGTTAAAGTCTGAGGAAAACCATGATGGTTTTCATCTCCCACAGCACTTGTCCGGACAAAACACATCTGCTGAACTGGCCCGTCCTGTCACTGCTTATCGTCCAACATCACCTCCCATCTCCCCAAGGCTGGATCCAGCCAGCTGAACTTCCAGTGCTAGAACCTGTGCAAATCTCTGTCCGTCGGACCACCACAGCCCATCTGTACAGCTGGATGATACTCCTTTCATTTGCTTAAATGCCTTAGAAACAGTAAGCCAGTCTCACTGGTGCGAGGCTGAGCAAGGGAAAGAAGAGCTTCCAGCAGTATGTTACACAGCCTGCCAGTCCCCAGCCTTACTCTTGAACACCACTGCACAGCTGAAATTCAAAGAAGTGATAGGAAAAAAACCAACCATCACAACAGCTCTCTCATAAGACAAACAAAACCCACTCTTCTTGGACAACAAAAAAATCATCCCCCTTCAATAGGTTATTTTCATGTCTGTGGGTGCTACAAATAGCTCTGAGGCAAGGGAGAAGGCCAGCAAACGATACTCAAGGAGGTCCTCGCTACTGCCTGGCTGGAAAGCTGCCTGCAACACTGAAAACTGACACATTTTCCTCCACAGTCCCAGTGCCCAAGGCAGAGCCTGACGGCACTCAGCAGCCGTGTGGACGTAGGCACGCAGCACCCTGAGGAGTCAGTGGAAAGAGCGCCCATGGGGACACAAGACTGAGATGGCAGTTGGCACATCCTCCACTCCCATGAAAACTGGCTTAAGAGCCCCCCGCCCTCCGCAGTTTCACACATAGCCTACCAGACACAAAAAGGCACATGGAAGCATGTTGCCGCAGCAATTGCCCTGTTATTGTCCACTAGAAGAATTAGTCACCTAATAACAGCATCTTCCTCAGCAACAGGGAGAAGGTTATTTAACCCAGAACTAAAATTTCACCCATCCCACAGCAAATCCTTTTTCATGCCTATCTCACTTGGGGCAGCATCCTCTCTCTCTATGTGTAACTACACATGCATATACATGTATGGCTATTAAGCACTTTTTAATTATGCAAAGAAACCCCATGAGACTGGCTGATTGCCCAAACACCATGGCATAGGAACATAAAGCTATCGTGGATGGCTCAGACACAGCAGGCTGCACCTCAATGGAGAGACCTTTCAGGTTACCCCTGACGTGTGCAGTCTATCATCCCCTGAGAGTTTTGTTGCAGTACAAATGTCCTTATTGAATTGCTTACAAAAAAAAAAAAAATAATACCTTGAACTGCACAGCGTGAGCAACAATTTACAGGCAGAACGTGCCAAAACCCAGAAATACTGATTTTGTTATAACTGTAGGTCTAGGCTACCAGTTTTTTAATGGTTGCAGATTATGCAGATTCCTGCATAATCTGAAAAGTACTCAGCCACTTGAGACCCAACGAACTGAGGTGTGTGTACAGCACCACCTCCTGTGGAAAGGTTTACTCACTGTACTTCCCATGATGTGAATAAGGCCGTCACTGACTGATTTTTAATGTGCCTGCGCTTCTTTAAGGAGGTACATAAACCATGAAGTCTGGTAGCCACAACACCTTGCATCAAGTACTTCAACTAAAACTAGTCCAGGAGTGACTAATTTCAAGGAAACTTGTTTTGTCTAGAGAATGATGATTCATCAGATCCAGTGGTTTGCAAGCTTCTATTTCAACAAGATATTTATCAGAAATGTTCCTCAGGTCAAAGATGGTGAGTTGAGAAACAGAATCATCTTTCACCATGTGTACATGAAAAACACAACTGCAAAACTGTCTGTTAAATAGAGCACTTACTTGGCATATGAAACATGCATGTTCCAATCCTTGCTCTAGCTGACTCAGAAGGAACATAGATGCAGGTGAGTACTGGAATTGTTTGCTTTATATAGAGTATATAGTAACATATATATAGTAACTTATATATATATATATTAATCTTACATATATACATAGTAACTTTATATAAGTACCGGCTTTATGTAAAATAGAAAAAAAAACTGTCGAGAGGTAGAGCAGTACCTGCTTTGGATGTGGGAAACATGCAAACCCTTGCTCTGAATGAACGTCCTACACATCATCAGTTGATCAGAAAAATTAAGAAACTGCTGGTTTAGCCTTCATTCATGAAACCCCACCATCTCATAAATACTCCTTCGCTACCAAACTCCCTTCTTTACTTCCTCCTTTCTTTCCTCTCCCCATTAAAGTGGGAAACTGATGACAAGGCTGAGAAAATGGACTGTTCTGAGCTATTTGTGTCTATCCATTGTCACTTGTGAAAATACTTTTCGTACTGATATGAGGACACACAAGTCTATGAAGTGAAAAAATAAATGCCTGACCCAGTAAGTCAAAGAGCTCATCCAAGAGACTTCAGGGCAATATTCACCCTCCTCCTGTATCACTAAACTAAGAATAAAAGAAGCAGTTACAGATTTACAACTGAAAATACACTGATTTTTCCATTGTCACCAGTTGTGGTTTAGGCTCAACTGCATCCCCCTTCTCTCTTTGCCAAAGTGAGTTAGTTATTCATTAATTCTGGTATGCTTTAGTCACTGCCTAGAACCTGAAGTAGTTTGTAGAACAAAGACAGCAGTTAAGGGTCAAACTGGTGGGAGTAAGTGCTGGTATTTGCTTTTGGGGTTTGTTTGTTGTTTGTTTGGGGGTTTTTAAGATTGAAAGTGAACTTTCCTTTTTCCAGGTCCATGGAAAAGAGTTCTAACAAAAAAACATTGAAAAAGCACTGTACTACATTAATTAAATACAGTGTTCTAAAACTAGGTGCACAAGCTGACCCTTACTCAGTTAATTAGTCTTGCTGTTCCCGAGACAGCATTGTTCTCTCTTCTTTCCCCGACTACTCCTTGGTCATGAGTTCTGAGGGAAAGGTCACAACCTTGCCCTTCCTAGTGACTGTCAACTAAGTATGAACCACCAAAGTCACCTAGAGTTTGGCTATTAACTTCAGCAAGCATTTGATCTAGCCCTCAATCACCTATCTCATCTCCTCTAAAGAAGTCTTCATTTGTGGACAATCAAAGAGCAGCTGCCATTGCAAACACTTGTCAAATTTCAGTTAGATCTTAAAATGTGGGTGATGAAAACTGCAGAGGAGGGTGGAGAAATCTTAAAATAAGCAGTATCTGGCACTAAGGATACCTAACTGAGTCCTCAGGAAAGCACCGGTGTGTTCCCTTCTACACAGGAACACGCCTTTATTGTGCTTCCATAAATACTGTGCATTTAAGGCCCATGATAGGATAGTAGGTCAACCAGGTATCTCCCCTTACCATCTCTGTTTGGTTCTGGAAGTTCAGAAGTCACAAAATCAGTTAACACATGGACCAACCTAATCAGCTTCCCATTCACAAAGTGGCAACAGCAGTAGTCCCTTTGACCCTCTTCCCTCCAAGGTCCTTTGGGCGCTGCTGATCCTGCAGATGTGCACACAGAACTTGGGGCCACAACAGAGTCAGGATTACGGCAGGGACCTCTAGTAAGCTGCTTTAACATTAACAGCATAAGTACTCCACAGGCCAGCCAACAGACACAGCTAAGGCTTTCCTTGCACAAACCCACCTGGCTAAATTCAAGCTCAGAGATACCGGGACTTCCACTCTGCAGCCCTTACATCTGGTAAGGAGAGGTTGAACTGGAAATGGGAACCTCCAGAAAAGGATGATTCAGCCATCAAACATGGCCAAGGTTGTACAGAAGCTCTGAATCAAAGGCAGGAAACATCTTTATTCATGGTGTATCAGACTGTCTCTGCCTGCTTTTGGGCTGTAACAGTTCCATGAGGCCCAACTCTCTGGTTCACTAAGAGTTTCAGAAAGCTTACATCATAGCATCCTCTCTCCAAGAAAGCTTACTGGGTTTCAGAAGAGAAATTAACTTATTTCCTAGTCTGGAAATAAAAATAAAAATAAAAATAAAACCAACAAACCACCACCACCACCAAAACAACCCAAAACCAAAAAAATTAAAACCAAGCCAAAACAAAAAAGTCCCACAATACACCAAAACCAACCAACCAACAACCACCCCCCAAAAAAAAACCAAGCAAAACCCGCCAATGTATATGTAGTGGGAATTGGGGGAAAAAATAAGTCTTCGAAATGGTGTGTTATTATTTGTCATAATGATTCTGCAGTTTGCTTTCTAAAATTTGTTGCATTTAGTATTATATTTTGGAGAAGAGAAATACAAATCAGAACATCTTCATACAGAACTTCAGAGCCAAACACTTTCATGCAAAAATTTGAGAAGTGGCTCAGCCAAGCTCAGATAAAATCAGCACCAGAGTTAGAAATGAAATTCTCGAGTCCCTAGCTCTCGTGCGTGAATCCAGATTGCCAAACTCACCTTTCATCAGCAAAACAGGAGTGCAAGAATTTGCATATAGGGTGGGTTTGGGAGCTATACTGTGTAGTAACTGCAGCAGAGTATTAACACTGTATAAAAACCAATGCCACCTGAAGAAAGGAATGAGACTGCTAGGGAATAATTAATTTTCTTTGGGGTTTTAGAAAGGAGCCTTCACTTTGTAGTATAAATCTAGTAGGTCAGATTTTTCTCTGAAATTTACTCCAGACTCTTCCTCTACTCATCAGTTGTCCTACAGTGATACTGTAAAGCTTTTAAAGTAACAGCAGCATTAAGCCACAACAGCATAAAGCCACAGCAACATCTTCTACCGGAACATGGACATAATGAACATACACTAACTCCATATCAAAAGAAGCAAGTTCCACTGGGCCAACAAGAGGGGTCATTCTCATCAATGACAAGTGTCTTCCTTAGCTCTGAATTCACCTTCTCCAAGGTTGAGAATAATAGCTGTGTTAAACTCAGTATATTAAAATATTCAGTTATCCATTAAAGAATGAAAATGTTCACTACCATTTACTGAACAGCATAATTCTTAAAAATGTTAGCCTAGCTCAGTTTCCTTCTATGGTTGTCTTGCATGGCACACAGTCACTCTGGTCTAGCCCAGCACATACAGTGCTGTTACAGTTACTGGGGCTGAGGGGGGAGAAAGGTCTGGTTTCTGCTTGCCAGCAAATGAGACCTCTGTGACTGGCTTTGAGCTCCTCTCACAGAAAAGCTCACAGAGGAAAAAACCCTTCCCAGCAATGGCTCTGTGTTTACTGTATCATTTCCTTTTCACCAGTTGTGACAAGACCTTGCACTTAAGCAAATCCAGACGTTATTTTTTATTTTGTTTACTTAAGTTTTCAGGCCACTACTTTTCTTGCAGAACACAGATCTAAAGATACATCAAGAATTAAAGTGGAAAGGTTTCTATAGTTTACATTATAATGCTTATTTGCCAAACAATCAGAATGAAACTTTCACTGCTTTATTTACTCATTGGAGAACACTGACTGATGCCTTTTACAACTGCTGGCTTAACCTGGACTATTACAGAAGAAACTACAGACAGATGAAGAGTCACATTCTGTGTACAATTACGTCTATGGTAAAAAAGGGTTTTAAACCCCTTTCCCAAAAAAATACAATCAGTAAATGACTTAAAATGAGCAGTCTGCAATGGGAACTGCAAAGTGTGTAGTCACAGTAATACTAGATCAAAAACGTAGCTTATGATTCAGCTGTGGGATTCAAAGGACAAACTCATATAGTGGAGACCTTGAGAAAGAATTCCAGCCTCAATTTTTGTTTTGAAGAAGCAATTCCACTGCTTTGTTCCTTCCACCTCACTGACAGTAGCTTTAAACTCAATTTAAACAACCAGCAAAATGGGGTTATACCTGCTTTGCACCCCCATAAAGGAGTCAGACTGTGGACACGAGAGAGAGAGATAATTCTGCTGAAGTACTAAAATGCTCTGTGAGTGTTGGTGAGACTTTCATTTCTCCCTTGCAGGCTATGCCTTTTCCTGTTGCCTTGAAAAGCCATGACTGAGGGATTTTAGGCATGTGGTGACAAATACCTGTTTGCTTGTTTAAATCCAGTCCCTTTGGGCAGAAACTAGAAGTTGTCAACTTTTAATGTCAGCTTGGAAATGGCTGCCATTCTCAGTGTTGAATTTCACTAGTCTAATCCTTAAACTAGATGCAATTCCCCAGCAAAGAGCGCTTTAACCCACAGATCTGATTTTATTTCATGAAGGGAGACAGTGATGCAGTTAGCTCTTCCTCTTCTCCTCAATGAAAACACCATTTTGGCAATGTAAAATAATACAAGCTACAAAAACTTGTACTGCTCCATCATGCTACTATAGTCTGACAGCAAAACATTCACAAATACATGTAGACAGTAAAACAGAAGCTATGCATGCACTGGAAAAACACCTGCATTGATGCAGAGATCCATCCAAGATACGCTTACACACTGCTTCAACCCCCTTGTGCAGACTTTAGTTTTGAGTCATGAAATTAGGTGAGTGAGCTCGTTCTGGTTTTCATAGTGAGTACTTCTGTCTTTATAAACTCCCTTAATTTAACATTTTCCCATTTTATTGGACTTTAATGAAAGCAAGCAAAGCCAAAATCAGATAATAATTAGTAAGATAATATAAAACACAGGAAATACCAACTGATGTGCATAATTATGACTGTCTACTGATAAACCTGGACCCTATCTGATTTTGAATCCTTAGCGCCTGTAACATTCCAACCCCCACACAAGCTCACTGTAAAGGCAATCCAGACCAGGAGTCATGGTAGTCATCCAAGAAAGGGCTAAGAAGGTGCCTCTGCAGAAGCAGTGTTAGGTGCTGATTCCCAGTCCCAAGGACACATTCAGCCAAAGAGAAGACTCTTGACTTTCATTTCATTAAATACTTCATTGTATTATATTCACGCAAGAAAACTGCATGGATTAATTTTTTACAGTATCAGAATTAACTGAGTTAAATGCCCTTCATGAACTCTTTGCTTTTGTTTCTAGTTGATCACCGGTCTCCAGCACAGCTACTTCACATATAAAACACTTCAACAGATTAAAACAGTGTCAAATACAGCTTTTCACTTTAAAACTTCCTACAATATAAAAGCACATGTTTGTCTAGCAGGTCTTACCTCCAAAAGTCCATCTTCAGGTAGGTCTGTGCAGTGGACAGCATTCTGAATCTTGTTCTTCCCGAAGACAGCTCGCAGAGTTCCAGGTCGGAGATGGCGGGCTATTTCCTATAGAACACAAGAAAACCAGGAGACCATCATGAACCACACTGTTCCTTTATATCACGGATGCAATGGAATCTTACAAAGTAAAACATCATTGTGCTATTAATATACGTGTGGCACACTATAAAACAAAATGAAGAGGGAAATACCAGCTTGCACTACACACCTACACAACTGCTAAAAAAACATGGCCAAGATTGTGAAAACTAACTGCTTGAAATTGGGCCAATCAAGCCACCTCAGGTGAAATGCAGGACCCTTCTTGTTACAGATACACCTTCCTGGCACTGGCTCATGTTAATACTTTTCAGCTCTCAAGCACAGAATGTGCTGTCTTCAGTGAGCAGACACAAGCGCACCACCTTGCAGACTGCCTCCCCTAACACTGAACTATTTGCCTCAGAACCTGACATTTGTGAAGCCCAGATACTGAACCTAGCCTCTTGGTCTTCTCCGCTGCAGTGCTTCTCTGACACGATGACTAGTGCCAACATCTGATCCCCTCTGAGGATTAGTCCAGACTCTCTCTTTCTCTGTTCTTTGAAGTTGACATTTCAATACTCATCTTCATCTACAATGCCAAACGCCTCCTTGGCCTCTCAGAGTGTTTCTCTTACTACTGCAGACACCACTCAGGTCCTGAGATAACATTCTTCCCCTACCTCTTTACTATCATATAACTCCCACCTTACACTGCAGAGGACTGCCTTCCTTGGCTCTCCCCTCCACCATGCTCCTTCTTTCAAGGTGTAATGCAGTCATCTTGCAGTGTTGTCTTTTAAGACCTTTCCTATGCCAACTGTGTTACACCTTGTTGGCCTCTCTTCCTAACACCCTGGATGTCTTCTCCAAGCCCATCTCATTCACAGTGTGCCTCCTTTTAAAATTCAGTGGTGATGGCATTAACCCAGTTTTCCATCCTTAAAATCTTTTGGACATTCTTCCATGAGTGACTCTGGAGGACTGCTGCCTGTGAGGGGACAGGCTGATGACAAGCTCACACTACAGCTACTGAACGAAAAAAATTCTTCCTTGCCAATAGAGCCTACATCAGCCCCTTTCTGAAAAGGCACTGGGTACATTAGGGTGTAATCACTTTGGAAGTGTCCAGGACAGTTTCACTATGCCACTCCCAGGTGTTTGTTTTGGTGTCACAGCTGGAGGTCACTTCCCCCACAGTCGAGTCACCAGACTGGATCATCCAAGCATTTCTTAACTTTCAATGTCAAATGGGTTCAAAGTGACTTCAGTAGTGGCTCTTGGCTGACCTGGAAAACGTTTCAGAGTTACAGATGAAAACCACTCCCATGATGCACAGTCTCTTCTGGGATGGCAGTGAATGTTTTAAGCTAGTCCCAAAAGACCTCACAAGAGCATTATCTGACAATACCCTTTAGCCACTTTCCAGCTTCACCCACTTGTCATGTCTCATTAGTAAACTAAGACAATTGGACTTTAAGGGCAGGATCTTCTCTTAGCCCAGCAAGTCCTAGACAATTTTCCGGTAATAACAATTTACAGTTATGGTGATCTGTTACCTAGTAACCTAGATCTGTTACCTATGGTGATCTGTTACCCAACTGGCAGACAATTAAATTGCTTCAATGCTTGGAGTGTGTCTAACGCAAAACATGCTACAACAGGAAGTTTCAGTTCCCCATTGTTACTGTGCATACGTCACAGTTTATACAGGATCTTTGGATATGGATGTCAAGGATATTTGAATAAGATACACCCATCACCAAACAAATTTTGCTTCAGAGGAAAGTTCAAGAGTTTCACTTAAAAAAAAAAAAAAGCCCCAAGGAGAAAAAAAAACCTCCTTTACATGGTCCTCATTAAAGGCTTGCGATAAGAAAGCCTGCTGGAGAACCAGAAGTCACATGCCAGCTAACTATAGCTATGTAGCACTTTAATCAAGCCTTCCTTGAAACAACTGTTGATTCCAGTAACAACTAGCTGTCAGGAAGCCAGCAATAGCCCCAGGCTTTCTATTATTTTAAGGAAAGTTTGGCATATTAGAAAAAAATTATTGTGGCTATGAAACCTTTGGAAACACTTTAGCAAGAAACAGCTCAGATCTAAAAAGCTACAGCTTGGTACTTCATGTTCTATTTCCTACCCATCAAACTCTCTTGCTCAAACTGTTCTGTCCTCCAACAGGTCCAAAAATGCTGCTGCTTATGAAACTTCCCCAAGCTTTCCCTTGACCCACCTTCCTCACCAAATGCACTTTTGGTTGGTTGGTTGGGTTTTTCCGTTCTTTCCTTAAAAGCAGATATGGCTTCCTGACTTATCATTTGTCCTAAGCTCTCATTTCTACTTCACAAGTTCATAATAGAAGACCTCATGTTTCTTCTTTTGGACTCTCTCTCTCTCTCTCACTAACATTGCTCCTACTGTTGCAGTATGTAATCTCCTGTTCTTCCTCCAGTTTTTCAATGCAGGTTGCTACACATTCTCCTGTCCTCCTGAAACTCATTAGCCATCTTGCACAGAAAGGGACTCATTCTATTCTGCCTGGGATTGCATTAGATCAGAAGTACACAAAGGTAGGTCCTCCAGCACTTTACATTGTTAGCACCTGATTAATAAGAATCTAAATAAGCCTTTCTTGCCACCAGTTAACAAACAGGATGAGAGGTAAAGCAGTTTCTGCTTATATTCTGCTTATATAAAGTCATTGAGGTACTCAATGACTTTTTTGCCTCAGTCTTCACTGGCAAGGACTGCAGCCACACTGCCCATGACGCAGAATGCAAAAGCGAGGATTGGGAAAATGGAGAACCGCCCACTGTAGGTGAAGATCAAGTGCGAGACCACCTCAGGAACCTGAAGGTGCACAAGTCCATGGGACCTGATGAGATACATCCGCAGGTCCTGAGGGAACTGGCAGATGAAGTCGCTAAGCCACTAGCCATCATATTTGATAAGTCCTGGAAGTCTGGCGAGGTTCCTGCCGACTGGAAAAGGGGAAACATAACCCCTATTTTCAAAAAAGGAAATAAGGAAGACCCGGGGAACTACAGGCCAGTCAGTCTCACCTCTGTGCCTGGCAAGATCATGGAGCAGATCCTCCTGGAAACTCTGCTGA
>VUYV01000037.1:4052921-4224485 GCA_008711295.1 Anarhynchus alexandrinus
ATGGCTTCAAACTGGAAGAGGGCAGGTTTAGATTGAACATTAGGAAGAAGTTTTTCACTTTGAGGGTGGTAAGGCACTGGAACAGGTTGCCCAGAGAGGTTGTTGAGGCCCCATCCCTGGAGGTGTTCAAGGCCAGGCTGGATGCGGCCTTGGGCAGCCTGGTCTAGTGGGAGGTGTCCCTGCCTATGGCAGGGGCGTTGGAACTCGATGATCTTCAAGGTCCTTTCCAACCTAAACCATTCTATGATTCTATGATTTACATAGCCAAAAAAGGACAGTAATTGTCAATTCCCAAGTTTACTATTCTGTTGCTTTCTTACTACGCCACTGAGGAACTCTGAGGGAACAAGGCCTCTGTAAATGATGGAGATACAAAGAGCTGTATGGATCATATATAGGTGTCCTTGTGTATGTATGGCTGGAAATCTTGGGAACATATGAAGGAAGGAGGAAGAGAGTTCCTTACAGAACTTATTCCTAATATGCACTCTTCTGCTCCACCACAGGAAGCTTGTCAAACATTTTATTTATAGGGCCCCATCTGAAACAACAGGGAGATACAAATATAATAGTGGTGTTTGGGGTGGTTCCCCCACACCCCTCCATCCCCTTTTAAACCTCTTTTCCCCAAGCTTTCTGCTGAGTCTAGTTTCCGGAGTATGTGTTTTGTGTACTAGTTTTCAAAACCTTTTTGAAAGGAGTTGAGAGTGGGATGACAGAGGAGTTAAGAGCAGCTACAGCTCTACCATATACATAAGAGGACAGTAACATGTGTGCGCTGGAACTTCATGTGTGTAAATGGAGATGCCATGAACTTGCACCTCACATAAAGAATATACTGTCTGCAGCAAAACAAACCAGAGTTGCTGTACCAAAAGGCTTCACCTTCTTTGGTCTTATTCAGCAGGCTATTTGATCACACCTTACAGGCTGGGCTTTGATCTAGAGCTAGCCCTTTGAAGGTCCTTGTCCTACACAAGATACAGATGCACACATTTCATGTTTCTCTCCATCGTATAACCGTGCCTAGTGCTACACGGCCCATATGAAGCACTTAACACAGTCTAAAATCTTTCTATTTCTATACAAGTGAAGGGAAACAAAAATGTCACCCATGCCAGTAATATGTCAAAATCAAACCGAAAAATCATAAACATACTCATGAGCAAAGCTCATTAACTGCTTTTCCTTCAAATGGCTGTTTTTTCATGGGCTGGATGGGAAGTTACATAGAACAGTAACACGTATTCCAGCAAAACCTGCAGATTTCAAGAAAATTTGGCCAGGTTTTTAAAAGCATCTGCCCTTAACTGGGTATCTAGAAAGGCCAAAAGGCCACTGCTCTTAAATATTTCTGCATGCTTTGTTGTTGTTTAAATGGCATTCAAGGAAAAGCCAAAGAGGCAACTACTGACTGTGCAGCAACCATTCCCTCCGTCCTCAGTGGGAAACAGCACAAACTCTGAATGGACCAAAAACACACAAAGGAACTTTTACAGCCTAAAACTTTGTTCTCCTTGAACATGAACTAGAACAAGGGAACCTTGAAAATTCATTACTGGTCCTCTTGAGTAAAGCAGAATAAAAATAAGAGAGTTTGTGATCAAACCCTTTCCTACCCACAGTGTGCTCCCAGGGCACATTCATTCTTTTAGGTTTGCTTTCAGGCCAGCAGCATTCAGAGGACTTCTTGGGCTGCAACAAACTCTGCACAGTCCCCTCTAAGCCCCCAGTAAAACACCATGTTTTCCTTCTCTATCCGAGCCCTGACTGCGTGTCTGCTCCTTGCTCTTCTTGGCATTCCTCATTCACCACTCTTTCTGAAGGCTTCATGTTGACTTGGTCTCCCCACCTCTGCTTTCCCCACCCTGCACTCATGAAGCTTTTTTCTTCTGCAGTTCTCCATGCTCCACTGCTGTAATGAGATGGTCCCTCTTTCCCCTTGAGGGTGCCAACTGATTCAGAAGGCAGTAGCTAGCCTCAGGCAAACAAGCAAGTGCCTTTCTCCTTTTAAGGACCAGCTACGCCCTTGTCAAGAGAACAGAACACACATTAACTGTGAACAAACAGAATAATGTAAATTCCACCACTCACCTTGGAATTTATCTGGCTGAACTTTAGCCATGGGAAAGCTGACCGCCTCCTCTAAGCGAGGCACCTGAGCTTCCTCTGTAATGAGCAGAGGGTGATAAGCCCTTTCAGGGAAAAAAAAAAAAAAAAAAAAAAAAAAAGAGACTCTTTTGCGATACAACAGCTATGTAAGATAGGTAGGATAGGTGCCTCTCTCTTCTCTTCCCATCATCACAGCTCTTCAGTTGGCTTTTATTTGCAGGGGATTTTAGCACCAGTCATATCACACACTACTGGCTGCACCAGGGAGCTGCACAAAATACTCAATCCTACACAAGCTATCAGCAAGAGGTAAAATGATAAAAGCAGCACAGTCCCTGTCATGCAGAATACAACACTAGACAAGCATCTCCTGTAATGCTTATTCAAGCTAAGAAACACCTTAGCATTGTTGTTAATGTGGGAACAACCTCAGCTGATCAGTCTGATATATCCTTCACAGAAGTTCCCATTCAAAGGCAAAGGCTTAACTGTCAAAACGAAAACTGTGGTCGTGGATGATCTTGTGCACAATACCACAAGGGCTAGCTTGCCTCAGCTTGCTTCACATGTTTTCTTTGCAGCCCATACTCTTTATGCTTCCCCTCTGGTTACCTCAGCTCTGATCTGGTTTATGTTCCCCAGTTTCATACGATAAGCCACACTGCCCTCAGCATCAGCTGCCACAGAACACAGCAATTTTCTACTCCAGCATCAATCCGAGGTCCATTTAATCATCACTAAATGCAGCGATAAGCCTTTTGTCTATATTACAGACAGAAAAATCCACATAAGATGGTGCTGTTGCCACTGTAAAGTCTTTAACTGGGGAAGAACACATTTTGCCCTGAAACCTGGGGCCCGCCAGTTGAAAGGTAATTCAGAAAGCTTCTAAATACAAAACCAGGTGAATGTTAAAGAGAACGCAATAGGTTTCCTTGAGCTTACATTTCACAAACCAATTCAGAACAGAAGTCTCTTGTTGACAGTGACATATTTTCTCTTTCTTTGTGTTCTATGTGAGCTGCAACGACGTCATGTACAAATATGGAGTCAGTATCAATGGCCTTATGCACACTTCCAAGGGAGCCAGTGTTATCACAAAGTCTTTTGTACTTTCCATATACAATAAAAAAATAATCAAACCAAAGCAACCCCCTCCAAACACACACACACACAATAATCACCCCTCGTCTTTTAGTCTTTATCACAAAACAAACCGATACACAGGTTCTCAAGAAACTGGAAAGGTTGCATTGAAAGTCTTTATAATACTTAGCCTAATCTTCTATCCCCTGAGCTCTAAGCATTTGACGTAGACATTCGGGTTGTCTTCTCCTGACTGATGGTAAAATATTTATGCCTCCAATCACTTACTGGCTGTTCCGACAAGTTTCTTGTATCTTTAACTGAGCCTAGTCTGTGTGCATATAGTTATGTACTTGAAACAGCATGGCCGTAAAGGTTTGTTCAGCAAATTAAATGATCTGATGCAGGCAACAGCAGTCAAATTTTCAATTGCAAGGCTGTAAAAAGTGCACCTGAGGCTCACCGCCTTCCAAAATCAATGCTTTGCAACAGTAGCAGCAAGTAACCAAACCACATTTATTTTGTTACAAAAGCCTACTTTGGTCTGAGTGGAAAAAAAAAAAAAGAAAAAAATTAAAAATAAAAAATCCATCTGCTATTCTGTTTATTTTAAAGTCAGCCTACCTCTGAACTACCAGTCTGAAACCCTGTATCTTTTGGAAGTTTTGTTAACGGTACTAAAATTATATTCCATGCTTTAGTGTTGGCAGGTTTTCGGAAGCTCACAAGTCTGTAGAAGTTGTTACACTGTCTCCTTCTCACCCTCCATCCCCTGAGGCACTTTGATTCTCTCTGCTGCACTCCCACACATTCTCTACCACTCCTCCTCTCTGGCAGCCCAAAGGTGCTGCACCAACTCTCCACAGGCTCTCTGCTGTGGGCAGAAAACGTGGCACATTTGCCAGCCTGAGATAGCATTTTTACTGGTCTCAGTGCTTCTGGTTGATGCTTAAGCAATTCTAATGATAACTGCCCTGCTCAGAAACTTATTTACAGTTGCATTTGTGTGCCTATCTGCCAATGGGCTGAAATCAGGTAAGAGCAAGCAGCCACACTTCTGAGTTAAGTGTAAACTAGACTGGATGGTGAAGTCTTGAGGATAAGCGACACACCAAATGTAAGCTGGCTGCAAAATAGAAATAAAGACAAAATATCTAGCTATCTTGTATTATCTGGGTGCAATAAGGGATATTTACATTACTTGACAAGTTGGAAAAAGGAAGCATTTAACAACTGAAAAACAACTAACTCCAGAATACACCAGAAAACACAGTATAATTGTAAATTTGATTATTAGTTGCTTTACTTTAAGCTTTAAAAGTGAACTACTGGTCCTACTGCTGATTTTCCAATGCCTTCAAGGCATCCAGAATTCCATCCATTTATTAATTCACCTGTAAAACAAGAATAAAAAAAAATAGTAGGCTGCAAGCAATATTTTGGGATTTCATTAATTCATGTTAGCAAAATATTTGGAGAGCCTCCAGTGAAAGTCGCTATGAAGTTGCAAGACATTATTTTTGGTCTGCAGATATCTTGGCTGAGTTTTCCCCTGTAAGAACAAGAATAATTATAAATTATCTTTTCCTCTGAAATTTTGAGATGGAATTTTACATTTGCAAAAGCTGCCCAGATATCTGAGCTTTCCGCTTTGCAAAGCAGAAAAAACTGCTTCAAAATTCTACCTAGACTTCCCTAGCTGAACCAACTTTGGACCATCCACTTCAACAGAAGACACAGATGGGCTGAAAGACAAAAGTCCCAAGTCTCCTTATGAGTTTTTTATCAAACCCCAGATATATTCTCATTCAAGGCTTAGCATGAGAAAGAGCTTTCCCTTCCACTCTGTGCCCTCAAGCCTCTCCAATCCAACAGCAAGCTTTTCCTTGGAGGCGTCAGTGCTGCCATCTCTTCCCACACAGTTGTGAACAGCCCTGTTCTGATGGAAGGAATCACTCATTATTTGTGTTACAACTGTTTTTTAAAAGCCCCTGCTGCGTTCAGGACTAGCTGTACTAGTCAGTGTTCCTATACATACTAAAAGACAGTTCCTGGCCTGGAAAACTTACATGAAAAGACACAAAGAACAGAAAAACAGGAGCAGAACAGACCCCATTTTTTGGAGTGGGAAATCAAGACATGGAGACAGCAATTTCCCAGGGGCACAAAGAAATACACATTTCACAAGGATCACAAGTTCACTGTCTAACTTTTAGCTCATATCTTTTGAATCCCAGACCAGTTCCTCAACTATTCCTTCTCTCTCATTTAATGCTGCTTTAATTCCTGTGTAGTACTCTTGATGATAAGCCACAGTCTGCACAACTCAGGCCATACCAGGTCACCTACGGGAACTTGAGAGCTGCCTTGGTAACATGAAGAACTGCTGCTCACCCATCTTCCACCCTGACCTTGTTTTAGTTCCTTGATCTGGGAAGTCAAGGGACTTCTTCTTAGAAGAAGTAACCAAGGGAAGTCCCATGTACATATTGGATGCAGTCTATTATACTGTAAATGGAAGAAGCTGCTAAAAATTCTGCTCAGGTGGCCCTGCAGTAGAACAGAGAATGTCAGCCTAAACCAGACCAGCAAGCAGCACCCCAAATTATTCAGCAGGTTCTCAGCATTTGAATTAATCATTTTACATCCAGTTTTTAAAACACCTTTGTTTAGTTAATAGTGTCCACAGACAATGAGACCAGTGGTACAGAATGAAAACTATTACTGCAGCTGTTCTCATGGCTGTCAGCAATTGCAGAGAGGAGGATTTTAAAAAATAATAATAAAAAAAAATACCCATCACCATAAATATGAAACCAGACTACTTAGTTCTTTTTGTTACAAAAGGGAAGGCTTAGGTCACAGTATTTGATTTCACCCACTTTGAGGCCTTCAATAATATAGCTCAAGCAGAAAATAACTGCAGATAGGCTCTGACCACAGCAAGTATTTCTTGCATTACTGCAATGGCATGCAAAGCACCTAGGGAATTTCAGTCCACAAACACCCTGTTGCAATGTACAGTACAAGGATACCACCTATGCCATCTAGAAAGCCAACTGATCCCTTTTAGGGGTAACCCACTTGAGAAACTGATAGATTTTCCTTCAGTGATCAGTTCCCCTCAGATCAATCTCTTACCAGCAAGAGTACATAAGATACACTGTGATCTGCAGCTTCTTTTCTGTTTGGTTATTATTAGCTCTGCCACCAATTTATTAACCAAGCAGAGCGTGAATGAGCAGTCCTCTGGGATAAGAAAAAAAGAAAAAAGTCATGCACATCCAAGAATTAACTACTCATAAGCTGCTGACTGGAAGACATGAAAACTTTTGGGACAGCTACAGTCAATTTCAGGATACTCAAGATCACAACATCATCATGGCTATAAGGAAAAGTAAGTGCTCTACTGCTGGTTTTGCACATATTTATAATTTCTTCTATTGAACATTTTCAACAAGCACCTTTGTGTGCTGACTCTTGCTAACTGCCTTGTACAGCACTCTAGAAAAAGCCCTTGCAGCCTGTTGTACCAAGTTCTACCTTGCTTTATTATTTTTGTAATATTTTTTACTGAGATATCATTTATATTACTTCACAACTTGAAGTATACGCAACATCACTACAAAACTACTATGTTCCAACCAGAAGTCAGGAAGAATTCAAGTGAAGGACAAGGCTATCTATAGTCAACAAAAACCTGAGTCAGGCATGTAAGCAAATGCTCTCAATATATTCTAATCAAAGACTCAAACATTCAAGGTCAGGTTGGAGGGGGCTCTGAGCAACCTGATCCAGTTAAGATGTTCCTGCTCATTGCAGAGGGGTTGGACTAGGTGACCTTTAAAAGGTCCCTTCCAACCCAAACTATTCTATGACTCTGCAAACACAGAAGGTCACTGTGACCAGGATGCTAAGAAACTGGAGGAGAAAATAGTGGTTTAGTGCAGTAACAGCATCATTTTCTCTCCCAGACAGAGTGACCTCAGCACTTCCCATACCTTCTGGAAATACTGCTCCCTTTTCCCAGGGAAGGACTGAGGCTATAGAGAATTTGGTTTTCTGCCTGAATGCTTCTTTTTGGGAATTAACTTTTTATATATTCAAAAACATCGCTGTCCAATGTAAAAGAGTGATTTGCTGTCTGCTGTAACCAAAGAGAACACAAGGGAAGCAAAGAAAACAACCACGTAGACTGAAATTAACCCAGAATCATCATGTTCTCAAAAAGGCTCTTACCTTGTGCCTTTATGGACTGAATATATTAATGAATCTATTCTCAGAAACCTCAGCAGCTAGAGCAGAACCATAATAGAACAGTCCAAAGGAGGAAGGAGGGAGAAAAAAAAAAGCCAGGAAATCGCCAAGGAAGGTAGACCTCCTCTGACTGCAAGAGGAGACTACAACTTCTATGTTTTACTGACAAAGACTGTATTTTTACAAGGGGGAATAATACTTCCATTTTTAAAAAGTGTTAAAACCCTTCCATAGGCATGATAAATCGCATTTTCATCCAGTGTAGCTGGGAGAAGCAAGCCCTAGAGAGAACCCTGCAGATTACCTTTGATCAGCCTACCAATGTAAAATTACACTGTGTATTTGTCTATACCAGGCTGGTATCATACATATCACCCGATATGTTAGAAGCCTACCTCTTTGTCTACAGTACTGAGAAACGAAACTTTTCTGCTTAATCCATCTAAGATACGTAAGCAGACATACAATAAAGATATGGTATTCTGAAATGTATTAGCTGGCATTATTTAAAAAACAAATCAAGCAAATGCTAAAAGAAACAAGGCAAGCAAGCGCTTTTAAAACTTTGTCACCTTTTAAATAAAATATGATCCATCTATATGAGATACTAAATCTGTAACACCACTCTCTAAAACATGGCATACATTCAAAGCTTGGAGAGAACCTAAACAGGAAGATGCAATACAAACAGGATATGGAAGCATTCACTTTGCAAAACAAGACCTGCAGATGGACAGTTATAACCAAAACTCCGTGCAACCCAAAAAACCGCACCTCCTCAAGGCTGAAGAGACAAATTTATGTAACTCACAGCATTTATAAGAATCTTGTGTTCATCTTAGACGCTTAAAATACCACTTTTTTAATAACACCCACCTACTACTTTGGGATACACTCAGTCTGAGTGCAAAGGGAGCCTTTATGATCCCTAAGCCTGTCTTCAGGCTCCTTTCACACCTACCTATAGATACAACTAGTCTTTGTGATTCCAGATTAGGCTAAATGTCTTCACGTCTCTACAGAGCTGAATGGTACAAAGTCCTTGATCAAGAAACTGAGTTTGCTTAAAAAGTAAATATTGTAAGTGTGGCTTAAACCCTTACAAAAATTGCTAGCCCTATGACGCTGTCCAGGGAAAGGCCTAAAAACCTAGCTCCAGGACACCCCAGCACGTTACCCGTTCTGGGGAGTAGCGAGGAGGTCTCTATGGCAGCACAGCAAGTCAAGGAAGATCAGTAACCAGTGCTGTTAATGCCTTGCGGCACATCCCTGCTTTCCTTCAGTCTTTGGACTCACATTCAGCTTCTGTCCTCTTGCTAAAATAGGGCAAGCTATTCCAGCCTGGAACCAGGCACAAGGAGCCCAGGAAGAACCAGTTCGAAGCCAGAGACAGCCGACATAAGGGAAAGACAGGAACACAGATGGGAACCCTGAGGCTTCTGAAGTTGATGCTACTTTCCAGGAGGACATACAGGACTTTTGACAAAATGTTGATAACTTCCTGAAAATGTCCAGAAATTGCAGTTAAGAAGGTGCCTCGTCACAAGGATATACTAAATAAATATCAGTGACAGGTAGTGGAGGAAACTACAAAAAAACCCTCCATAGGCTAGAGAGGTTTTGGTAGCCAACTGACAAAAAAAAAAAAAAAAAAAAAAAGCATTGCAGCAACCAGAAACAAAATGCAAATGTACTCCAGTTTCAGTCCTCTCCCAGAAGTCCCCAGCACCTTCCCTCCACAGGATGAAAGCAGCAGACTCCTTCAGTGTCATGCCTCTGTGGTAGTAGTGGGCTTCATATCAGACAATGCAATACCTTTTATTATTTGCTTTACCAAATGACTGTAATTTGTGACCAATGAATCTAAGTTCAATCCCACTCAGGATTTATTTGGGCAGACTTTATTAAGTCTGGTAGCTCTAGAGCCTCAGACAAGGAGTGGCAGATAAAAGTTTTTTTTCAAACTGTAACCTTGCCAACATGCCTCAATCACATTGGGTTTAAAGCAGAGTTCAGTCTTGAGGGTTCTGTCAGTATTTAGTCTCCTGATGGAGACTGCAAGTCACCACTAATAACAGCATTTTTCAACACATATGCACCTACCCATCAAGCATCAAAGTGAGCCTACAAACTCCAGCTGCACATGACACTGAAAAGCCATCATATGACAGCAACCTTCAGGCAATAACAAGCCACATTTAAAGCAAGCCATTTGCAAGCAAAAGGCTCCTCCACCACTACTAGTGCTCTGATTTTTGTTCAAGTCTCCCCACAAAGACATATTTCAGTGAGGCTGAAGTCCCTCTTCCTATCAAAGGACTTCCCGTAGCCTGCAAAGGGTGGCTTGGAGAAGACAGTATGCAAGAAACAGAGCTCTCAGCAAGTGACCTCAAAATTGCAACCAGATCATACATACGTGCCACTATGAATCACATACACACGCATGATTAAAGCAAACACGGCGGCAGGGGGAGGGGGTCAGGGGCTGGCAGACCTCTGCAATACCCATTCAGAAGCAAGAGAAACACATCAGGAGAACTTACTATGAACAATGAATTCATGCCTGTAAAAATTAATTATCGGATTCTTGACTCTTAGCTGCTCGCAGGGCTACACACAGCTTTGACAGGAAGAACAAATACATCATTCATGTATCAGTCTTGTTTCTGCTGCAGCCACTGCAGACTCCATATGTTTTAAACCAGGGAAAGCAACTCACTGCCCCTGGTGTGATGTTTGGCATCCGCATAGACACAGGCTTGTCTCTGACAACAAGCTATAAGGAGGTAAATTTCAAACCACACACCAACATATTGACAGTCTAAAGCGGTGGTGGCAACTCATGGTTAGAGTCACATTACAGCTGTGGGTCACTAAAGCACAGCTGCCTTAACACTTCCTTTCTTCTCAATCCAGCCTTAATAAGCCCCCTGCCCACGCACAGAGGGGCGACACAGAACAAGGTAGAAGAAGCCCTGAACCCACCGAGACTTTGGGCTTTATGAACCAGCAATGTCAGCTCAGCCAAAGGGGGCGGCACTAGAGGGAATAATCTCCCTCCACAGACACTTAGTCAAAAATTACCGTGTCCCCCAACTAAGAGGCCTTAGCACTATCTGGAACACATTTTCATTAGACCTGCAGAGGCTCATGTGGAAATTAAAAACTGAAAGGGCACAGTCAGATGACTGACCCTAAATAACATCTAAGCAATTCAATTATGTCTTTCCCATTGCAGGCTTAGACAGCAGGATATCGTAACTGGTATCGATCGATCTGTTTGCTACTCTAGCTGATAATGGCCTGGCACTGAATGAAAATTTTTATTATTATTACATGACTCAAGCTATCTGAGCAGATAATCAATTATAGGAAAATCTTCTTCATCAAAGAATTACATTAATAAATCTTATTTCTCTCGAAACACATTATGTATTTCACTTGTCAACACTCTGACCAAGGCTCACTAGGCTATAGAGAGAATCCACACTGAAACAGCTATGAAGGTATTACCAGAAAATGAATGCTTGAGAGCTCAAAAATAGTTTTTATATTTCTTTATATCTTACACTGAACTATTTTTTTATGTGATGCAAAATGAAAATGTCATGCTGCTAATGTAGTTCTAGGAATTCATGTGAAAATTTTGGGCCTGAAATGCAGGTATTTTTCAGTGCTAGAGATTCACAGGAGGTCTATACAAACAAAAATCTTACAGCAACCAGCAACGGTGCTCTTTGGCATTATCCCTATTTAACTGATGTGATAACTGAGGCAGAAACATATTGAACTTTTTGTCCAAAGTCACACAGTGAGGTCAGGAACGGGAGCAAAAGCAGACTCCAACTCTTTCAGTTCACTGCTTTGTTTTAAACCATCTCATCTCCCCTTTAGCTCTTTGGTGTTGATGCAAAAGTACAGAAGACTGTTAATACACTGTTACCCTTAAAATTGCAAATCCCCATGTAAAAAGAATGCAGGTTAAGATCTAAAGCACATATACAAAAATCCCTTTTCAGCCCACTGGGTGCAGAAATATTGCAGCACATCCCATCACTTTAATAATATCTCACAGCAGAAGGTACTTGAGTCACTTTTAGTGTACTGCCAATCCTAACTAAAAGCTCTCTAAGACTACTAAAAGTTATGCAATCAGCCAGGAGCATGTAGTTGATGTAGACTCCTGGAATTACATGTTATAACCAATTTTTCACTTGTGTATAAAGAAAGTTCAAAAGGTAAAAATAAAAAATAAAAGCAATATATCTAACTTCTATAGCATTTTGCAAGTGTCTTATGTATACTAAATAATCACCTCAACAATTCCATGACAAAACGTTACCATCAGCTATTTCAACATAGAAGCTACATGAACAAGATGTGAAAACCGAAGCTGTAGCTTCAGACCCAAGTAATAACAAAAGGCCTCCAAGTGCTCCGAAGGCCAAAAATACACAAACACTGATCAAATGAAACATCGATGTCAGCAAGCTCAAGCAGTGACAGGATTCCCTGACCACCATCCCCCTGTTCCAAGGTTTTTCCGTTGTAGCCTTTGCTTCCTGATCCATGTGAAACAATGTCAAATCAATGCAGAATAGGTTGCTATTTTTTTTCTTACTGCACTTAAACAAAACACCTTTCTTGATAATACACACTGTGCTGCATTTACCCCTATGCCTCCAAGCACTTTCATTTCTTTACAATGAAGAAGAAACATAACTTCATTTCTGTTGTACTTTGGTTGCAGTTAGCAACTGTCATTTCTAAGTGATGGTGTGTATTGAAAGTTCAAAAGGTCTGTGTTCTGTAGTAGTATGATTTAACTAGCTTTTTAACTCCTTTCCTAACTTTCTAGAGCAGTTAACTCTTTGCCACAGGTGTAACTTTTTTTTCCTCTCGATGTTAGAACTGAACCAGTAAAAACACAGTGAAATAGCACCCAGCACAAAAAACATGTAATTTAACAATCTGCACTACAAGATTTGATAATATATCTTGAAAAAGGACTTAATTGATTCAGACCCACTGTAAAATCAGTGGAACTCAAGGTAATTTCAGAAATACCATTCTTATTTGAAATTTAAATATCTAAATAAAAGTGCTCAGCTGCTCAAAGGATCTCAATATCTCAAACCTCCTAGTTTTGGGTGCATAGCAGAGGCTGTGGGTGCTTCCCCTCCTTGAAAAGCCACAGTCTTTTGTGGAATTCAGAGATCTTTTTTAAACAGCCCTTATTAACATTGTAATGAAAAATTATTTTCAAGATGGTGATCAGAATGGCTGCTGGGCTTTTAAAGGGGTGCTGCAACAATAAGTAAAGAATAAATACCTCTTTATTATAGTAGATGTCTTCCATTGCTAAGCCTTACACATTAGCCACAGAGGCATTCCAGGACAGAGAGAATGAGGCGCAGACCAATGCCAAGAGCAAGTCACACAAGTAGTCTGGGACCTGGCTGTGAGGAACAGCTAAGCTAGAGGCTGCAATCGGAAGACAAGAAAAACAAGCATCATGGCTGATCTGAAAGATTACAGAAAGGCCTCAGATGAGACCACCAATGACACACAAAAAATCTAGCTGCCCTCCAGGAGCTTAAGCTGAGTGTAATTAAAGATGCTGATAGTTGACCAAGAGTGCAGTGACCCAGCCGGCTACTCACTAGAAAAATGCCAGTGTACAAGAAGAATGCAAGCAGCGGCAGCAAGATCTACAGAAAAGCATTTCTCCTAGTGCATATACTATCCACTGGGGACAAATGTTCCACAAGTCTGCAATCTGTGACACTGAGCCCTTCAATCAGGTCACAGCAATTTTGAGAGTCAGCATGTCCAGCATGACTCCTTACAGACAAGTATCTTTATCCCACTGCCCACTTTCCAGATTGGAGAGGCTGTTTGTACACTACTACAGAGACACTCAAAACAGGTTTTTGGTTTGTAGTCTTCCCTACTACCACATGAGAAGTTTTAATAAAGTATTTATAAGCTGGTTTATAGTGAAGGATATTTTTGGCAGAGAGCTTTACTGACCTGCAGTGCTAACAAAATATTACCCAGCTATAGAAAAAAGCACAAAGTTCCATTTCATTTTTAGCATTGTACACTTGGTATAAATTGCTAGCTTATTAAAGTATAATCCTCAAAATGGAACAACTCTTAACTCTTTCTTCAGCCCTAAACATCAGGGACTTGGACAAAAGGAGACCTATTTCCAAATGACATCTCACCTTGATTTGGGAAAATTTGTGTCATCTCTTTTTGGATGCTTTTTATTGATGTGTACCCAAACTGTCTCCCTGCAAAACCAAGAACAGACTGAAAGGGCTGTTAACATCCATACCCCATTTAGATATCTGACTTGCCACAAAGTAATTCTTACATTTGCTATGTATCTAAGATATAGTTAACAGCGCACGCGATTGGGAAAGATTCATTTTAAGTCAAATGCCAACACCTTTACTCACTTCAAACAGCACCTTGCTTTGAGAGTAATCACAGAGATTTCAGGGGCACAACTTGCCAAATAGAGTACTATTTAACAGGAGCCAGTGACCCAATCAGGTATATTTTGTAGTAAATTTGCTCTTCACCTGTGTTTGTAAACAGGCTGCACATGCATCAGGATCTAGCATATATAAACAAACAAACAAACAAAAAAGTTAGAGAGATTCAGATCTCTCAATGATAACACACTATTTGCATGACACTTAGATTTACTTTAACCACTAGAATATCAAGTCCATGGTATCTTCATGGTCTGTATATAACCTTGCTAGATAATGAAACTGCTGTTATGGTTTCTGCTACCCCTATTTGAGAAAGATATTGTAACCACAAAGTTCAGTTGTGAGCTTCTCCAGCGATTCTGTTTGGGAATGACAAAAGACCACCGAGATACCTTAGTCCCCAAGGACAAGCTACAAATGCTGACTGAAGAGACAGATAAATTTCAGGCAAAGATCACTATTGAGAGCAGCTGTAGTTACTGTACATATGCTTTATGTGCCTGAAGAATCAATTAATTTGTGATTCTTATAGAAAACAGTAGACAGAAATAGATAACACTTCTGCCTGTCTCCCAAACATAGCATTACTGTAACTGCTATGAAGTCAATATCCAAAACTTACAGCTGTCTGCTTCCACTAGAAGCAGGCGGGTACTCATTTTCACTTCATAAGTCACACAGTTAACCATCGAAAAGGTAGGTCGCTAGCAAGAAATCTGGGAGATGGGAATTTAGTTCCCTCCTTTGCTGTTTTCTTGTGCTGCCCAGAGAAGCCATCAGTTTATACATCCCTCAGTCAGCTCCTCAGCTTATCAACAGTTTCTTCGGTCACACACATGCTGTATGGCTATGACAGGGCTTTTCATGCGATGTAGTAAGGGAAAATAGTGATTTTCCCCTTGTATAGGTACACTTGTCTTTAATAACCTAATGCAGCTGTGTTGCTTGCAAGCATATTTTGATTTTAATGTATCAGGCATTAAACAAGCAGAAACAGGAAAAGGATATAATAGGCCCAAATATAATAACTGCATCTTTGAGAGTTTTAAAGATCAGAAACTTTAGACATGGAATCTGAAACAAAACTGAAACCATCATATTGTGTACATTACTACTGATATATCACCCTGCAGTTAAAACTAAGTTAGATAAACAGGTTATGCTCTGCTTACAAGACACTAACCCAGCAGAGAAACATTTCAATCTCACTAAATAGAAGGGAAGAAAGGGTTTGGATAATGCCTTTAACTTGTGCTTTCTGTAATAGAAACTCTGGACTTGGAGAAAAATACATCCTGAACAACTTGTTCTCCCCTTCCAATATTAATCTGTGTGAATTTTTTCCATGGAAACTGGTAAACCCACTCAGTCTGCAACTGAAACATCAAAACATAACCAAAAACAACCATAAAAACCCTGACCTCATTGCCTCCATCTTGATATTTCACCTCATGGCTCTGTATGGTATAGTAGCCTTCATTGTTTAAGAAAAAACTGCAAACTTTTTGAGACAGCACTTATGCTTGTCTCCAAATTGCACACAGCATCACACATACCCAGTTAGTCACCTGAAGAAATGAAAAATAAAAGCTAGAAGCATTAGCATAACTAACAGGTACGAGAACTTTTACACCCTTTTTTGTTTGCTTCCTTCTGAAAAACAAAGGAACCAATTCTCCTTTTACAGTTTCACCTTAGGAGAATGCCACAGACTGCAGTGGACTAACATTTGATTTACACTGGCATGCACAAGCAATAACTATTTGTTCCGGGGCTCTGAAGCCTTGTGTTAGAATATTTATGAACCTTCAACAAAGATTTCTGCCTAGATAGCTTTCCTTTCACATATCATCACAGTATTTTATCATCTAGTTTAGGTAAGATCAGAAGAGCTGCTAGAGGATTTGCAAATTGGTCCAGTAAGACTAGCATTTCACCTCCGTAATAAGGTAATGCTTACATGTTTCCAAGGAATGCAGCAGGGACATGGCAGCCATACCACGCCACGATATTTTAATTCATATAGACAGCGCATCAACTTTTTAAGTTTTCCTTATCACTCAAGCAAGTACTTACAGGGTCAGAAGGACCACAGAAGTCTCTGAACACTTTTGGAGGCTCAGGTTGTATAATCTCCATTGCTATGCAAGGTCCCGAACACAATTCTGTAACCATCTCCTGGAAGAGAAAAGAGACAGAAACAAATCTGAGCTTCTTTGGGCACAAGCAGGGGTTGTATTTCTCCCCCAAACTAGACCCAAACTTACAGGACAGTAACAATTAAGAAATATTGGTGCATTTAGGAAAGCAAAGACATGAAACAAAGAGGTCATTAGTATTTGCAACAAAAGAAATGTTTTCCGTTTTGCTACCTCGTTTAGAAAGTGAGGTAAATTGGATATTCAGCTTCAAGAGGATACTGAACAGAATGCAACAGCATCCACAATACTTTAAATTCTTTTGTGGGTAGAGCCTTATTGATCTGGACCTGCATTTCACAGAATTATCCCATAATTTGCCAAACTAGACTGAATCAATGGAACACATTTTACTGGGTATAAGCCTGAAAAAAAAAAAAAAAATCACACTATGTTCAGCCAGTTCCACAGGCAACAATGTACTTTGCAGTGTTCCCTACAGGGAGCACGGTACACAGCCTATATTTGTTTCCAAACATACACCCATTTGATGGCTTTAAGTCATTTAAGTCATTTAAGCCCAAAATGTCTCTTGGGCTTTTGGTTCTCACTGTCTTTTCCTCACATGTTACTACAGAAGCTGAAACACACAAGCCAACAGAACAGAATTGAAAGGGGCCTGTGGCATAGCCTGTTAGGGAAAGGGTCCTTGATCTGGCAACATTCTTGTGCTGTACTGTTACCAGAATCTCAGTTACACTGAAATCATCTGCTTCCCTGGAGCCTCCTGGAGAGTAGACAGACATCATGAGTTCTGAGTGGGTGATGAAGATGGGTCTTAATTTTCACAAGCTTAAATTAAGTCTGGGCATTAGTGCCAAATTGGAGTTTGTTAATTAGAGGTATAGGTTTCACAGGAAGAAAGAACGCATTTTGATGTTCTAGTCTGACTTCCTTTTTTAAAACATGCCCTTATAACTGCATACTTGTCTAGAAATTTGGGCAGACAAGTTTAAAAAAAAATCAGGACAATTAAAACAATCAAAATCAATGAGGAAAGGAGAAGACATTCACAGGAAATAAGGGAAGACAGGGAAGGACAAGCAAGTACTGCAACCACACCCACCAGCCATGGGCAGGGTCAAGGATGAGCCATGGCAAAGAACAAGAGCATACAGAGTGGGGAAAAAAAGCCGTAGGAAAAGAAGGATTGAGTCCTTTTCTGCCTTTTATGAATTGTGATGGAAACTAAATACATAAAGACTCCAAGTCAAGCAGTATTGTTCCAAAGAGTTGGTATCTTCATAACAGATTCCATGCTGAGAGCATGTGCTTAATCTCCCCACTCTGAAGTCAACAGGACTGAATTTTTGCCAAGTGCCTCTATCACCAATCTGATCCTGGGAAATGTAGGTAGAAGTGTTCCTGAGAGGACATGAAAAGAGTACAGACTAGTGTCATGCTCTACAACATGAATAAATATTTCGATTCCAAAAATTGTCATATCACCAACAGATCCTCTGTTAAGAACAGGCCAAAGGACAATATATTTCATTCTGTTAAGAAACAGTGAATTGCCACAAAGTCACGACACTGTACAAGTTCATTCAATTCTTTCATCTAAATAACTGTTAACAGGAAAGTGGAGAAAAAACAGGCTTTTAACTAGAGGTGAATCAACTCAATTCCTCCCTGCAAACTATGTTTTTTCTTGTTCCTCCCTTTACTATTGTTTCTGTATCAGCACTGACATCCCACCAGCAACAACAAACAACGCGAGCAAAGTTACTCCTGACTCCTTCATTACAACACAGAGCTGAGGACTGAAGACCAGCTGCCATCAGCTACAGCACAGAGGCATGTGGTACTATGTGAGACAAGCTCGGTCTACCTTACACAGCCTCATCAAGTCCAGAGCTGAATTCAAAGAGCAGATACTGTTTCTCTGGTAAGACTCCCAGTTACAGCTAAATCAGATTTTCTTTAGCAAATAGTTTATTCATCAAATAACATGGCTTGTGGTCAACGAAAACCATTCCTGGAGCTGGATCAAGCTCAAGCATTTTTGATTAACAATGTGAATTCTGAGCTGACCCAAAATAATCTCCCTCCTTTTTCCCCCATTTTCTATTCTGGCTACAGTAGGAAATACAAAGCAAAACAGCACAAAACCTAATCAATAGTATGCAAAATCCCATGCAGAAGATACCAACAAAGCTAAAACTCTGGGCAATTGTTCAGCTTTCTCTTTTCAGGGAGAAATGCTTTATATACAATGTCAAGCCTTTATCTGACTGACAAGGAGTAACCAGAAGAAATGGGAACACAGTTTTTGAAAAGGCTTTCTGGATGCCAAGCATCTTCTGTGCCAAGTTATTTTGGAATGATAAATAAAATTCAGATCAAAACAGACGGTTCTGAGTCACAGATATAAGAGGTCATATTCTTTCTTCAATATCCTATTTCGCAACATACTTCTTCCTATTTGGCCTGCACTGACAATATCTGTTGCTGTTCCCATATGTGCCTTCTCTGGATCCCTTTACCATCATGATTAGCTTTCCCATGTTTTCCTGTTTCACAGATATCCTGAGTGTAACGGAGATATTAATTTCATTTCATTTCAACTGAGTGCATCCAGCACATATGGCTTGCAGGACAGAGCCCTAGATTCTCCCTTTTCTTCAAATCCCATCTAAAACATATCTTTTTATTGACTTACTCTGTTTAAATGTCACTTTCCCTTCTGAGTTAACTCTCCAATTAAATTATATAACTAAATTTTGCAACTTATTCGGGGGTCAGAGATTGTACAAAAGAGCTGCAAAAGACAGTAGAAAATTTCCAATTTGGTTCAAAGCAGAGACTTTTGCAGTACCATGGGATTCTTCAGGCTCTGAAATACTGGTTAGATATTATGATATTTGAATTCTGCCATGTGCATACAAGTCTGCCTGTCCAATCTTCCTTTGGTCCTTGTCAAAAATGGTGTTATCAGAGGAGACTGTAAGAGTATTCCCCAATCTGAGAGTGAACTAACAGTACTGCTAACCTATTTAAAGACAAATCTACAAAACCTGTTGAAGTAAGTTGGACTAAACAATCATAAAGGGGGAAGAAATGAAAATAAAAATGTCATTATCAGAGTAACATTAGTAACTGTATGGGGTAATATTAGTAACTGTGTAGAAAACTTTTAATAATTTAACCATTTTAAAATTAAGGATAATTTGCACACTACATAGAATGGCAGTGAAGCTAAACTCATTATTATTTGTAAAATGAACCAAAATTCTCTGACATGAAGGTGATACAGAAATGCAAGCTCATCTTCTTGTATCCCCATTGTTCTATCTGCAGTTGGGAAGTTTTATGTGACAGTACAACAAGGCATAATAATACATAGAGCCTTAGACATCCCCTGGGATTACAGCCTATCTTAAACATCTTAAATTTTCTGAAGACCCACAATAGTCAGATCAATAAATTTAAGAATAGCTGAAAATGTCTTTAGGAACACATTCAAATAGAGCAGCCCCATTGTAAACAAAATAATAAATATATATTTTGGTCCAAGCCACTATAGCAATATCAAATCAAATAAAGATACAGATGTGACACATTCCCATAGCTCTACAGCAATAAAATAACTTATCTGAGGAGGTTTTTTTTCCACTCTGTTGTATTTTACAAATTCCTTGGCTGCTCAATTTTCACAGAAGATTTTCCTTTCTTACAACAGAGATAGCATAATTTTCAAGATGAGTTAGTTTATTTGAGAACAAGCTAGAACTGGTCAATACGAGGTTCCTAAAATAAATCCTATCACACAATCCCAAAAGAAGAAAGGTGTGACCACTTCCTTGTTTAATCATATTTTATTTTTAAACAGATTCTTCTCAAACTTATGCTTACCACGTATTCAGCGACGACACCTTTGTAAATCTCATAAAATTCTTCCACATTTGCACGCTCCATGTTGAACTAAGAAAATAAAAATGTTAGCCAGTCTGCCTTAAACAACAACAACAAAAAATAGACAGACACCCCTTCTTAAACAGCAAACATTCAGAATACTCTTAAGTTTTGCTAGGTAAAAGGAATGACTTTACAGCTGCTATATGAAGTTTGTCAACAGCTTAGCCAATGACGCCACATGCAACGGCACACAGTATCTTCTTCCACCTTAAAAGTAGATGATGTAGTGCTGGCTGATGCCACTAAGATACGCAAGAGGATCTGTTTGTTGCCTAGTAAAGGAAAGGGGCTATTCTTCATTTGTGGTGTGGATTTGAGTCACAGGGGCACAAGCACAGAGAATGAATCAAGCAGCCCTGAGAAGAAGGACCTGGGGGTGCTGATCGACAAGAAGCTCAACATGAGCCAGCAATGCACGACTGCAGCCCAGGCCAACCACATCCTGGGCTGCATCAAAAGAAGTGTGGCCAGCAGGTCAAGGGAGGCGATTCTGCCCCTCTACTCCGCTCTCATGAGACCCCACCTGGAGTACTGCATCCAGCTCTGGAGTCCCCAACAGAAGAAGGACATGGACCTGCTGGAGCGTGTCCAGAGGAGGGCCACGAGGATGATCCAAGGGCTGATCAGCATCTCCTATGAGGAGAGGCTGAGAGAGTTGGGGTTGTTCAGCCTGGAGAAGAGAAGGCTCCAGGGAGACCTTATTGCAGCCTTCCAGTACCTAAAGGGGGCCTACAGGAGAGCTGGGGAAGGACTTTTTACAAGGGCATGTAGTGACAGGATGTCAGAGAATGGCTTCAAACTGGTAGAAGGTACGTTTAGATTAGATATTAGGAAGAAATTTTTCACTCTGAGGGCAGTGAGGCACTGGAACAAGTTGCCCAGGGAAGATGTGGAAGCTCCATCCCTGGAGTTGTTTAAGGTCAGGCTGGAGGGGGCTTCGAGCAACATGGTCTAGCGGGAGGTGTCCCTGTCTATGGCAGGGGGGTTGGAACTCGATGATCTTCAAGGTTCCTTTCAACCTAAACCATTCTATGATTCTATGTTTTCAGATCTTGAGACTCTCACAAAAATCAAAGGGCAGAGCTTACAGGACTAGTCTTGGGAACAATCTCTGTGCCAACTTCCTTTAACTGTTGAGTGTGATCAGGGTGTCAAAATCCTTTAAGTATCTTTTAAAACCTTCCTCTAAACTCATACTAAGTATATATTTTTAAAAATTACAGAAGGATATTAACAATCATTTCTCTAACCTTAGCTAGCACATTTTGTAAAGATATCTCAAATTACCCCAGGAGAGACTGCTATCATTATCCCCCTTGTAACTATAGGGAAACTGAGATACAGAAAGGTAAAGTGTCTTGGCTCAAGGTCACCCAGCAACGAGAAACAGATCAGCTGATCAATCAAATAATAAAACACAAATATCACAAGGACAATGCTGATCCCAAAACATTGCTACAGAGTCTGCACAAGGGTTCTATATTGCAGGAAGACACCTGTGCATTGCTGTGAAGAGCATACAGCACTTCTCCAACTTCTGTTTATCAGAAAAACATACACAAAAGGAAACCTACCATCTGCAAAGCTGAGATCTGAAATCCTTCGCTGATGATGGCTTTTATAATCTTTCCAGCTAGCCCTGAAGAAACACACAAAAGACAGTACTCAATTTTAAAAAGCACAATTTACAACTGGAAGGTATTTATGCCAATATACCACTGATTTTCAAATAAAAAACCCCCAGTGTTTGTGTAATGCTGTGAGAGGAAGCAGAAAGCAGGGCTGAGTTCACATACTCCATGTTCTATCTAAAGTGACATGCTATTGGTTTCAAGTAACTAAATTCCATGCAGCTGTTGAAAAGAATCTCTGCCAAAAAAAGGTAATTGATGAAGCCTTTGCTTTTCTCAAATAAACTGCAAAACACCCAGTTGCTGCAAAATCTGTATTTTTAATGAAGTTCCATTGGCAATACTGATGCTTAAACAGTAACTAATTCAGGGCTCAGGCTGCCTATTTTGCTGGTTTTATACAGTGTTCACCAGAGTGGGGGTCCTACTTTAAGCTAGAAACAATGCAGGATGATAATAAATATTGTCAATAAACCAGCACAAAAGTTCATGTCTTCTGTGGGAAAAACACACTAGTGCAAAATAACCTACTGCTTGTGAGGTTATAACTCACAAATATAGAATCATAGAATTAGTGAGGTTGGAAGGGACCTTTAAGATCATCAAGTCCAACCGCTAACCTACCCTGAAGAAAAAAAAAAAAACCCCAAAACAAACCACCACCCACCCACTTCTAAACATACACATTATGTTATTGTTGATCTTACTGCTTGCTTTATTGTCTCCAGAATGCATCCTCAAAGACTGAATGATATTGTAAAACAAAACACTAAACTTCAGAGAACAAGAACCACTGATTTTCCACTGAATGTGTATTTTAGATTTGCCTGTGCTTACAAGATCAGGCCATTCTGAAGACTGTCAGCCAAGCACAGTACTCTGTGTAAGTGAATTTCATAGAATCACCATTTTTATAGAAAGTAAATGCCTGTCTTCTAGTATAATTTGTGAGAAACTACAATTTTCTGGACATTTATTCAGAACAGAATTAACCACAGAAGAATACCCTGTAATGTATGACAAAGGCAGGATTTGACTTCTGGTCATTAAATAGTTTTATTAACTAGTGTTTAAAATTGCAGGAATTTTTAGCACTGCATAAATTGAGATGAGAATAAAACAAAGCTAGTACTTAGGTTCTAGCATGCTGAAGACCTGAATTGTACACAGTCTGCTAATAACGGTGGCATAGGATTGGTGAGCTTCTTCCCATATTAAAAGATCAATGGAAGCTCTGAGTAAATGAGATGGATAGTTAGAGGGCTTTCAAAAATTGTATTTACAAATGAAAATGAAAAAAGCTGTCCCTGAAGTATCCCCCAGTGTATTTTCTCATTAAGGTTTATGTAGAAAAACTTTCCCCACATAAAACAGTGCACACTTCTTCCAAAAATCTTTTTACTAAATTACTGGATGGAAAACCTGACATTTTGATACATACTTGGGCCATGCAGTTCTTTGAGCTTACAGAATACCAAAACAAGTGGAGGTAGGTGCAGTTCCTGTCCCACTATACTGTTACACCATGGCTCACTAGCACTGATAGAAGTTTCCTTATAATACTCCTGTGAAACCAGGAAAATATATTTCCCCTTTTTTTCAAGGTGTAAAAAAAATAATTGCAGCAGCAAAATGAAGGGACTTTGACAGATTTGCCCAGAAAATGCAAGACCATGTCAGAGAGAGAAACCAGACCTCTAGTTTCTTTTTGTCCACGCTGCTGGAAAAGCTGAGCAGCTCAGACACTTCCACACACTGGTTCCAGTGAGGCAGCCAGCATACAGTCTTGACTTTAGAAATGAATTGCCAGTTTATAAAGAGATTAAGTGACTGGTTGGGGATCATTCAGGAAATAAATAAATGAATAAATAATCTGTGACACAGCATAAACATTTTCTCATCCTCGATCTTCAGAGCCAACACTCCAGTCAGTCACAGCCCACTGCTTCACCAAAAACCAACGAAGATGAAGAAAGGTCAGCGGCAGACAAGTGGCAACCGCCACTTGCAGGGACAAGGCTACCTTAGTATGAGAAAGCTGCTTTGCATGACATATCTCCATTTTACACTCCATCAGTCAAGAACAGGCCACTTGCATAGGCCTTCACAGCCAGCAAGCATCTAATTAAAATACTCATCAGGTATAAGGTTCTGGGGTACTATGGAGATCTGCTTTTTACAGAACTTTTGTCCTCAGCAGTTTTATGCCTGTAAGCAAAACCCATGTTTTAGAGAAACAATGGGGGGACTCAAATATTCAGGTTTCTGGGTTGTTTCTCTAGTGAAGTAATTAAGATTTCTCTTCTGTGTAGAGAAGCCAGGCTCCTTTAATGATAGAAATCAAAGTAGGAATGTATTTTGCATAAAGGTCTTTAATACAAGGTTCGTTTCATAATTAACTGTGATAAATCTATCAAGATTTTCCTCTACATTGTATTTCTGAGTTCATTCTCGCTCATCAGAGCAACAGAGAACCTTGTTGCTCCAGACAGATTGCCCACGACTGCAACACTCAAAAGGCTCAACCAAAGGAATTATTGTCACAATTGTACACAGACAGACGTCTTGCCAAAAAAATTCAAAGTGCCTTGAGGAAGGGCCATGGGATTTCATTTACGTTTGCAAAGCTGGATGTTAGCTCCACTTCCCAGATGTGGGAACTGAGGCACAGGAGGACAAGCGAGTTGCCAGTGGCAGGAGCAGATCTACAAATCCAGTGACTTGGCCTCCCTTGTCCCAGTTTAGGCAATACATGTATCACTTCTCCTAGGGACACTTTCCTTTCAAATTCTACCTGAACCAAAATAGAAACAAAAAGCTTGGAGGCAATCCCCAAGCAACAGAAGAGTGGAAGCTCAAGTCTCAGCTTGGGATCTGTTTCAGGCTCTCAGCCAGTTGCATGACTGAACTGGGACATGTCCTCTCCTTTGTGGGCAGATAAGGCTGAGGAAAAGAAGAACTAATTAGATAGAGTGCTATTTCAGCAGCTTTCAACAATTTGTTTTCAACTTAAAAATCCAGATCTGTAGTGAAAAAAACAGCTTTTTAAGGACCCTTCAGATAGGGCCAGTGCATGTTTAAAATGTGATTACAGTAAGAACCCAAATCAAAGCTGCAGATTAGGCACTCGTTATGGTGAATTTTCAGGCACAAAGCACAAAAGAATCACAAGCATTACTAAATACAACTGGGGAAATTTAATACTAATCGTAACAAATATGAAAGTGAGAGAGAGCTTGTACACGCTTTATGTCTCCTAGGCAGCATTATGTTACTACACACCTAATAGAGGACAGATAATCTTCCAACATGTTTTAATCAGATAAAATGATAAGGCACCAAGACCTCCTCGGTTACATTGATCTTCTCCAATTTGTTGCTTCACAACACAGTATTTGAAAATTGTACTTCATTAAGAAGCAGAAAGTAGCAGGGAAGAAAACAGACTGAAAAATGTTACAACTGTTTGCAGAATTATGGATTGGAATAAAATAAAACAGTTCATGAAAGTAACTTTTAAGCTAACAGCACTTTAATTAATGGGATGTAACTGCTGTGTTACCAGGACCTGCCAGTCCCAGTGCACTACGAACCATCAGCCCTACGATTAGGGCTGTTACATTTTCTTCCCTTTGTTCTTGGCCTGTTTCCCGATTCAACCATTCCACTATTAAAAGCTTATTAGGCAAGACAGCAGACTGCCTTCAAAGCAAGTCAAAAACTAGCTTCCTTGTCTCAATCTCTATATGTCATTTTTTTAATACCCTTCCAATAATTAAAAATAATTCCTCTGGAACAACAGTTTTTTGACAGGAATACACAAACTGCCATGACTGATCAGATCAACGATCCACCTAATCCAGTAACATATTTCTAGAAGTAACCGGTACCAGATGCTTAAAGTAGCCCTAACTATAAGTGGCAATTTCATTTCATGTCTACTTTAGACATTTTAAAAAACAATTTTGCTTCACAGTATAATGAAATTATTTGATACCTTACTGCCAAGTGTTAAAGCTCCTGTCCCCCAGAGAATCGCAAGCAGGCTTGGGTCAGAGCAAAGTCCTTTTTGAATTCCAAAAGAGGAAGAACTGGGACTCAGAGCTGGGCCCTCCTGCAATGTATTTCAGTTTAAGCTCTCACTAATCTTTGGTTCACACAACATTGCAAAACACCATGCAGTAGGAAGCTGACAGATGTCCTTCTCAAAAAGCGCACTTCTTCTGACCAGTTAGTCAACCTACCCCCTGAAGAACAAGGTTTATCCATCTCTTCTCTTTTGCTTTTTCTACTTAGAAATAATGCAACTCTAGGTATTCTTACTATGCAACATAAATACACCATTTATAGACTCCCCCAAACTTTGTCCATAGTGATAATCTGCAGCTATTGATCTCCCAGCCTTGCTGTGTACTGTATGAAAAAGGATATCCAGTCATTTTTCTATTGGTACTCTGGAGCACCAAGAAGTGAGTCACAGAGGGACAGGTCGTCTCCTAAGCGACACACACTGCACCAACAGAGAGGAGAAGCAGAGCTCAAAAGCTACCCAGCCTAACCATGGCGGGGCGGGGGGCGGGAGGGGAAGGACAAATAGATGCAGACATAGAGGAACACGTAAGGAAATGTTGAGAGAATATTGTTCATAATGATAGAATCCAAGATTTTCCATCATTTACTATTTCTCTCTAGGCATTGTATTAAAGGAGAATCTCAATAAGTTTGAAGGGCAGCTTTAAAGATATTTATGGAGAACTCTATCAACGCTGCAGCAGTGCTGAAAATCTTTACAGACACTATTCATTTGAAAATACTAAAAGGGTGAAGACAAAAGATATCACCACTGCTTTACTGGAGAATAGAAGTTCTCATTTCTTTCTTTCAAGATGTTCATTATTTTGTACTCCCTTAGCAGATCCACTCTGATTTTTTTTTCACTTGAGAAGATTATTGTCAATCACTCTGCCAAGGAGAATGTTTCTATGGCTATAATAATTTTAATTTACTTTTGCTTCTTTCTTGAGTGTGAACAAAACTAAACATACTTTAGTTGAGGCTGTACCATTGGTTTGCATGATGGCATTCAGTATTATAATACATACCATTCATATGCTTACTAATATTTCCTTTTTTTTTCTAGTTATCCCTACTGAACACTGTGCATGGGACTTTTCATGAATGGTTACAGTTAGAGAGGTGAAGTGGTTAAAATTATGCCTTGTAGTGTGCATTAGCCCATAATTATAAACAATAATTTTAATCTACTATTGCACTGTCAATTAACTTAACTCTGGAGGTTAAAACCCTCAGGAGATCCCTTATAATCTGCTCCAGCCTTTACTAATTTTATAGTCCACTTCCTGTGGAAGGTTTGCCAACTCACTCTCATAGATCAATACTGTAAGCTCTATCATTTATTTTCAACTTGGCAAAATACTATCACATATTCCTACATTCTGTGTCTTCGCTCTTTTCAGACCCAATACTTTGCCTTTCTCCTTATACTCTGATTTGAAAAG
The DNA here is from genome assembly GCA_008711295.1 of Anarhynchus alexandrinus. Taxonomy (NCBI): domain Eukaryota; kingdom Metazoa; phylum Chordata; class Aves; order Charadriiformes; family Charadriidae; genus Anarhynchus; species Anarhynchus alexandrinus. The sequence goes on from VUYV01000037.1 coordinate 4,080,152, forward strand.
GGCAGTAAGAGAAGAGACTTCAAGATATTTATCTTTTGCTCCAAGGTACAGTGAAGTTAGACCATGCATGGTGGCATTTTTTTTAAATTTTCTAAAATGTTCTCAAAAATTTCTGGTTACAAAGGTTCCATTATATTCCCAGATATCAGGCCAGTGACATACATTGAAGTTTTCCTTAGTGATTAGATCATCTAAACTAGTAAATACGCACAAATTTTCCAAATTTACATACAGAAAGCTGCATATCCGTGTCTTCTCCATCTCAGGTTAAATAAGCAAAACCCATCAAGTTTTCACTGGCTAAATCTCTTACTCTTTTTGCTCTCAGTTGACTATGTTATTTTTGAAACAGAGTGTCCAGAACCTGGACACGGTACACAAATTGGGTTCTCACCAGCAATGAGCAGAACTAGTTACTGAAAAAAAAACCCAACCCTAAATAAAGCGCATCCAACATTGTGAACATTGATTGTGCTTACGATATATCACTATTCCAACCATTTCTCTACAGACTTTGCACTGATACCCTGGCAGTTCTTCTCTATTTTACACTTGTGCATTTATTTTCCCTCCTCCGTGGTGGTGCTATGCAGTTGTTTATATTCAGTTTCATTTCTTCACATTGCTTCATTTCTGCAGTTCATCAGGAATGTTCTGAATTCTAATCACATCCTCCAAAACTGTAGTAGGTGCTTGGTACCATCTGCAAACACTGCAAGCATGCTCTGTCCTTCCCCATCTGAGTCATTAATGACAATACTGACAAGAACTGGCCGAAGGATGAGTGACAAGACTTCGCTTGTAAAGCCCCTTTAATTTGACGTGCTCATGTCCAGTCCAGTGTTCAGGAAAACATTTAAAGCTATGCAGATGCTGATGCTGCACAAATCTAAATGTACAAATTACTTCACTAAAAGAAAATTTTGGTTTCCTAACAGCAACAGACTTTGACGAAGGCACTGATCTTCAAGTGAATTAGACTATCTGGCTCTGTTTTACATTCCTTTATGGAAAGCATACTTAGAGAATTCAGAGATCAGCAAAGCATATTTTCCTTCAAAAAAGACATGCTGGTAAATGTCCATCATATCATCACTATTTAAGCGGTTTAAATGAAATCATAGACTCTTGATTCATCAGTTTCCTTGGTAGGAAAGAAGTTTCATTAGCCTGAAATTCCCTGGAACATTCTTAGAATTAACTTTTCTCTAACCCTTTAAGAATGAAAATCCCAAAATACAGTAATAAACACTCATTCCTAATGTCTTTTTTTTTATTGTAGTGTTAACACCATCATTCTTACACAGAGATGATTTTCAGCAACAGGACCACCACTAATATAAGTCTACTGAACACTATTGTGAAACACTTTCCAGTAGTAGGAGAATACTTATAAGCTTCAGCAAAGATTGGCTATGCCATTTGATCTGGATTTTTTTTCCTCTGAAGTATACCTCCTCCTCTTCCTTCCAATCTCAAACTGTCAGAAAGGATTTCCAGATTCAGTTCATCTCCCCCTCTACCTTAATCAATTCAAATATAAAATATATTTTTCATACTTCAAAAAAATAAATGTCACTTCCCCACTAGCCACCGAAATCCAAAGTCAGTCTAAGTTGGGAACCCAATGCCAAGCTGCTAAAACTTTATGCAGGAAATAATCAAGAAACAACATAAGCTTGGTTTCAAAACCAAACATCCCAAGCAAGGAATATTCATCATTACAACTACATCAAAGAATTAAAAACACAGATGGAAGTGGATGGACTACTGTTCTCATGGAAGCTAAATTTTTTCCTAAAAAATGGTGGTAAAGTGGTAAAGTAGGTTGCTTCCATTTTAATCACTTTTTCCTACCATCTCTAAAGAGAAAAAAACCCAAACAAATAAACAAACAAAAAAAAACCCAGCACCACCAGACACCACCAAACACTTCAGCAACCTATATATACTATATTGAAGGAAAACTTAAGAAACAAAGTGTATTCAATTTTGCATAAATACATCTTCTGTCTGGGCAAATCTGTCTGCAAAAAACCACTTGCATCTGAAAGCATAGCGCTTTACTAGGTAGTTTTCACATGACCGCAGCGCTAAGACTTCCATATTGCATATGGGAATATCCAGAGGTCACACCTCAAACGATCCATTGTACTTCTTTGAAGCACCTGCAAAGATTTGAGTTCATCCCACTTTTTTTTCCCATTTCCAGATTCTATCGTCAAATAGTTCCTTCCAGACTTCTAATTGTTAAGTGTATCAAGACTATCATTGATGTCTCTTTGCACTCAACCTTGTAGACAAGATACAAAGAAAAGTTCTACCTACGATAAGGTGAAGTCCACAGCCTCTGCACTTCACCTTTCTATTATGCATACTTATCACAGACAGAAGATACACTTATGAGAAAATTGCTTTCCCCATTTTTTTCTCAAGTATGAGAAAACAGCATTCTGAGAAAACTACTTCTAAGTTTCCTGAAAATAAAAATAATGAATTAATCAAACTTAGTCTAAAAACCCAGCGTGAAAAAAAATAAAAATTCAAGTTTGTTTACAATTTTAAAAAATCTTATCTAATTAATACAAATCATCTTGATAAAAAACAGTAGTATAGATACCTAGTCCTGAAAATGACAACTTTGTACCTCTTCTACCCAATCCTCTTTCTCTTTTCTAGCTTATTTCCTTTCCTAACTACATACATGCAACTATACTTAGCACGTTACAGAGGTCAATTGGACATTTTCAGTGATGCCTTTTCTCTTTCAAAGAGTAACAAGTCGTGTCAGGAACAGCTCTTCAGTTGTTCGCAGTCAGACTTATAATTACTAAAATGCTGGATTTTAGTTCTTCTCTCCCCACTCTCTCTTGTAAAGTAACTTCATTTGAGATCCTACATAAGTAAACCCTGTTTCTGTACCTGCTTGAGACTGAACTACTATCCTTGGTATTCTTTTTGTCAAAGTTAGGTTTGTCTCTGAAGCAAGGAACTATTATCTCAATTAAAATTTTTTTAAGTCTTCGTATAAATAAGGAAATACAATTCTTATGGTTACCTGTCATGCAGCGTTTTGTTAATCAGTATAAAGGTCTATGAATTTCTAAAGCAGTCCAGTTGGCATTAAGTTAAGATAGGAGCGCACTCTAAGATTTATCATCCACTCAAAACAGGTCTAAAACCACATTTCCACATAACGTCTTTTCCACTTGCAAAGAACCCACTCCTGATCCTTTTGTTTTGTATGAGTCTTAAATTTTAGTTGAGGAATAACATGGAAGACAGCACTCTAACTTACTATTATTATTTTTTTTATTATTACAAAGAGGGGTAAGGGTTTAACTTACCAGCAATATTAGAACAAAATCTCAAGCTTAACACATACTGGGAGAACAAATCTGTCCGGGTAGCCAGTCTCATCTAGGAGCCCTCAAGACCATAGAGGCTTCCTTACATCTAGGCAGGCCTTTCAGTTTGCATCAGGTCCAATGAATTCCTGACCAGCAGTTTCGCTTTTCAAGTTCGTTGCACAGTTCTAGCCCCATATTTGGTTTTGGCAAAACTGACGTTTGGAAAACCCATGTCTCAGCTTGGAAGTGCAGAAAAGGAGGGCAGGATTTCCCATCTCAAGCTCTGTGCTGCAACCTAAGTACAAAATGTGAAATATAACACACTTCTGACCTCAGCCTTTATAGCCTGATCATCACTATTTTAATCATTTTTTCCCCTGCTCATTTTTCAAAGGAATTAAGTAAAAGCCACATCAAAGAAGCTTTAAACCAGTCATGAAATACCAAATTCTAATTCCTACAGCAAACATGACTAAACTGTTACACATAAATACATTAAAGTTAATCCCACCCCATGATCTATAAGGTGCTATTTCTACCCACAAAACAGTCGAGTCATAACTGTCCTCAGGGCATTAAACTGAAGTTCATCCATTTTGGTGCATTTACAATTTTGGCTTCTGAGCACTACTGCTAATACCTCCAGATCTAATAACATGAGGGGAACTACAAAAAGAGAATGTCTAAATGATTGCAACTTGTGACTTTATCATCCACTCAAAACAGGTCTAAAACCACGTTTCCACATAACATCTTTTCCACTTGCAAAGAACCCACACCTGATCCTTTTGTTTTGTATGAGTCTTAAATTTTAGTTGAGGAATAACGTGGAAGACAGCACTCTAACTTACTATTATTATTTTTTTTTTTTATTACAAAGAGGGGTAAGGGTTTAACTTACCAGCAATATTAGAACAAAATCTCAAGCTCAAAATCTCAAGCAACTTGTGACTATCAGAAGCTCCAAGTACAAGAAGCAAGTGGGTTACAGAACACAGATCCACACTAAAACTCTCAAATTATTAAACAATTAAGCCGTACAATCCTAATCAACGCACTGAGGAGCTGTGCTTACTAGTTACCATCCTCTTTGACTGAAAACTAGTCTCAGGTGAAGAGAAGGAGGAGGCTAAAAGACACTGAAAAGTGTGGCAGATTCTAGAGGGGTCAAACCACATCGTGTCTTCCCAACACACCCATGGTCAGGACAAGCTTGCATGCAGTAGCATCAAGTTGCTTTCGCATTCTTTCAGTTCCAAATAAAGAGGAACTGGACTGCTCTTGCAAACCCTCTCCAGAGTTAAAATACAACCACCTTGCCACTGCCAACTTTCCAGCCAGCCAGGGAAGTGCTCCATCTCCACCGGGAGGAGCCGCTAGAGAATTAGCTAAAGCTATCTAGTTTGGAGCGCTGAGCTACACTGGCTTCAGTGGCCTCCCCAGCTGTTTTCCCATCTCTGATCCTCCACAGAAGATGTTATGCTGACACTGGACTGACAAAATAGCTATTGCCGTACTTCTTTAAGAGGCATGTATGATACACATTCCTAGAGGGCCAGCGATACCACCCCTCTGGCATGACCAGCACCCTTGACAGCTGAAGTTAAGCTTCGCGTAACTCCCCCAACACCCTTTCTCAGGCCCCATGGTTCCTCTGCAGCCTGGCAGACGCTTGCGGTGCTCTCACGTACGGGACTTATCAGGTGCGTGAGCTCTGTGCCAGGTCCTGCTGCAGGTGGTCAGGCTGCGCTGCTGCGGCTGCCTAGCAACAGATGTTTCTGCATGCCCGTCAGGAGAGGGTCAGCAAGGCCAGAGATAACACCAACAGTGATTTTCCACCGCTTTGTCGCTGGATAGGAACCCTATAAACCCTCTACGGTAATCAAAGTCAGTTTCTAAGAAAGGACCCCATCTGAGAATTAACCAGCGTAAACTAGAGATTAGACCCAGCCTTTTGACAGCCAGGTAAGCTCGCTGAGAAGCTTCCTAGCTTACAGCTGTGGTTAAAGCAAACCATCTTCCAGGACGGAAAAATCAAAGTTTTTTCCTTCTAAGAATCAGTTATGCAGCAGACTCTGGAGGGAAAAGAAACACTGGGAATAGGACCAGAAAGCAAAATTCAAATCATGAATTTGGTCAAATATTTCTGCAGAAATAACGACTAAAGCTTCGTATAAGCTCAAGCATGTAAGTGAAACTTCATATAATTGTACATGTGTAATGAGCATGGTAATTAGATAATCAAGTTCAAAGCCTCAGCAGCGCATAGGAAATGGCAAAGAGATTTATTTTTAGATACTCGATACTGAAAATTTGTGGAGCACAAATCAAATCTGCAATGCATAAGAGACTCTGCTGCTTTGACCCACATAAATTCCCCCCCCCATGCATCCACCAAACCCCCTTCTCACACTGATGGCTACACAGGATTTCCTCTTCTCTCCAGCTGCCATGTTTCTACTTACATTCTTCCCCGCAGAAGCAGCAAGGGTAGCCAGCCACAGCTAGAAGTGCTGCTGCTGGGGGTAAGCAGGTTGCTTATTTTTAAGACCATGCAGTCTCCTACATGCAACTCTGCCAAAAGGGCAGCTCACTAGTTGCTACAGCACCTACTTCAACTGAGATACAGGAGATGTTGCTGGCATAACCAGAATGTCTCGAGTATCACTGAACACAGTTGCTAACAGCTGTTAAAAGGGAGATGAGACGAGCAGAGCCTCCCCACTCTGTCGCATATCCCTGAGCCCAAATAGGTCAGCCCTTCCTTTCTCAAACTTTCTGCCTACAGATGCACAATCCCATGGGGCCAACCTGGTCTGCTGCCAGTCTCTGCTCTCTAAACCCTAAAGCCGAGCTTCTCCATTCTTGTCTGCAGCTGGGAGTTCTCCTGAGTAGATTGTTTGGTTCCCTCCAAAACCCTTTCAGCATGCTATTCCCTGACTCCAAAACACTCTGCACAGGGAAGGAGCAATGGTGGCATTTTTGCAGAGACAGCCTGACACTGGATACACAGCATGCTCAAAACTTTAAAAGTTTTAAAATCTACAGGAGGCAAAAGCCGTGTTCCTTCAACTTTAAAACAGGCAGTTTAATCTAAGAAAGTCATTTCAGAATTAAGATATCCAAAAACTGCTTCAAAGCTACTGCACAGCTCTGTATTCTGTTATGCATGGTTCTTCCAACTGCAATGACGCAAAGTGCTTTATAAGAAGACCAAGCGTACCAAAAGGGATGCCACTCAGTGATACTTTGTTGTTACTCACAAAAATATGCTGAAGAAGAATACAAGAAAGACTAAGGAAGACAGAAGAGGACAGGCTAAGAAAGCCAAATCCTCTCCCCTGCAACACTCCTCGCTCATTGGGCTGATGTTGGAGAGTTCATGTGGCCCTTTTGAAGAAGGATTCACTGTGCCTCACGTAACTGGACTGGTTCCAGCCTGCAGTAATATGAAGCCACACCAGTGCTCTCAGCCAAAGAGGGAGGCTACCACCCAGCCGCAGTGACTCTTCCCTTCCCTAAGCTCAACTTCATGTCAGAAGCCAGACTTCCGCAAAGTTTTACAAAACCACCTCAGTCTCGTAATCTTTTTAAGAAATGCAGCACCTGTGGCTTTTGAAATATTCAAAGTAACGTTGAAGAGAACAGGTAGGAACAACAGAACTTAGTAAGATAAAAGCATAGCCAGTCCCTGAATTCCATCATTCTTGATATTAATTTAAAACTGACACAACGCTTTGCTGACTTAGAAAGAAAAACTCAGTTTTGATTTCTTCATTCTGTTGAGGGTAGTAATCAAAGCTGTATGGAGAGAGAACGCTCACACAAGGTACACTTTGTCTTTCAAATTTTAGTTGCTGTTTGGCAGCCGTGGTCTGCCTTTTCACCCCTCTGTGGTGTGAGAAAATGGACTATGTAGTGCATATTAAGCTCAACTTTAGTCCAGTCTTTGTAGCTCTCACATTGCAAAGCTGGGTGTGCACTTACATTTTCTGTTTATCTGTCACAACCCCCACGTCCCCCAGACACTCACACTCCCAGAGGGGAGTGCAAACTGGGCATGAATTTGTCCTTTGGTGATTTAGAAAAAATCTGAGAAGTTCAAGAAAAAAAAGAGAAAGTAACAGACAGGGCACTATGAAATCTACAGGAATGAAGACGATTAAAAGTAGGAAGGGACAACCTGAGCTCACTAAGAAAGAGTCTGAGCCCCCATATGTAATAGAAATTATATCTTAAGTATAAGGAAGCATAGCCTAAGCCACCCACTTTGCTATTTTCACAATCAAATTAAAGACCCTAACAATCCTGCCATGGAAAAGTTTGTCCTCTGCAAACATTTAGCTTGGTAAGATCATAGTCCCAGCTGCTGCCCATATTTCTGTAAAAGGAACGTCACTGTCTTCGCTGCATGGCAGACTTATCAGTAGCAGATACCATGCAAGGCCTCTAAGAGATAACAGGCATATTATCAGCAGTGAGTGCGAGACTCTTTCCTGTTAAAGCCATTTTTTTTTCAGCAAGCTCTCCAGACATCCCACTTGAGGCGTGAAAGGCCTGGAAACTGCAATGGCCACTTCTGCTGTTTCCATTTCAGCTATCCGCAGAGAAGTGATTAAAATGTTGCAGTGTGCTCTGCACCTTACTAAGAAAAATCTCAATGCTCTCTCATGGAAATATTTATTGTGCACTCAAGAATACTGTTGCACTGCCAGAGCCAAAATATTTTACCGTACTCACTGCTCCTACACATGGTCCTGTATCTAAGCACAGGACACAAAAGTGAGATTATTTTTGCGTGGTAACAGTTCGGCATTAAACATTTGCAATACTCACATGGTGAGCTCACAGGGCATTCTCCAGAAATCATCATAGAGTCCAACAAATGCTTTAGGTCTTTGGCTCACTTTCATAAAGTAAATAAGCATTTTCTACTTTCCATCCCCACTGCATTCAGCAGAACAAGATTTATATCAGCACAAATCTCCCTTTGTGAGTAGTTTTAACATAACATGTCACTGTGTGAGTGGAAGGCCCTCCAATATGGCCAGGTGTCCTGCTTTCACTCTGCCGTGAGGATGCCAACCTCCAGCAGATGAGGGTGGTGGGCAGACAGGAGCAATGACACAGTAAGCTGTCACAGCAAGATTCATCAAATCTCATGTATATTTTTATCGTTCTTTTTTTTCACCTCTTATTTCTTATTCTGAAATTAACACATATCCACATGGAAAGCACACAACCCACTCTTCATGGAACTGAACTGCAGAAATACTAAAGATGTATGAAAGACAATGTATTTGCATACTTTTGCGTGTACTATGAAATATACCCTGTGCTCCTGCAGTCTCATTCTCCCAAAAAAGAGCACAGGAATGATCATGGATACAATGCAGCACACATTGCTTTCACCTCCACTATCTGTGTTGCTTACCTTCATTAACTGCATGAGGCTTAATAATGCAACAAGTACAGTTTGTGAATTTTGCACTGTTGACTGGTCCACGACCTCCACTGGAGGGAAAGAACAACTCCAGCTCCTGAAAACAATTGTAATTGAATACATTTCAGTTTGATCAAGCTGTGTACATTAGCTTTTATCATAAGTAACAACATCTGAAGTACCCATAGTCACAGAAGATAAACCTTAATTATAGATTTTTGTGCTACAAATACTTTTCCTCTATAATATTCTCTCAAATATATCTTTCTCTTTCTGGCACCATTGCTACAATCATAAGAACATGATTTGAATATTTCTTGCAATGTCTTTCTTTTTACTTCCACAACACAATCCACTTCCATTCAGAGCATTCAAAATGCTGCTGCCACCATCATTTGGCAGAGGTGTTCCCAGCTTTCTGAATTCTCTCTCTCTGTCTTTCTCAAGTCCACTCCCATATACACATATTTTATCTTCCCCCTTTTCACATCATCTTTTCCACTATATGAGCAAAAATACAACTACCAACCATTTCTCAGTATGCTTTCTTTCCATAAACTGACCTCCACCCTATTTGTTTACAACTTTTTTCTTTTGTCTTAAACAACTAAACTTTGTCTAGAATTGTTGACTCACTCATCCTTATTGATCCTATTTTATTTTTTTTTAATCATACTGAATTGAAGCTGATTAACTCAATTGCTCTGATTTCTGGGATGAATCAGAAGAACCTCTTTGCCTCTGATTGCTTCCTTTCTTCCCACCATCACTATTCAGGTATCATATGGCTTGGGTCTTAGACCATACTGGGGTGAGCTTGATATTTTTTCACTGTTCACTGCCAGCTTCACACTTTTTCCATACCATTTATTCACATTATACAATCTGCCAATAAACATTAGTCAAACGCTCGAAACACAGATTCCATTCCAGACCTATTAGTCAAATACAGTAAAGGAATTGATGTATTTCTCTTTAAGGGAAATAACAATATCCTGGAGATACTACTACTGAATCTATCTGATTTCTTCCTGTGTAACAGCAGCAGTGCCATTTCCTGGAATTGTCTCATTTAATTTACTAGCTTAATTCAGATAAAATAGACTTAGCTATCTCCCAGTCTTTAACTCATGGCACGCTGACGATTCCTGTAATCCTTACTTGAACAATTATACAATTCAAACTAATGGGTCTTTCAATAGAAGGGAAAATGTTTTTTGTTTTTCTCCTAACAAATGATCCACATTTTAAGTGGGCATATCTGAGACAAAAGGGTTCTTTTCTCACATCCTTCTAGTGACAAAATGCTGCATGCTTCAAAGACCTTGTCCCACTCTGTTAGTTAATGTTTACCCCAAAAGAAGCAGCCAGGAAAAGGCAGCAAAATATTTGCAATATTTAACCCTTTGTTTTATTCATTAAAAATCATAAAAGGAAAATAACTAAGTGATGCTGAAGGACTAGGACAATGAAATGGCAATGTAAAACCAAGTGGAGCCTTAAAAAGAAAATTCTTTTCCTTTCCCTTTATTCCTGATCTACAGAAATTCCAAAATTTGGCCTGCAGAGACACCAGCTTAAAGTATACCAGAGGCATACTTTCACTTGTCATTTAGGCTTCAAAAGAACAATTTAGTCTTCCACTCTAACTGTTCAGTTTACAATACATTCATCAGATGTGGTTGGGACTTTAGTTTTCCTTCAGAAGAGTTCATTTAGGTCCCTTTATCTTATATTTCTTTCTTTTCAGCAAACCTCTGCAAGGTGCGGCCAACTAGTTTCCATGGCAACTGCTATACAGCCATAAAATACTGGGCCTACTAAATTAAAATAGGCACAGGGGTATTAAATTCACAGTTTTGGTTGGGTTATTGAAGATTGGTATCAGTAACAAAAGATGCACACACCTGCAAAAGTTCAGCAAAATAATCCCACAGTCATAAAAATACCGCAGATGAATGGGGCCTTCAAACAGCATTTCAAAAATAATGAAATGTAAAAAGAACAACAAACTTAACCCAAAGCACGTACTTATGCTTCTAATCAAAATTTTATGCTAATAGATACTCCTTCCTACACTCTCGGTTCAAAAGCTGGCACTGTTGTCATGGCAGCACACAGGAACAAAGAGAAACTTTCACCCTCATATATGAAGACATCTAGCTACTTAACCAGAACTACAAAGGCTTTTCTGACTAAAATTCTCCTTCATCAGAAAAGATCAGTTTCATCCAAACTCCTGCTGACTATGAAACATCTTCATCAAGTTTGCCAGCAGAAAAAGTATTTCAGGTCCAGCATATGATTTCTTGTCAAAACCAGAGACACGCGGAGAGGATCCAGCAGCCCAGGCACAGTGCAGATCAGAGATGAGTGCCTGACCAGCAGAAAACCACCCACTCTTTGCAGTTAGCTTGCTGTGCCACGCAGCCTAACAGCCAGCTAGAAGAAGAGGCTGACCAACTCTGTCCTCACCACCAGACTATAATCTCTACATGTATTTTCTAGTATGCAGTAGCTGGCAGCTTATTAGGTATTCTGGGGCAGGTCTCCTTCCAGCTGTGCTATTGCAGCTGTTCCAATTTAAATAGAGGACTCAGATCAAGGAAGCAACAACTGGTATATTTTCCCTGCTGGTATAGAGCTAAGATACCACAGCACAATACCAATTAATCACGAAGTAAACTTTATTCTTGCCATTATATAACAGTGTATCTACCCCACAACAACACACACAAATAAACACCTCGATTCTGTATAAATGGTGGTGATATTTATCACCCAGTCCCAGGGCTTTTTCTTAACACTAAGGAAAGACACACTGCAAACAAAGCAAAAGGGAACTGAACTCCTCAAAGCTAGGTCCACTGTATTTCCTCTCAAAACACAAAGGAATAAAAAGTGGCCTGTTTTCATAATCATTCATTCTGAACAATGACAGCAGAGGAAAGTAGGCAGCAGGTAGAGGACTAGTGAGGACTGTGGAGAACGGATAAGCGAAACACAGGAGGCATAAAAGGATTTAATTGTTTAATCCCTTTCTTTTTATGACCAACATTGGTAGGCTATAGGTAGATCATGCAGACTATGCAATTAACTCAATGTTTGTGATGTACAGAAGACATCAAAAATAACGAGGCATGCTCTCCTGACCAAAGTGCCCAAGGTTCCCCTTTGTGACAGAGATAAACAAGATTTCTGTTTTCACACAGTTTATTTTTCCATGCTAAAAAGGATTCATGAAGAGTATCTAAACTAGTTCTGAACTCAAGTGGGGAAAAAAATGATGAATTCCTGACCCAGCTGTTACCAGATAAAGCAAAAATAAACCCCAGTCAAGAAACACAGTCAAAAACTTACTTGAGCAGCTGAAGCAACCGAATCTGGGCCGTGAGCTGCATTTCTTAGGCCATCATGTCCAAAGTTCGCTCTAATGCTGTCTAGGGCATCAGTCTGAGCCACTGAAGAGTTTGCTGGCCCCAGTAATGTTTTCCATTTACAAACTGCATCATCTCCTAAGATTTCCATAGCAACAATGGGACCACTCGTTATAAACTGCAGAAGCTCACTGTAAAACAGAAACAGCACATGGTGAGCCACACTACAAATTTAAACCAACAAAAACATATGATCCAGTGGAGATGCTCAGAACTCAACTCAGTAAGGCCTTCAGCAACCTAATCTAACTTCGAAGTTCGCTCTGCTTTGAGGAGGTGGTTGGATTAGGTCATGTGCACACATTCCCTTCTTATTGTGGTTGTAGAAAAAGAACCAGATAATACAAACTCCCTCAAGCTACTGTGTAGTATGTTAGATTTCAAAAGAATTTTTTAAAAATCAGTAATGGCAACAGTGAAAGGGACCCTGCTAACCATTTGTCTGACAGGAACGATTCCTAAGCATGTCTCCTGCACAGCAGGATTTCGAGATCCTCACACATGGCCTGTGTGTGTTCCCCACTGACACAACTTCAGCACTGCTGTCAGGATGGATTGCTCCACTGCCCCGTGGATCTCTCCCACAGATTTTGCCCAGCCAAAATCCAAAGTGGGAGAGAAGGAAGAAGCAAGATTAGGAATGTTTGCAGGGGAGAAGGGACTTAACCACAAAGTGAGTTATCACATCCTGGCAGAAGCAGAAGTCCAGTGATTTTAATGGGATGAATCTGAGTAAGGAGAAGAGACTGTCAGGAGCAGCCTGCCTCCTGACCCGACCACCTCACTTACACAGAAAACAACCACCCAAAATTGGAAACCCAAATGTTCTATTTAAAAACTTAACAAAACACCATAACTGTTATTCTGTATCTTTACAAAACATGCATACCAACAAGCCTGCCTTTTCACTGTGCAGTCTGGACAGAATGAAAAAAGGAGAAAGTTGACTCAATGCTTTTTGTACTACTTTCTTAAAAAAAGAGCTTTACACAATTATAATTGTGGATGTGTGTGCTTCTCCAACCATCTTCTTCCTAACGATCATTTATGCAGTGAGCAAGAAGAGAGGAGAAATCCTACTAGTTCTTTGCTGAAGGAATGATATTAAAACTATGAAAAGTTACATAAACATAAAGAAACTACACAGGGAAAAGCTACTGGAACTCAGGTTTTGTTGGTTTGTTTAGGATACAGTTAAATGGCTCATACATGCATGCATCCAAGAAAAAAGCAATTTCTACAACACTGCTTACTGTGAAGACTAATCCTGAATGTTAAATAAATTTTTTAAATTAAATTCTTTAATATGAAAATCATTCTTTTCCAAACAAGTAAGATTGCTATTTTTCCCTACTATTCACTAGGCTTACATTGACTAGTGAACTTGCAAACTAAATCTGAATTTAAAGACAAGCAACACAATGTTAAATGTAAATAAGTCAGAGATTTTACGCTTCTGTGCCTTGAAGATTCTTGTTCTATTTGATTTGTAATGCCTTATAACTATTTGTTTCTAATTTAGAGAAAAATCCTATACAGAAGATGTAGCCAATAGGGCTACATGGGATGTAGGATGGGAAACAGGCACATCACAGGGGACAAAGGTTACAGTTCCTCAGATAATTACAATTAGTGCAGATAGACATCTGTGAAATAACACTAGAGACAAAATTCTTACTTATTTATCAATATATTCAAGCAGGCTTCCTCAGCAAAGAAAAGGCAATTCTACATCTTCCTCTGATCTGCAACATGGTCAGACATAGCCTGGGGCCATGTCTCCGTGAAGGGCTTGAGTTTGGACCCACAATAAATCAGTTGCTGTTGCAGGAGAGCAGCTGGCAGATCCTAATACTCAAGCACTTCATGACAGTACTGAAACGAGGTCTTTTGACCAAGCCAGTGCAAACCCAGGTTCCAACATGGCTGCACCCTCTTCCTAAAAGAGGCAGACTGCCAAGTCCAGAGAGAGGAGAAGAAAGTTGTTTGTTGGCACTTTCAGGTAAAGCGGACATGACACAATCTCTGGGTCATAAGCAATCTGGTCATTTATGGAAAGACTAAGGGTTTTCACGTTAGGTGGAGCAGTCTAGCGTCATGGAAGTTTGATGTTTTGTTCAAGGGTAGCAGTACAATAAACAACTGCCCCATGCACTATCCTTTCAGTTACTTATGATTTGGGGAATTTGTTACCAAATCAATTCTCACAGATAAGTGTTCACCCTAATTCTCATTACCTGCAAGCTCCACCCTGATCCTGAAGATGCTCCTTCCCCTGGCTTTGAAGTTTCGCCTTGCTAGGAGCATTTTCACTTCTGAGACACCAAAGACATTCCCCTGATATCATCAGGCTCTAAAGAGTGTGAGTTAAAACCCCCGGATAGCTGAAATAAGGATCTGTTCCTGAAGGAAGATGGACAGGGCGCATACTTTGCAAAGAGCTTCATTCAACTAAGACAAGTTCTGCTTTTCCCATGGTCCTGCAGTACTAAATATGGTAAATTAATCCTGTGCATTCAATAAGCTTAATACATGTCAAGCTGAAATTGATATACCTACTTATAAAAAGGTTTTGATTGATGGTCTATGTAGAAATCAGCTGCTTCTTTTCTGGAAGAGTAAAAAGATATAGATATAGACATATAGATATAGATATATACACACACATACATATATAACCTCCCCTGAAAACAACAAACTATCATCCACCAACATGTCTCTACAGGTACTGTCTTCCCAAGACGGTTACTTCCCAGTAACAGAAACTACACTTGACTTTGTCATATTTTGTGTGGCTACAGGTGTACCTTGTAGCTGACTCCTCCTTATGCTCCTACTCTGGAACCCAAGAAGAATTTAATTTTCTTACCCTTGACAAATATTTGAACAGTCACAGCTTTCTCTTTTTTATCAAAATGACCACCTGCTCATGGGAACTGAAAAATTCTTGGTTTCTTGCTGTCAGTTCAGTGCAAGTATGAGCCATTCAAAATTCAAAAGATTTTCATTCACCATACAACTAATATGCTTTCCCTCCATTTCATAACTAAGGCAGAAACATGATTTAAAAATGATGCTAGTCACAGGAACCCTTGCAATCTCAGCTTCAAAACTACACTCTGCAAATAGCCTAAAGTTTCTGTTTACAATTCACTGTTTCACCAGAAAATCCTCTTCTGGAACTAATTTACCAAATAATTTTGGAAAGCAAATATGAAAAAGGTATACAAACAGACTAAGTATTATCATTTCTGAATGCGAAGAAATATTTGAGGGATATATTTCTGAAACAAACTGAGCTCAACTACTCAGTTAAGAATTGCAATAAATATAAAACTGCAGTTGTGCTGTAGTAGCTCCTTTTTCATTTAATCTCTTTCATTAGTTCTCTGCTTTTAAAGAATGGAAAACAGTGTTCATCTGGGAATAACAGGCTGAACCGACATATGATTAAATGAAGAGACTAGAGAGCTGACCTATCAAAGCAGGTGCCTGCCCTCACTTTCATATCGTGGCTACAATTTTTACAGAAGGAATGAATCTACTTAGCAGTGATTGCCGGACAGATGTCAGTAATAAACCCTTTAAAGAAAGCAGTAGATGATGATGCTGGTTTGAACAAACCTGCCTGCACAGATCTAAGGGTAGAAGACTTTGGCAAAGTCATAGTTCTATCATTTTAAAATGGCACAGTCCCAAGAAACTGAGTATACAGTATGCAGAGAAACTACAAATACTGAAGTCGTTATTTTAAATATATCCAGTATCACAGCCTAATCTTGTGCTTAATAATTTTTAATTACACAAGACAAGCATAAATTTTGATATAGAAATAGGCAATAAAAGTTCAAGTCTCAAAGTTTCTTCCCTTCACCGTGAGTCAACTCTAAAGCACGTGACTTGGCTCAACAGTTCTTCAAGTTCTCAGACAGACATGAAATAAAGAACCACCCAACATAACACTTCAGGATCAAATCTCTCAGACTGCAGGAGAGCAAGCCAAAAAAAGCTGGCTTGAAAGACATTGTGAATTGTAAATCAGTATTAGAAACCTGACTGAATTCACAAACTGGAGTTGTTTGAAGTAGGATCTGGGACCAGTATAAGCAAGCATGGCAACAGGTGAATACAGAGAAGAAGAGGAAGTCACGTGGTTGTTTTATCAGTATTTCAGAAAGCCAAAAAAGGTTTTGAGGTAGATAAAACACACAAAAAACATAGGAACACATGAAAATGGTGTTTTGTAAGACAGATAGCTTTTCTTTTCAAAGACTTGTTGTATATGAACAGGTTTGGCAAAGCAGCAACGGAGAAACAGATGAAACTTCCCCAAAGTTACTGCACTAGGGTAAATTAATTATGTTTCTTTCCTCTGCAGCATGCCTTTTTCAAAATCTTGTGGCTCAATGAGGTAAGTGGAGAACAGTGAAGGTTGAGGGGGATGAGACACTGGAACAGGCTGCCAAGAGAAGCTGTGGATGCCCCATCCCTGGAAGTGTTCAAGGCCAGGTTGGATGGGGCTTTGAGCAACCTGGTCTAGTGGAAGGTGTCCCTGCCCAAGGCAGGGGGGTTGGACTAGACGATTTTTAAGGTCCCTTCCAACTCCAACCATTCTATGATTAGGAAAATGCATGACTAAAATCTGTCCAACCCTGCAACAACATCAGAAGATCATTTGCTTTGTCTGGGACTTCCAGTCATTAAAAAGCAAACAAGTTTGGGTTCTGAGAGCACAATTAAGGAAACAGATTTACTGAGAATGAACAAAACAACTCCTTTAAAGACAATGTTATAATCAGCAATACGGTTTGTATCAGGAAGCCATGAGGTGAGGACATACAGGCATGTCAGTAGTAAACACTGCTGAATTGCTAAAGCTATGTTAGTCACCTTGGATTCATACAGAGATTACATATTTAATCACCCATACACATTTGCACAGAAGTTTTTAATACTTAGCTTAATTCTCTACATGCTTTCAGAAACCTAAATGATTATGAAACAGATGAGTCTTCCCTCTATTACTCACTGGGATGGATTTGATGTGTGGAACAACACAGCATTGCTTCAGAGAACGTTCTTAACTGCAAAAATAGTCTTTAGATACAATAGCGCTAACC
The DNA here is from genome assembly GCA_008711295.1 of Anarhynchus alexandrinus. Taxonomy (NCBI): domain Eukaryota; kingdom Metazoa; phylum Chordata; class Aves; order Charadriiformes; family Charadriidae; genus Anarhynchus; species Anarhynchus alexandrinus. The sequence continues at coordinate 4,097,502 of VUYV01000037.1, forward strand.
TTAAAAATTCCTTACCTTGAAAGCACCATCATCTTGGCCTTAGTTATTGTAAATCCTGCATTAATAATGATATCAATTAATTCTCCAATCTTGGGCATTGCATCAGGTTTAATCAAAGCCAGTGTTCTGAAAAAAGAAAAAGCACAAGTAGTAGAGAGATACAGCCAACACTACTTTCCTTAGAGCACTTGGTGTGCATGTTGAGTTTATATTCAGTCAAAAAAACATCACATCAAAGACAGAAATTCTGCCACTGTCAAACATCCTAGTCCCAGTGTCTCATCAATTTCCACGCTGTTCTTGAATGCCTGCACAAGACATTATTCTGATAAGAACCAGCTTTGCACATTACAATTGCCTCAGCTTTCTAACCCAAGTCAGCCCACGGTGTTCCACCAGCAGTCATTATTTACTGGCTTCTCCCTTCACTTTCAGAGGAAACAATTTGACCACTTCTTCCTTAGCTAGTGTCTATCTCTATAGCTCCTCACTCATAGCTCTGGGTTAGAACACAACTGATTTGTTAATGTCTCCTATGGTTGCTCAGGTCCCTTTTTTGCTTTAATCACTATACATATAAAAACAAGGCTGTTAAAATTCCCTGTTTAAACATACTACTTAAACATGTGCCTCTTCCATAAAACTCAAAGTGAAATGATTGTTTTATTATTAATTTAAAAATATTTGGAGGCCTCAGTGAGAAGAAAGTCCTGTTGTGCTTGGTACAGTACAAACACTTCACGGTACACAATATGCATGCCAAATAGCTAACACTGTTAATAGACACAATAAAAGGTTGGCAGAGGAGGTATTACGTCCCTTATACTGACTGACAGCTATATTCTAAGGGAGATCAGTCAAAAAATTTCTACACTCTCCCCCATATCTTTGTTTCCAAGTACGTCCTGTCTTCTCAATAATTATCTTTTTATACTATATATCCCCAAGGCCAGGACTGTTTTATTAGTGTGCTTTGCATAGCATCAAGTACACCATCAGCACTAAACATATTATTAATCAAAAATAACAAGCACAAAAAGAAGGTCTGTAAAATGGCATTTTCTATTTGCATTCATCTTGTGGTGAGTCAGCTTCCAATGTGCTCAGCTTACAAATGAACAGATTTATTCAACCCTGTATCTCAGAAACTCTGTATCTCTGACAATCCTAAAGAGCTCTTTCCATCTTTTACACTGTTTCCAATAACAAAGGCTACCCAAGACAGATTTTTTTATTGCAGTACTTCCCAAAATGAAAGGCAAATAATTGCAAATTTCTCATTTTATACACCAGCATAGCATGGAAAGCAGCCTTTAGGTTAGCAGCAAAGTATTCTAGCCAGGGCAAATATGCTGAGGTTACAGGAGATGGATGAACTTCCACTACCTCTGCTTTGAATCTTCAGTGACCCCAGATTGACAGACGTTTTGAGGACAGACAGACTATCTATTTCACAGCAAATCTAAAGGAAGGGAGGTTTTAGGACCAGGAAATGTAAAGAGGAAGATTTAAAAGTATGCAACATTTCAACTGAAAGTAAGGGAGAGACATAGATAACCTTCAGAAACAGAGATTCCCTCAAGCATCAGGAAGTTCATATACACAGACCAGCTTAGCCCCAGATCCGTGGGGAAATATGACACAAAAAGACTAATGGACTAAGGTGTAGCCAGAAACCGCATGGGAGTAGTCAACCAAGCCTATGCTTCAGTCCACTGCATGGACTAAAGTTGGTTTAGCCCTATCTTCAGATCAGGAAAGGCTGACCTCTGGCCAATATTCAACACGGTTTGCCAGCAAACTCCATGCAGCCTACGGCCCCACGGCTGTTCCCCTCTTCCCGAAGGATTTCACAGCTACACCTCATTTTATGATATAATTTATCATATGACAGGGTGTGCCACGTGCATCGAGGCACGTGAGGGGGAGCAGCTGCATGGCTGGACTGATGACACACACCCACCTGGTCACACAATGCATGATCTGCAGCTTAGCATAAGATGTTCTCAACTGTTGTTTACCATCAGCAGTAAGGATCAAATCAGTGGAACGAGACCCCCAGTGCTGTTTACATTTCCTTGAGGAATACATTTTGAATCCATGTTATTGCACAGACTATTTGAGACAGACTGCTAATGCTAGAAATAAACTGTCCCTTACTTTGCAAGCTTCCTAGTAAAAATGTAATTCTTAGCAATATGTAATAAAATATTGCATTATGAAGCAATTTACCTAGAAGATATTAATACAAACTGCAACGAGCAACTCTTAAAACATCTTTTCTCCAGCACTGATGTATAAACTTTAACATTCCAGTGCGAGCTTCTCAGAGGTATGCGGGATAAGAAAAGTATAATTCAGGATGCTGAAGACTGTTTCTGAGATTGGATTTTGATTCATGTGCCCTATTTTTAGTTTTAATTAGGAATACGTTCTTGTGGTTTGACACGATGCAGTCTGAAAAGTACATTTTGAAACAGTTTTATGTCTAGGAACAAAGGAGAGAGTGAAAATTAAGCTCATTTGCTTACATTTTCAGAGAGACTGTACGACAGTACTCCAATGAGTACTGAAACATCAGAAGATGGTAACTGATCAAAGGAACAGTGCACAAAGCATGCTGCAACTACGCTTGTGAGATCTATTTATTTCTAATAATAGGACTGTTGCATGTACAGTAGCTTATGTCTTGTAGGGGAAGAAACACTGGAATCATAAGGATAACATATCCAATCAAAAAAGAATTCAAATCTTTCTGGTTGAGACACAAGCTTTCTAACACCATTTCCAAACCCAGTGATATTAACTGACTCTAAGTATAGTCTACCTAGATAGGACACACTACTCAGACAAACATTTACCTCAAGTTACAACCACCCAGGATCACAAGTGAAAGACTATAGAAACAGAAATCCCTATCCCCTGCCAGCGATTCCTTAAGTGGTGCACTGTAAGTAAGCACAGGCTTAGTTACCCATTTTAGTCACTGTGTGTGATGGTTCCTTATGATGTGCTGGGAGGGGAGCAGGGAAGAACACTGAAATACGGCTATATTTAAAAATTGACCCAAGACAGAAGAAAAGTAGGTGTAGAAAGTGAAAATCCATAGAACTGTCTTAATAATTTTAGCCAAATTCTAGAAAGGGCTTGTGCATATGTAGCCTCTTTTTACACATTTGTTTTGTACCTCATGTACCTAGAGTCACAATCACTTGCTTTACTGACAAAAACAAAGGTCCCTAATTCAAAACATTCAAGATTTTTGACATACATTCCTCAGTCTTCCTCAAAGGCCTTTGCTGAGGCTGTCTGCATACACATTCAGTGACCAAATAACATATTTCCAAAGTCAAACTAAACTGCAGATAGTACTGTACAGCACAAAGGCAAGAAAAAGATGGGGAAACATTCTGCCTCATACAACATCCTTAAAATTTTTATTAGAATTCCAACTACAGATTATTTTAGGAATTATCACATATTGCAGGAATCTTACTGTATCTATTTAATTAGTAACTGCTGTAAAAACTGCTAGGGCCAGGCCAAAAAGACAAATACCTCATATCACAGAATCACGGGATTATCAGAGTTGGAAGGGACCTCTAGAGATCATCTAGTCCAACTCCCCTGCCAAAGCAGGATTGCCTAGAGCACATTACTCAGGACTGCATCCAGGCAAGTCTTGAAAATCTCCAGAGAAGGGGACTCCACAACCTCCCTGGGCAGCCTGTGCCAGTGCTCTGTCACCCTAACCATAAAGAAGTTTTTCCGTGTATTTGAACGGAACTTCCCGTGTTCCAACTTATGCCCATTGCCCCTCGTCCTGTCACTGGGAACCACTGAAAAGAGTCTGGCTCCATCCTCCTTCAACCCACCCTTTAGATACTTGTAAGCAATAATAAGGTCTCCCCTCAGCCTTCTCTTCTCCAGGCTAGAGTCCCAGCTCTCTCAGCCTTTCCTCATAAGGGAGATGCTCCAATCCCTCAATCATCTTAGTTGCCCTATGCAACTGTTTTGCCCAAGGACTCTTTTAATATGACCCTGTTTACCCAGTGAAAGCTTCTGTGAAAAAAATGGATTTTGAGGATCCCTTGCCTGTTTAAGACACCTTTCACTATGTTCCTTTGGGCTATTCTGAATATGTAACACCACTTGCATATCTATGTTATCTTTCAGCCAACATTCCTAAAATGTTTTCCAAACAGCTGACATGTCATAAATTCCCTTCCTTCCTTTTGTAGAGCAGTACAAAAACTCACCCCCTCCCAGGACCACTTTAATGACACAACTATAGCATTGCTGTATTGACAGCAAGTTCCCTTACAAGAAGAAAATGTCATTTTTTCAAAGACTGCCTTTTCTTGGTATAACTGCATCAGCACCAGGGCTTATGCTAGTTTAGGCAGAACAGGAACTACACAACTATAAAAAGTTACATTGATACAAAAACCATACACAAGACATGTAATCTGTCCAAGGCTCCAGAGAGGAACAGAGAGAGTAGCCACATACACAGAAGCCGTCCTCTGGTGTTCTTCACCTCCTTTGTTACTCTTCCACCATTCCCAACCCCAGCTTGGAGAAAAAGTACCAGGAGAACTCCTTCTGGATAGATGTTATGCCAGTCATTTCCAAGGCAAAGTTTTTATGAAGTTAAGACAAAGATGTGTGTTAAAACGTGCAACTCTTCCTGTATGTCTGATTACGTACAACTCTCCAAAAAGAGTTCAAAATAAGCCTAGTTAGTGGGAGGGAGGAAGAAAGGTGAATAGGGCTCACTAGAACGTCATACATAAAAAAAAAAAATCCGTGCTCTTTTCAAAAAAAGGTGGAGCAAATTATGAAAATTTGTTAATTTGCAAATTCAGAGATTACCTGCACTGCAGTCAAACCTGATTTAAATTCCTTGTAAATTAATCCTATTGTCATTTTATTAAGTCTTTCCTGATATTTTTGTTCTTGGATGGGCTCTTAAAGTCTTTTCCAAAGCAAGTCTTTCAACCAAAAAGAGATGATGAGTCTTATCTTCATCCATTATAAATGAAACTTGTCTTAACAAACAAGCTTATAAGTTTTATTGACATTCTCACTCTATACTTCCTGTCCTCATGCATGCAGAGTTTAGGAGATGCTGAAAAAAGTCTCAGAAAAAATCCCCCATAGTGGGAAAAACAATGGAGAATGGGAATGGGCCTCTCTCACTCCTGTTCCTACTGTTTTCAGTTACTACTACTAACACAGAGTAGATCTGATTGGTAAGGCACTAGGCTTCTGCACAGACCCCAGAGAGACAGGTACTAGTTTTGCAAGAGCCCAGCACACATCAGGGTTACCACAACAATTCTGCCCCAAGAGAATCCACAAATCCCAAGAATCCTACTGCTGCCTGCCCTGGGGGAGGTAACAAAGCTGAACAGGTCCCCCTGTTCTCCTCCTCCCCCTCTTCTCTCCCAAGAGACCTAGAGGAGGCAGCAGTTGACACCATGGAGAAGTTGGCCTTGAAGATTTTTCAGATAACAATGGTAATCTTGTGTTCACCCACAAGCAGGGGTCACTTTGCTTCTCTCCAGCTATCAGTATGCCAGATCACTTCAAACTGCATGAAAACTCGTAGCTATCTCCTCCTCTACTCACAGTACAGAAAACTTACCTCATTTCCAGCAAAGAACAACTACTTTGAAACCCCAACCACAAAGGAAGAGTTCAAAAAATGTGCTTTCTTACCTCTCCTTGCGGCTCCCCAGCTTGCGGGCTGTATATTGATCCCCATAGTCCACTAAGGATAGATGACGGGAAAAAACAGTAATTTTGTTGCCCACAAATAAATCCTCAAGGTGTAAGCTCTCATACTTGGTGCGCTTCAGAAAGGTGCGACGGTTCTTCACATCATACTGCAGAGAAAAGTAGATTAAACCTACCATAGCATGAGATTTAAGCTGTGGGCAAACTCAACGTAATTTTTACTCTACCTTCACAAATTTCCATAGTACTCTGGAATTGAATCTGATCACTAAATTGATTTAATTCCTAAACCTTTGAACTTGCAGGTGTACCAGGAGCTTAGAAGACTAAACCACACTTGCAAATTTATTCCATCCAAATAGTCTCAGGCTGACAGCTATCTTTGCATCTTTTATTTTATCATTTGCTTGTGCTAGTTCAAGCTGTGATAAATGGTTCAGGTGCCCAGTCTCACCGAGAGTTCCCCCTAGCAGATCTATGCTGTTTCACAGACCAATGGCTCGCACCAGGAGTGATCAAGATACGCACTGTGGCAGGTCTCCTCTTCAGGGCATTGTTCCAGTGATACTATGCTTTATTTGACTGCATAAGACTCAGAATTAGGGATGGACGGATGACTGCAACACTAGGTTGAGACGTTCTCACTGCCTAGAGCTGCAAGCTCAAAAGCCTGTCAAGACAATTCAGCTATATATCATCATTCCAAGCAAGAAAAAAGTAGTTTTCTGGGTGGGCTGGCAAAGCACAAAAGGCAACCTGCTGAACAGTTTCTTCACTGCATTTAGATATTACAGATGCCTTCAGTTTCCTGTGGAAGTGGAATCCTATGAAAAGAAGAGTTTTGTCCTCCTCAGGCCAAACTTCCCCTTCTCTGTCTTGAATTATGTATACTGCCCTCCATTGCAATGGTATACAGACTAGAATAGCATTAAAAGAAAGAACAACATTCCCACAAATTTTGGAGGAAAAAAAAAATTAAGCACAAAATTACATACTCATCCATGTTCTGAAATGTATGAATATATTTCTTTCCTGTTAGAAGGCTAGAAGAATTGTAAGTTTTTCCACAATAGTCAAAACTTCGCAGGTCAGCGAATATAAATTATTTTGATACTTCCTTCTGCTGAGACAGCATTATAAGGAAGAATCCTTCCCTGCTGAAATGTCTTTAGCCCCTCATACGTGCTCCTGCTAAGTGTCCTCTATTCAAGTGCAGTAGGGAATGAAATGACAACATGCTGAAAAAAAACCCCACTTGAATTCAGTTACTTGTTTTTTCCTGTACTTTGTCAGGAAGCCTATTAACTGACTTGACCATATTCAGATTCTTCAATATCTTGACAAAAAAATCTGAACATTTCCTTGCTTATTTCACTAGCAGTTGCAAGAAAGGCACCCCAAGTTGTTTCTCTCTTCTCAAGCAGAACATAAAGCGGGCAGGGGGGAAAGCATTTGCCTGTGTTAAAGAATTCTTCTTTAGAGGGGAATTTTGGATCTGTTTAAAAGACCTTTTCATAACATGAATGATAAGCCACAGCAGAAGAAATGTAAGACTGTTTGGACTGTTCCCCTCCTGCCCCCGTACACATAGAAGTAAATTATCCAAAACAAAATAGCTCTCTGCTACAAATCTGTCCTTTTTAAAGATTTCTTCTCTCCTTTTAGGAAATCTCCTGTAGAAAGAGAAGTTGTTCAGGCTTTAAAAATTCCCCGTAAGAGTTATTAACTATAGAAAATTCAGAGAATGGGGCATCTCTGTGCTAAGAGATTGAGTTTGATCGTAAGAGCTGCTTGCTGTCCTCAGACAAAACCCTATGCTGTCTTCTTCCAGCTGCAAAGCAAGATGGAAACTTGTCTGATTACTCCCACTGTCATTTTTTTTTCACAGGAACCAAGACATGAAGGACTGAGAAAGAAAAGGAAAGCTGAGGACTTCACGTAACATAAGCCTTCAACAGCTCTGCTCCACCCTCAGAGGTGTGTGATAAAGGAGAGCTATTGTCAGGGAGGTGGGCAAGGGGATGAAACATCTTTCTCATAAGCAGGGAGAAGTTCGCTCATAAGCATTGCTTCCCTTCTCCTGAGATACGTTAGAGATAAGAGTGGGCTGTCATCTCCTCAGGAAGATACCAAAAGATGCAGCAAAATTAGGCAGTATTAAAGAATCACCAAATTAAAAAAAAAATCCAGACGAGAATTCTAAATTTAATCTCTGTCCACAAACTCACCCCAAAAGTGATTTTGAGATATTCTTTCTATAGAGGTGTTACATGCATTTTTGCTTTTTTAACTCCTGTCATGATCACACACAGTCCCTATACACTCATGACTGTGTACATGCCATACTATCTTAACCTAAGAGCACACTAGCAAAATGCAAGCCATAGGTATTTGATGCTGAATGCATTAAGAAGCTCAAGAACACCTTGAAAGCTCTTGGTTTTGAGACATCTAGGTGAAATGAACAACAGTTTTGCCAGCCTACACATGGTTGTGTAGGAAGATTATTACGGCTCCTGACTGATTAGCTAAACTGTCTCTGGGGAATAAAAAATAAAAATCCTCACATTTTGACAACTGTGCATGCATAGACATCATACAAAGAACTAACTTAAACAGGGACAACATCATGATAGAGTCTGTTTAAATAGACTATCTGTAAAATGTGCACAGTGCATCTCCTAACACAGGTGGATACCATGGTTTCAGTGAGCAGTAGTTTGGGTAAGAAAAGGCAGATTCCACTAGCTTTCGTATTTCTGCATTTGATATTTATAATAGTAAAACTAAAATTTGATAATGAAAGTGTGAATATCCAAATCTAAACTATTCTCAGACCCTTAGATATTCATTAAAAATCAGAAAAAAATAGTTCAAAACATTCACTCATTCCTAAAAGGAAGCACAAAGCATTAGTTGGTTTACTGGGATTATCTTTACAGTACACATTACATTTTAATATATATGCCTGCTACTGCAAAATGCTTATTTTAACTTGCTATCAATAAACAATGGGTATTAGTTGTATGAATCACAAGTCAGAAAGGTCTGTGCAAGCACCACTGATGGAAAAATTTAGATCCCACTGTCTGAAACATCCTTCCTTTCATTAAAACCAATTTCAGAGCAATTTACCATTTCCTCTACTTTGATAAGACTCTTTTACATTTCACTCTTAAAAGACTTCCGGAATTCCAGCTGAAGCTTATTCCCCTGTTTGGAATCAGCTTCAATTTATGGTTCTCAAGCAGCAGGTCAGTGCTACCGAGTTTCAATTCTGAAACCCAAGTACAGATTATGAAAATGAATCTCTCCATGACAAAGCAAGCTTTAAGGAAAAAAAAAAAATCATAAATGTGGAAGCTCTTCCACGTGCTTTACTGTGAACCTGTATTTTTGCTTTTCTTTTAGTTTCAGAAAAAGAGCAAGATATGTCTTAAAGCACATTTTCCTTCCCTGGAAAATTAATAGGCATAGGCAGTGGCTTGCCATTTTACAAACTGTTTAATTGGATATTACACTTACGACAATAGATCTTTTTACTTTTATTCTTACCATTTCTACTGATCCATCTTTTGGATAATAGAGAAGTTCATAACGCCGAAAGAGTGAAGCATTGGGGTCATACCATTCAGCAGTAAAGGCAAATCTGTCATCTTGACTCTGGAAAAAGAAAAGGGGGGAAAAGGGCTATTACAGAAAGCATACATGTTTTATATGTAAAAACACACAAATAAAAAAATTCCTTGCATTTGCTATCAGAAAAGTTAAAAAAATCACTAGTAAATGCACTTGCACACTCTGTATATTGTCCTCTTCTTATCACAGCTGGTGACATCTTTTCACTTGTTAGCTATCATCTTTTAAGTATAATGGAAACAGCATGGCAGTTTTCCAGTAATCTCAAAACTTATTCCGATTTCATCAGTCACGAAACGTGGACTGTTGTAGAAGTTGTTGTTAGACATCTTAACCTTATGAAAGGATTTGATTTATTTCATTTGTTAGAACATGTTTGCTCACAACTAAACTATAGAATTTTAACACATTTTCTACACATCCTACAAGAAAACACTTTCCTCTTCCTGAGCAGTCATATCTGAACTCCTGGTAACGATGAGATAAACACATTCAAGTTAAGGACAACATTAGTCTGATCCACTACTTAACTTCCTGAAATTTACATTAAGCATAAATAGACCGATCTCATTTACAACTGATTTTCTGCCCCTAAGGAATGTGACAAGAAAGCTAGCCTGCAATAACTCTAAAACTGTGGTTACATGCATAGTTTCTCGCCACTCCTCATCCTTCAGAGGATAACCCCCTACTGCAAAGTAAGCACAAAGGCAATGCAATGCATGTGGTTGTGCAGTGCTAGCACCTCTTAGTGGTATATGTTTGTTAGCTATTGATACTGTGATATCAGTTATTTGATAGCTGTTAGATGGAGCTCTCAATTTTTATTTTCCACATCTCCTCTAAATCTGATTGCTACTCCTGCACGGTCTTGTTACAGGATTCCACTCTTTAGATGTATCTTATACATCTTAAACATTTAGGTACCACTGGGAGTTCAAGTTGAGGCCACGTAGGCCTTTTTAGTCCTTTGGATTTTAGAAAACAACAGCATTTTGGTTGTTTCAAAGACTGCTCAATAAGCAACAGGACAGAAAGACTTCCCATGGGCTTCCATTACTATTCTGGAACACTAGCAAGAAAAGAATTATAATAATTTTCCCAGTGAGTGCAAGCTTATAGACATTAAAAGAAAAAAAAACCCAACCCAGAAACTAAACCAAACCAAACAAAAAAACCCCCAATAACCTAAAACAATAACAATGATCTTGGTTGTCTTGTCAGTGCATTTTTTCTTTCAGCACCTTCAGCTTAAAACTGATTTAGGACTAAGTGCTTTTGCAGGTTGAAGTCCTAACACAAGCAACAGCAGGAAAGAATGAGATAATGAAGAACAATTTCAGAATTTTACAATGTGATGAATACTTGTACCTGTTCAGTTAAAAGCATCATGGGAAGTCCCCCATCCTCCTGTCAGCCCTTATGGTACCCCTACACTGCACACTGAAGACACGACTGTATCACAGAAAGAGTTACGCAGTGGGGGCAGCACAGTGCTCTGTGAAGGATGCAAAGCTTTGATTTCTAACTGTAGAAATCTGTACAGCACTGAAAGCTTTACTTACATGAGCTACTTTAACTCTTGTGTTATCTCTACACTACACACTGCATCCTTTGACAATACTTAAACTCATGTTTTAGGTGCTGCATGCAGCACATAAACTCTCTGGGGACTTACCCTGGTTTCTGGCCCTCACCTAAACTAGACATGCCTGTGTCTTCATTGCTACTGCCTTTGTTGTGGAGATATGTAAGCCTGAACACACTCTTTCTTATTTCAAAACTCACACCTTAATTTTTCTATATAAGCATGTTGTTGGCAATAAACTATAATATGGGTTGGCAGACAATGATAAATGACTGTTTTCAACCTTGATCTTAAATACACTCGTACTGCTGGAAGCAAAGACAAAACATTTTATTGATTAATTTGACCATCATTATGGACGATATAGGGATATGGATGTTATAGGGAAGCAGTTCTTTACCAAAGAGGTTGTCTAAAAAGAAAAACAGTCCTGTTTCTAGTGTACTACCTCCAGAAGCTGACTAGTGATTTATGAAATAAAAAAAGATGCACCATCTTTAATCAATGCCTCGTCATAACATGAAGACATATATAATTGCATTACTTCATGCTACTTATTTCATATTATAGCATCACTTTAAAATATATTTTCTAGGTAGCAGTTGCCAGAAAAGCTACTAATTTTCATTTAAGCAAAACTTCCAAAATTTCCAAATGCTTACTTGTCTTGTATTTATGTGAACAAGCAAAGAAAACACAATTAGATTTTTCGCTTAGTCACTAGTATCAGTCATCAGCACCTTCATGTTTACAGTGAGAAACTACATTGTGTGTCTCGTCTGGTGAGGAACCGGTCTGATTGCTTTAATGCAACCTTTGTTTTAAGATCCGTTTGAAATTCATTTTATAGGATCTTAATGTCTGAGCTATTCATACTTGTTATTCAGCAATCTCTGCTGACCACTGCTTCTTATTGCTGAGTGACAGAAATGACCATTCTGTACTGTCTTATTTTAGCACTGTAAGCAAAGGCAAGGTAATAAATGCTACTTAGACTTGAAAAACACTGCAGAGCTAACCCCCAAATGCTCAATAACGTTATCAGTAAGCAGGAAAATTTGAATCAATTATTATTTTGAGTTTGGAAAATATGGTGAGCAAACAGTTTTCAAAAACGACCAAAACAAAGTCTGTAAAGCTTCTCCTAGGCCATAACCAGAATTTCCTCTGCTTTGTGAACATAACATTATCACAATAAATGCTTCTAAATGCAGACAACAATATCAGAAGAAAACTCATGAGCTTATGGGAAACACTGTAAAACTAATTGGCAACGCATTCTGTTTGTGAACTGGTAGATTGTTTCAGAGGCACGCACTGCAAAGTGAAGAAATTCAGTATTAAAAGCAAACTGAAGACCCTCCCAAACAAGTATAATGTAAAACACAGTAGGAATGGTATTTTACTATTGCAGATTCATGCAAATAGTCTTAAAACAGATAGAAGACAATCCCAAATACAATCATGACATGGAGTAATGTGAACATATTCTGGTGAGCCCTTGCCAGGCATCACTGTAAAACTGCCACTCGAAGTCATCAAAAACACCAATCAATTTAAAATCGTAAGTTTTAAAAAGTGAGTACAAATGAAGCTCATAATACGTCTTTTTAAATTGAGAACTGAGACTTTTATTTACTTATTTAATGCAGGAGTAGGATTTTGAAGGCAAAAGCCAAACACAAAAACCTGTCCATTTCACATCACATATTGTAAGGATCGCAATAAAATGTGAAGTCTTCACAACCCTGAAATTATCTTTCCCGACCATTTACTTTCAATCAATTTACTGCTCAATCAACAGAACTGGTACAGCAAACAACTTTCTTACATACCCTTTCACTAGCATGCCCTAGACTGCAATGTGGGAAGGAGTCTTAAAAATGAGAAGGTACTATGAGAGACACGCTGAGTTTCATCCTTGGCTTCTGTTCATCCTCCTAACAAAGGAAACTCAGAGAGAAAACAATTGTCCAGAGCAGAGTGATTAGAGACCAGTGATGACCTGTCAGGTGGTATCACGTTCAACGCACCACACTGCTCCAGACCAACACTGAGTCTTGAAAGGGGAAGATTTCATAGCCCTTGACCAGAGAGCCCCAGCACCTCATTCCCCTAGGAAATAGCTGAAACATGTTAGTCACTAGTGAAATCGCATCTCTGTGAACAGCTCGAGTAATAACAAATCAAATGAATCTATAAATACTTTATAAGTCAGAAAACTCCTGCTTGAAAGCATTAGTTTCCATTCATTTCTGTACTGTACCCTTGTTAAATCATATATAGCCCCTGCTCTCATGACTACACAATTAACCAAGCAATACCAAATGGGGGAGAAACAATTTTTCTTAACTTTTCACATCAGTGGGAAAACCATCAGCATAAAAAAACCCAGCAGTGACTGTGCACTTTACATACTGATAGTTTTAGAGTAGCTGTCTTCGCCACAATTTTTACAGTCCCCTTCATGGTAAAATCTAGGGCCACTGAAATCAGTGATGTCAAGAGTTCACCTAGTGTGAATATGGAAAGAATAATCTTTTTCTTCCTCCTTCTACAAACTGCATGGGAAAGCATTTGGATGCATGTGTAGGTTTTGCTAGCTTACACTTTTTTGTTTATATTAGTATGTGTGAATATTCAGTAGGAAGGCTCTGTGCACATGAGAAACATTTACTGAAGTACAGCAGAATTAAAAAAATTAAATTTTATACTTAGTTCTGAAAGTGATGGCGGAAGCAGTCATCCTTAGCTAGCATGGGACTAAGTTCTACAAGCTAAATCCAAGCATTTATTAAAGAACTGTGCTCACAAAAAGCTCTACTGCAGAGGGAAATGGTTTGTCTGGAACATAGCTGCCAAGGAAGCTCATAACCAGAAAGAAGAATGCTTAGGAAGCTGGACAGGAAATGATCTCTTGTCCTATAAACGTCTTAGACTTCCAAAGGGCTTCTGTTCTGTGGTAAAAAAAAAAAAAAACAAACAAAAACCAAACAAAACCCCACCAACCAAAAAACACAATACCAAATAAACCAACCAAACCAATGAACAAACAAAAAACGCCAAACAGATCTTCCAAAGGTTTTCATGAGAAACAACAGTGGTAGAACAGTAGGTCAGAGATGAAGGAACGTGCACGGGAAGGTGGAAACAACTTTATCTCTCTGGTCTGAACCATGCAGAACATACATCTGGATTTGTTTTTCCCAGCTTTTTTTTTGTTTGTTTTCAAGATGCCTCCTGACTGCAATGCTATTTTACTATTCTGTCCTCTTCCTCTAGTTTTGACTAGAAATTTCATCCTAGAGTTTCTCTTGCAATGGAGAACATAGGGAATCAGGAGCTGCAGATTTTTTTTCTGCTGGTCATATGGACTCTCCGACTTATAACAGCCTAAGGGAAGGGCAGTTTAGATAATCCCTTCCCTACCATATGGGCAACATATTTTTACTAAGATCCTGCCTTTCGCATGACTTTCTTTTTTCGATTATACAGATAATTCTGTCCCATCCATAAGCTTGAAACTAGTATTTTCCTGCTGGTTTGTCACTTCATGCTTTAGAGCTGTAATCTCTGTGATCTGTAATTGACTGGGAACAACTACCTGTGCTTAAACTAGTTATCAGCCTGCAATTTATCGTAACCCCTTTAGCTTACTGCTCAAGAAAACTTCACATGAAACAGTATCAAAATATTTCTTGAAATTAGAAAAGCCCTGAGGTATCTAGAAAGTGCATCTTTACATGCTATTAGTAATCTGGTCTCTGTGGGGCTTATACATGCTATCAGGAACTTCAACATGCATCACATATTTGACACAGGCTCTTGGCCTGTTGCCCACATATTTACAAGTTGAGGAGTCATGAAGAGTATTCCTACATTTTAAGTGGGCAGCTTCGTGTCTGCTGCTCCTTTGATTTTCTCAGTGACTCAGTGACTCTGAAATCAGACCAGAGAGAAAAGAATCAAAGGACCTGAATCAACTCCCAATGAAGCAATAAAAAGACTGCACAAACCTCAGTAAAAGCTGAATCAGAGCCAAAACGATCCATCTTAATGTCTATATTCTATATTTTGTAAAACTTCGTGCTGTCACAGGGAAAAGCTGCAGTAAAGCACTGATCTTAAGAATCAAGCTGTTTCTATGAAAATTACTGGGAACAGGATGGCCCAGCAGACAGGAACAGTTCCCACCCTGAATGGGTATTTCTCCTAATACACAAAAAAAACTTTCTGGAAAGATTTCCCTGAAACTTCCTAAAATTCTGGCAATAACTTTAAGAGAAATGTTTCTTTCACAACCTGCCCCCCCAAACCCGGCTGGTGGCACTCAAAAATATTTTTGAAGAGCAAGAATATTTTTATAAAAAATGAGATGGTACCAAAGGACAAGGATACAAATTATTCTCCAACTTTTCAGGGAAAGATATCACGAGGCTGACTGACTCCAACATCAGGTAGTCTGCTTATGCATTAACATGTACTAACCTTACACTTTTAGAAAAAAAAGAGAAAAAAAATCACAAATGTATGCAAGTTTGCTGACTGCTCTCTGGCAAAAAAATAGAGTTTGTTGAAATGGCCAGTCAACGGGTATCTTTTGCCTTGTCTTTACTCTTTGTAGGTTCAACAAAAAATAAGTGTTACCGTAGGTATTGGTGCATTCCTTAGACCGTGAGGCGTTCCTTAGAGCATAAGGCACATTGGCCTCATGCTCTTCAGACTGAAGAGAGGGACTTGACCAGCTACCTTCATCAAGAACATTATTCGCAGAATTGGGTCCAGAAGTTATTGTTGTAGACGTATGATCAGTTTCTAACAGCAGGTATCTAAGTCCTGTTATGAATTGAAACAGTTCCTCAAAGCTCACAAATCACTGATCACTCATCTTCCAGACCAATCATCACTTCAGATTTAACTCTATTGTGAGAGGATTTCAGCACAAATGAAAAGAAAGTCACTGATAAACTCCTAGTCTGAGAAGCAAGAGTCACGAATTTCAGCCAGATCTATCTCCACTGTCCACAAAGGTAGCTACTCACAGTCTTATACTGCCTCAGCAGGCCACAGATAAAAGCACTGTCACAAGTTCACCTGCTTTCTTAAGAGACCCAGAAATACTTTGATCCCTTTAAACGGTTCACTGTTATTAGCTTTCCTGTTCTCCCACTCTAACATCCGGCTAGCTTTGCTTTATTTTCAGCTGAATGCTTTTAGGTGCATCTGTCTAGTAGCTGGGCAGTACGCCCAGCTTTTCAAGTAGCACTGAGTACTCATGAATTCAGAACATCAGATAAAAAAATGTAACTCCAATTAGCTTTAAAGATTGTCTCAACCAGTGGGTTATGACTGCTTTTCTGCCACGTAAGCGCATCTTAAATGTGACAGTCTTCTGCAAATAAATCTATAAATCTGAAAGAGGAAAATCAAAAACACTTAAAACAATGGAATCTCTACAAAAATGTTCCATAAAATGACAAAGTCAAGACATCAAACAGGACATGTCAAGCTAAATGACATTAGTAGATGCCAAAATATTTAATGAGCTTGCCTACTCCATTTGTGCAATCAATTTTCACCTGGGGGAGCAGGTAGCGGAAATCACAAACAACCTTCTGGTTTGCTAAATAAAAGTTGATGGAAAATAGAAAATGGGACTGGGATTCCTGCATTCCTAGGGCTTCCTGGACTTCTGCGCAACCTCAAGACAACTTATCATTTTGTGCCTCCGTCTCTCCAGCTATAACAAAATACTTACTATGGGAGGGCTTGCCACACTCTTGGTACTAGTAAATGAAAGGGATGCTTGCATTACAAAAGCTGTAAAGCAATTCTAGCTTATACAAAACAGGCGGTTTCACTTCCTTTTACACAATCTGTGCCTGGACTGCTACAGCAAGATGCATCTCAGAGAGCAAAGGAATGGTTAGCAAAATGGATGGTGTCACTATATCACTGAGCAAACCACTTGCTTTTTCATCAAACATGTCTATCTTTGTAGTTTCCAGGCACTGTATGCTCTTCACTCTGACTGAACAAATAGGCAATCTTAAACAAACACACTTCCCAACCACTATTCTCTGCCTTTCCTTAGGAGTCCTTGTCATTACTAAATGACAAGTACTTCTGCAAGCATGAGAAATAACAAGGCCTGGTTCTCTATACTCATGTTTCTCCTCCCTGACTGTTTTGACCACAGCCTCTCTTCAGCTCAGGCACTGAATAAAGGCTCACAAGCACCTGGATTCTCTGATGTCTAACTAGGGTTGAGCTCACACTGAAGTCTTCCTTTAAAGATGCTTTAAATGGTTTCTAACCCCTCCCCATTCTTACGAAACCTGGAGGAACATCATTATCCCTCTGCCAAATCTGACTGAAATTTGTCAGTAAATTTCAAACTTACCAGGGGCCGGGAGGGGAACTTAAGACACAAGATAATAGTCATATACACACAAGCAGATTGCGATGACACAAAGTTTGGTTTTCTGAGGCAAACAGGCTGAAAGCAGCTGTATGAAAAATTCTATTTGCACACTACAAGTAATTTTCCCTTATCAATAATTTTTCAAAAGAAAAATCTCCATTTGTGAAAGAAAAGGGAAGGAAAAAAAGTGCAGAAGTAGCTAAGCCATTAAGTGTTAGTAACAATTTTGCAAGACAGAAACAAGAGACTTCAGACATACCGGTGGTATTTAACAAATAATATTCTGAGTGGCAGAAAGTGCTCTCATTTTCAGCATTGTAATGCACCTTAAATCACGAAATGAATTCTCAGCAGTGCACGGTTATTAAGTTGTGTTATTCAACCTATTTTCTACCTTCACAGTTCCTGTAATACAGGATATTTTCCAGGCAAAACTTAAATCTACAACACTGTGTAGATAGAGCACTCAATTAGCTCTGTCTCTGAAAACTCATTTTCCTCCTCCTCTTCTATTCATGTTTCTGACACACAAGCTGGTATAATTTTTAGAACTCCAATTTTGCAGCCCCCTCGCTGCTGTTGGACCTCCCACCACTTTCTCAATAGGCTTTTCTTTAGTCAAAAAGAAAAAAAAATATAAAAAAATCAGAAGATCACTTTTCAGATGGAGAAACATCTGGCAACTGCAATTTCCATGACAATGTCTTGACTACAGACAATTCTCAATTTAAACCTCATATTCAGAAGCTCACTGGTGAATTTTGCAAGCATATTTCTTTTTATCCTCTCCTTGTAGAAAGCACATCCTGCCTATTAAAAATTTCACACAAATTCCATACAACTATTTCAAACTAATTAAGTATTGGTTAGATTATTAAAATTCTTAATCGTCTTTGGAAATCTATTGAGTCAGACACTTATATTTTTACATTTACATTTACCCTGCTGCAAATAGGTGCTACTTCTTTTAGATCCACAGTCATTTGACTCGCAATGTTACTGGTACCCAGGCTTCTCAGATGCCTTTTGGACTACATGTTCATATGGTTATTGCTGCCTGGACCCTCTGTTGCCAAGTAACATGGGGATACTTCTGTCTCTGTAGCACTAACCAAGTGAATCTTCTCCGTGAATGGGGATCTCAGTCCAGTAAATCATCTCCATATGCTCAGGGGTCATGATGAACACAGTTCTAGAAGGCTGAATGCCCCAAATTTTCTTCTCAGATTTAGGAATCTGCAATCCCACCTCACATCAGCAAAATTATCTGGCTGTTCTGTCAACTTAGTAAGCAAGAAATCTTCTTTTACTACTAGATTATGTAAATTCTGCAAGCTTCCTATGAAGTGTGTAGGCATGATTAGTGTAACCTAGCCTTTTTTATTCCCCAGTCTCTTATATAACAGAATCAAGAATCCAAATCCTCAACCATTAACTCCAATCTTCTGCAATTACATGTTATAGTTAAGTACTTAGTTACAGGATTCATGTTATTTTTCTAATTACGGAACACAATTTCTCTAAAACACGTGAAGGATGCCGTACTGCTGTTTACTGGTCTATGAAGACAGGTTTAGCTTTAAAAGACCAACTAAATCTTGTCTTTAGGGGAATATGTCACCATTTAATGCATGTTACAAGATGCACTTTATAAAGCTGCAGATCATAAGTTATATTAATTACATGATCACAGGTAATTACTCAAGAGTAGTCAGCAGTGCTCAGCATGTGCCTATCTGCCTCCACTAACTCAAGAAGAGCCTGACAGGGATTTTAGCAAAAGCAGAGCTGTTCCCTGACTCAGAACAGCATTTGTAACACAAGTCATCTCACATAATTACATTTGAGCATAAAGTTTATATGCTTTGCAGCTAATTGGTCAGTAGTGGCAGAACTAACGCTGCCATTGTCAGCTGCTCAATGCTGCATCTCTGACTTTGAACTATGAGGTTAGTGTCTACATGTGATCCTGGAAAGGGAAACAGGGCTACACATACACTGAGCTACCTGTGCACATCCCATTACACAATTCAACCTATGTTGTATTTACAGGATAAACATTTTCGAAAGGCTCAAAACTTAGCCCAACAGTAAAGTTGATGACAATACTCAAAGGTAGTCTTCTTTTATAGAGACCGTTCCTCTGGCAAAATTTCAGCTCTCAATTTCCAACCTTTTCAGAACTAAAGCTCTTCAGAGGAACACTGAATTATTTCTTTTTAATTTGGATTTGGAAATGTTTTCAATCCCCCACCCTTCTTATTACAGAATCACAGAATGGTCAGGGTTGGAAGGGACCTCTGGAGATCATCTAGTCCAACCCTCCTGCCAGAGCAGGGTCACCTACAGCAAGTTGCACAGCTATTCAAGTCTTCCATTAAATTTTCAATCTCCAGTATAAACTGTCTGGAAAATTTCAAGCAGAATGGTTAAAATTTCAGAAAGTTATGAGCAGCTGGAAGTAGAGGTTTGAAATGGAACACCTACAAATCCTGAACCAAGGCTGTCAACAGCACTTCAAAGCAGTATAATGCCTACAGCACCTTCAGATTATCTCAGCTCATAATAATCTTCTGAAAGCATTTTTAACAAGAACCGGTTGGTTGCCTTGGAATCACAGCTAAGGGAGAGATGGTCCTTCAGCCAGCCAATACCAAGAGCATTAGCACCCNTGGAAGGGACCTCTGGAGATCATCTAGTCCAACCCTCCTGCCAGAGCAGGGTCACCTACAGCAAGTTGCACAGCTATTCAAGTCTTCCATTAAATTTTCAATCTCCAGTATAAACTGTCTGGAAAATTTCAAGCAGAATGGTTAAAATTTCAGAAAGTTATGAGCAGCTGGAAGTAGAGGTTTGAAATGGAACACCTACAAATCCTGAACCAAGGCTGTCAACAGCACTTCAAAGCAGTATAATGCCTACAGCACCTTCAGATTATCTCAGCTCATAATAATCTTCTGAAAGCATTTTTAACAAGAACCGGTTGGTTGCCTTGGAATCACAGCTAAGGGAGAGATGGTCCTTCAGCCAGCCAATACCAAGAGCATTAGCACCCAGAAGTTAGTGTAAATGCTCTAAAGACCACACATGCTGCATCTACCTTGAACACTCAGAGCTTACAACAGTCAAGTAACAATTTATGATCCCATGAAGCAGACAAACGATTCTGCTGACATGTTTATTTCACCACTGTGGACACTTAAAGCAAGCATTTTGTCTGCACTACTGTTTAACCAAATGTTGATGTTAAAATACTATTTTTTCTCAGATTGTGTCAAATATTAATTCTAAGGTAGTTGGACTAAATCCAGATTTCAGCTAGTACAGATGTCATGATCATATAACCTATATTCTTTAGTCAGAATAACGACAAGTTACATGTGAACAGAAGTTCTCATGATAAAAGCTGTTCAGCAACTTCCCGTTAGTAAAGTTGTCAAAAAGTAAAGATTTCTGCAGGGTAGAAGAAGCAAAGTGGTAAGTATAAACACATTCTTAACCTCTGCCAATCCTAACAGGCTTTTACAGGCTCATCTGACGAAGATTTGCTCTACGGTTCAAGGATTTATTTCTCTCCCAGAGCACAGGACTTTTGTCATCACAGTTTTGAGCAGACTATGTTATTCCCCAGAGATGTGAAGGTCTCTGCTGGACGCAGACAGGGACTAAGAGATTCCCATACACAGTTTTGGTCAAGCTGCTTAGTTCCACCTTCACAGCTGCCCCCTGCATTAGTGCATTTGATATTCAGCACTTTTAGAAAAAGGAGGCTGTATTTCCCACTTTATCCATTTGTAAAATGGGAATAACCATCATCATTGCTTTCACGGAAGGAGAGCAAGATTTAATAGCTAAAATATCCATACTATTTAGGCATTATAAATGCTCCTTGGTTTTGCCAAAAACATGACAAAGACAGCTCAGTTAGTTCATCCTCATTTCCTGTTTCTGCAGACCCTTCCCTGCAGCACAGGAACCAGACACCTGTGGAAGGAGTCTGAACAGGGCTGCTAATGCTGCCCAGCCCGCTGCCTCTGCAGTCACCACCAGGAACCACTGCTAGTCCAGAACGTCAGAAGCTGCAAGGACTGGATCCAGACCACAGTTCCCCTCTTCCTCCCTAATGATTTGGGGATGTTCAGACTTGGAGGCCATGGTTCAATTATCAAAGGGCGTGCGGTAACAGAGAACACCAGACAAGGGGAGGACAGCGTTGCTATTATCCAACTTAGAAAGCATACAGCGTAATCTAGTCCTGCTCCTAGATACTGCAGTAAGAGAAAGAATAGCTAAGAAGGATAAAAATAGGAAGGATACCAAGTTCAGCGAAGGATCATACTTAAAAGTGCATGTCTTCATGTGAAAGAACAGGTACACAGGCTCAAGCATGCACACCTACATCTCCCCCCTTGCCATGTGTAGACGTCTCTTACATGTGGCTCTCTTTCCAAGTGTGTTGGAATGTTCTGCAGAAAAAAAGTGTGATTTTTAAAAATATTTAAGGTAGTTAAAATTATTGAAGAATCCCATGCAAACAAAGAACACGCAACAGGCTCTCCAGAACTCATCTCCGGAGAGAGCCACTTCTTTGCAAATACGGGAGCACCCCCTGGTGCTCAAAGACCGCTTGAGCACCTTATTTAAACCTCAAGAATTAATTTCTGAAATGATCGGTAAGAAGCCATCTCTGCTTGCTATCTCTTCCTAGTGCGCTATGTCTCAAAATTAGTAACCTTGTAAGAGGAGGTAGAAATGACTAAATTATAAAGCACAGATCACCACAGCCTGGGTGATAAAGTCCTTTCACATAGGAAAACTGCTGACACACAGGCATGTGGCTTTCTTTAATACCCAGCCTCCAAAAATGCCAATGCCATATGTTGTAAATGAATATCAGAGCTGTCTACTCCAGCACAACTTGCAAGGGCCACCTCACAGAGTTTGCCTCATACTGGGAACATACTTATTAGGCATTAGTGCGAGAAAAAAAGAATTTCTACCTTTTGTATGTGCTCATCTGATTGGGGAATATTCTCATTATAAATGCAAATACTTGCTAAGCTCTCATTCTTAGTATTAAGCCGGGGCACTGTGTTCCAAAGCCCAGCTATACAAAATTTAGTCCCTTTACAATACCTTATGCTGGTTTTTATTTCCATTTTGTTGGCTGGGAGAGAACTACTGGGTTCCACTCCCAAAACACTGCTGAGTGACCTTGGCATGTTGCATAGGCACCAGTGCCTCTGGTTTCCATCTGTGTAAGGACACATGTAAACACAAAATAGTTTGGGAGGATTAGGCCAAGCACAGTGCTTACTTCCAGGAAATAGTACTTTCGGTGATTATTCCTGGTAGCCACAATTATAGTTAAAGGTCAGTGTTCATGGGAAAAGCCTTCTTCAGACTCACAGCGATAGGTGTTCCCTACTACCATTGTTTCTCACCAGCCAGTTAATTATTAACAGCGTATCCCACCTGGATATACTAGATCACCATGATATTTTAGAAACTGACACTAAAATGCTCAACTGAGCAGCCAAAAACACTTTTTGAAAGCACACTATCCCTTTGACTTAAATAAAACAGACTATTGAACAAACTATTGAACAAAAAAAGATAAAAGGTTCAGTTTTTAGTGTTTAGCCACTGGCCACCAAGACAGTCAGGGGCTGGAGAACATGACACATGAAATAAGGCTGAGATACCTGGGTCTGCTCAGCTTGGAGAGGAGAAGGCTGAGGGTGATCTTACTGCTGTCTACAACTACCTAACTGAAAGACACCAGAAAGACTCTTCTTGAAGGTGCCAGTGATAGCAAAAAATGCAAAGGACACAAGTTGAAACATAGGACATTCCAGTTACATATTAGGGGAAAAAAAAACCTACCAAGAGGGTGGTCAAACACTGGCACAGGCTGCCCAGAGGAGGTGTGCAATCTCCATCTTCAGAGATGTTCAGAACTTGCCTGGGCACAGGTGGAGCAGCCTGGTCTGGTTACACCTGTTCTGAGCAGGTTGGAGGTCCCTTCCAACCTAAATAATGATTTTATGATTCTTATTATAGCTTGGCAACTCCTTGCCCAAAGACAATGTCCATCCTTCCAAGCTTCTCCAGAGCTTACACATATCTGGTTCATATACTAACAATGGTCTAGATGTGCTTTCAAAAAATTAAGAGCTCTGACACAACATTCTTAAGTATAAATTTTTTCCACATTAAATCTCCCTGGAACAATTCTCGAAATAACCACTGGCTCTGTCATCAAACCCTATTTTTATTGCCAGCTGAAAGGCAAGTTTATAACTTTTCTTTATTCCTGGCAATGGTTCATTGAGCAATCCCTGAATTTCTTCAGTTTCTGACAATACTAAAAAAACCAAACCAACATATAATTAGAACAGATGTGTCAAAGTTATTAAGAACTGTACCTGCCACCAGAAGGATCCAGAGACACAGCTCTGGGTGATAAAGGAGCATTGGTATTGAATTTATCATTAGGTAATGCTAGATAACTTTGACTATCATACTGTCAACTACTTGAGCCACTCCATCAGAAGAGCCATCAATGCATCTAAGATTACTTTTAGAGAGATGGCAATATCTGCAAGCCAAAGCCAAGACTTGGCTAGAGTAGGAGGTGATTTATCCCATGGATTCTGAACCTGTCAACTTTGTATTTGTAGGGTGGTATTTTATATAGCACATAATGTCATAAAGATAGCAGTATCAAACCCAAAATGAACTCCTGGAACAAAGGAAAGTTATATTTTTTAGCACTTTTCATTTGGCTGACAGAGGGCCAAAGATTCTGTTATTTTATCAGCTACATCTTCTGCAATGTACATAGCCTATCTGTTCAAGAAGTAAGTTAGCAGTATTTGGAAACACTAGTTCAAGAAGAAACCATGTCATATTTTTGATGCTTACAGGAAGACTCATCATGCAATAAGCATTTAAAGGCTACCTGACAGCATTTTGCTTATTTTTTCCTCACGCTGCATACAATGTTTTATTTTTCCCTGTGATGAAATGCTGAGAATGAGAGCCATTAAGGTAAGGAAACCTGTCTTTGTGGCTGGTTCTGTCATGCAAGCTTACAACTGAAAGGGTCAGGCCACTTTGCAGCTGAAAAAAAAAAAATCTATGTAACTACCAGCTGGCACTCTAGTGAAACTGAGTCTTGTTTTAAGACCAAAGCAGCAAATCTCGTGAAGCATTAGGAAAGTTCTGGCAATCTACCCCGGGAAGGTCTACTTCACATATATTTTTCCCCCAACCTTGTAAAAATAACTAAGGTGGATGGACACTCAAATTCCACTAACCATGTGCTTCTACATCCACAAAATCAAACCCAGATGGTATCACACTAGACAAGTCACCTGGCTTTTATGTGCCTCAATTTCATTATGGGCAAGACGGAAATAATATTGTCTGTCCTGTTGTTCAGAGTGTTTGTAATGTAGGCTGCAGTTGTCAGATGTGCAGGGGTAAGTATAATTGTTTTAAAGAGTGGAGGGAAAGGAAATCACCCAACTCCACCTATGTACAGCCTCTCCAAGTGCAATAAGGCTCTGTATCTGTGTAACATGCTGCTTGCATACAGATGCCGTTGTTCTCTGCCAAATGCTTTATTTCTATATCTGGAACACTTTCAAGTGTCAGAGTGCATCAAACTCATTAATTAAAAGAAATTAACGTTGTTAAGATGATGGTCCAACATGTCTCTGCATGTGATTACATGAAAGGCACCATTAAAGAATAATGCATTCCAGCAGACCAGTGAGACAGCACATCTCAGATGGAGATAAGCAAGTTTCCCTTTGGGAATCTACTGCTCATCATCCACAGCAGCCCTGTGTCACACATGTACAATCAAGAAGCCAGAATGCATTAGAGCTGATTTGAAATACTGTCATCTGATGACAAGGAAAACTGTTTTCCAATGATTAGCAGACCTTTAAGCCAAAGTGATGTCACAGAAAGGCAAATAACTGCAGAATATCTCAGAACATTTCTCCCCTTACCTTAGCTTCCACCACAGTTATGTGCCCAGTTTTACAATACACACAACTACTTCCAGTGCACTCCTTCCATACCACTGAAGTTTAGGGTCTAAAACAAATACATTCCAAACTAATTCCACAAGAAGTTATTATATTTTTCTTTCTGTGGCTATGATATGACTTGTAACTTTTTTTTTTCTGAGTAGGTATATACCAATGAGTGGAAGCAACATAGTACTAAAAGTTGGCCAAGCTTTCTAGCAGAAAATTAATTACTTTCAGAATATTATTAGGTTCCTGACACTAAAATCCAGCTTGTAGGTCGATATTTGATCAGAAGAAGTCTTTTATTTTTGATTCATTGTTCCTGAGAAAAAACGTTTTGAAAATATTTGAGATGGATCAGGTATATGAAGTTGTGGTGTCCAACAGTCACATAACTTATCCCTCTCCAAGGATGCTGTGTACATACCTAATCGGGCAGCACACATTCCCAAAACATCTGTTTTCCCATCGTCTATCAGCTACCAAATTATTCTTACTGTATTTTAGGAAACCAGCAGGAGGCAGGCTACATGAGTGGGAAAATTAGTGGCTTTGTACGTATAAAAGAAACATTTGAAAGGCCAGAGAAAACCAAAAGAGAGTGAGGTTCCAGGGCACTGGAGAAGGGCAAGAGACAGTCACCCTAACTGCAGTCTTTGGGAAGATAATGGAATGAGTTATTAAGCAGTCAGTCATTGAGCATCTAAGATGACAATATGATAATAAAAAGCAGATAGTGTAAATTTTTCAAGAACAAATTTTTGCCAAGAAGAAATATTTTTCTGACACAGTGATGAAGGGAGAAGCCACAGATGTGACAAATGTGGCTTTGATTGGGCTTTTAATCTAAGTCACCTGAGAGTCTGACAAGCTGAGTAGGGAATTGTGGCCTAAACTGAAGAGCAGTTATGACTACTAAATGAAGAAGCAATTAGGAATACTTCTCTTGCAAACTGGGAGTCAAATGGGGTTACGCAATGATCTGCCATGCACCTAGCTTTATTTCATATTTTCCTTATTACACTGACAATGAAACTGAGAAAGCACACTTTCAGAATCTGGGCTGATAACTAAGGCAGGAAAGATTACAAGCAGTTAAGTAAACAGAAGCAGGACGCCAAATGATGATCTGAAAATTCCATAGAGACAGACACAAAGTACTACAATGATGACCAAGAAAACAAATTCAAATACAAGGGGAAAAATTAGTCAGACAACAACAACACAGGAAAAAAAATCTGAAAGTTACAGTGGGTTGCAGTTAGAGTCCAAGAAGGTACAGTTGGAAAAGAAAAACGGATAGCAAACTTAGTACTATGAAGATCTAAGACACAAGAAACAAATATTTTGCTCTGCTCAGCAGCAGTGAAACACACAGTTGGCAAACAATGTACAGATTAAACACTACATTTAGAGAAAACTGCAGACAGAGTGGAAAAAAATCTAAACTTTAAAAATGCATGATCAGGAGGAAAATACTAAGAGAACAAAATCTGTTTAGTGTAGATTAATGTGAAAAGAGGAAAGAGCAGTTATAATCTTGAAGTTCTTCTGCACATAGAAGACAAGAATGGAATATCTTTATACCACCAAGGATAGAACAAGTAATCACTGGCATCATTTGCAGCATGGAATATATTAGGAAAAAAACTCGGTGAACTACAAAAATCATCATGTAATGGCATTAGGTCACCAGACCATGCAGTTCCTGTCATTAAAGGCTTTTTAAAAAAAATTAAACAAATTCACCATGAAACATTTTGTTAGAGGTTGCTGTAAGATTTGACACTGCTTTAATGAATCAGTTAACTTGGTGTCACCTCAGAAATAAAGGGAGGTTAGAAACACATCACACTGATAGCAACAGTCAACTACAACAAAGCGAACATTTAACCTAAGTGACATCTGCATGAACTCACAGAGCAGGACTTCTGCCAATGTGAATAAACTTGACATGGGAAATTGAAAATTACAGTTTTGCCTGGATTAAACAAAAAACCTGTAACCCCTGTATTCAAAAATAGACAGTGGCATTCCTGTTTAAGCGGCAAATACTGATCTTGAGTTTACGTTCTGAACGCAAAGTGCAAACAAAGCTGCTACACAGGCTGGAAGCGCTGGGACAAATCTGAAATGCTTGAGGCAGGTATTTAAAGCTGAGCACACTAGCAGGTGCATCGGCCAGGCTCTTACACGTATTTTGCATATGTGTTTGAGTACATAATTCGATCGAAAGTTGTTGGTTTTTAATCAGCTTTGCAAAAGTGGCTTTAGAATAGCATCTTCAGCATAGGGGACATAGATTGTTTTAATCAGTGTAAACTGCGCTTTCATTAGTGCCCCTGCAATGACACCCTGTCATCTTCCTTGCATTACTAAACAGACGATCCAGGCAAAAATAGAGACGGCCACACCTGAAACGTACTCCCTTCTCAAAATCCGCCAGCTGCCTTCCCGCTGGCCCCCTCGCGAGTTTACGAACCGGCCTGTTCCTCATTCAGGGCGGCTCAGGCGCGCAAACAGCCTTCCAGTCGGGTATCAACGAGACCTAACGGCCGTTTAAAACTGCCCGCTCACCGCGCCTCGCAGGATCCCTCAGAAAAGAGCGCGGAGAAGGGCCAGGGCAGCCCTCACCGGCGCCCACTGGGCCGCCCGGGCAGCAGCGGCGGCACCCCCCCGCCCCGCTCAACGCCGCCTGCACACCGGCGAGCGCAGCCCCTGAGGGGAAGCCCTGGGCGGGCCCCGCCGCCGCCGTTATTCCGGCGGCTCGGTACCACCCGCCGGCATAACGGCCACTGACCGCCGCGGCCCCGCTCGTCCCGACCTCTCCCCCCCCCCGCCTTCCCGCGGCGGCGCTCACCATGGCGATGGCGGCGGCAGGCAGACCGCCTCACCCTGCTGCCGCGAGCGCGACGTGACGCCACGCCACGCGAAGCCGCGCCCTGGCAACCGAAGCCCCGCCCCCGCGCGCGGCTCAGCGATTGGGTGAGTGGGGAGGGAACATACGTCACGCGGGAGCGCTCCTGCCGCAGGAAGCGGAAGTTGGTGGAGGTGGCGGTTGTGACAGTTGTAGGGACTGTTGCAACAGTGCTGCTGCGCGCTCCGGTAACGTCCTTGTAATCCCTCCGCTGTCCCTCCCGCGGGGTGGCTCTGCCCGGCCTGGGGGGCGGCTCGGTCTGTCGGGGTTGGGGCGGCCGGGGGTTGCTGCCGGCCCGGTGGCAGCAGGGCCGGAGCTCGAGAGCGGCCGGGGCCGCCCCCCTGGGGCGCCGAGGCGGCGGGGGAGGTCTCGGTCTGTGTTGGCCGATACCGCTGTGAGGTGAGAAACCTCGTTTCCAGAGCGGTGGGTAACGTCCAGCTCTCGCTGGACCGGCACGCCGCGGGGCTGAGGTGAGAGGGGGCACCTCCTCGCCCCGGGTAGCTGAGGCGCGGCGGGGGCTGGGCGGCCGGGGCTGGGTCGGTGGTGGTTTTCGGAGGCCGTCGTGGGTCGTGACTCAGCCGTCTTAATACAGGATTTCCTTGNCGAGGCTTACACTGCAACTTTTCAAGTAGCAGGACAGTAACAGTATTATAATATGAACAGTGAAGGTGTAGGATCATCAGCAGGTAGTCTCACATGAAGCAGATAAGACCAAATGTTCATAATAAGTCTTTTAATGAGAATTCTTGCCTCTTCCTGAGCAGCTACATTTTCATTCTCCTTCTTCTTATCGTCCTCAAATGAGTAGAGATTTTCAATCAAAGGTGAATGAAAAGTAGTGGTGATTAAAACATCGTGGTATTAAATGAGCAAAAACATAACTCCAGCTGTTGAAGCAACAGATAGCAAGATGTTTCTGTAATTGTAGTTTGAGAAAACTCAAGGAGGGAAAGTAATTTCTTTTGTCTTCCAGTCATCATGCAAGATAAACCTACCTTCCACAAAACAAATCATGAGTCTAGAAAGCTGGCAGTAGTGTGCTTACTCATACCATTGTCTTTTCAGGTCAGAGAGCTGGAGCAGTGGAAGTCAAAAAAATTGTAGTTAAACCTTTTCAGTTAGTGGTATAACAAAAGGAAGCAAGGGCTTTGGGAGATCTCCCTTGATCTCTCCTTGTACTGATTTAGGCTCTGCTGGCCACTAAACCAACAATGCAGTGAGAACTGAAGGGGAAAAAAACCAAACAGGTATATACCTATCTCAAACTAATGTAGTTAGTGGCAGACCCTGGAAAAGGAAGGTGGGTAGCCTGGAGAGTTGGGATTGGATGGACCTGTGGATAAAGGAGGCAATGATCAATAGCATTGGTGGATAAGGGATAAAATGGCCAGGATGGCAGTTTGGGCCAAACTGAGGGTAAAGTTTTACTGTTGGCTTAAAGTAAGCACATGCAGCCACTCAGGGCACTGACTCCTGCTTTGGTAGGGCATTGGCTCTGTCAAAAAAATTGTGTTACCAACTGGGACTAAAGCAGTTGTGCAACTGCGCAGTTGCCATCATTTCCTCCTCACCTCTTGGTCTGCTTTAAGTACCGTGTAGGATTTCCCTTTCTTGTGGTTCTGTGATGATCTTAGTTTATCTCTGCATGGTCATGGAGTTGTACTCTGGGAGTGTTACAGAGTTTTAAAGGGTAAGATGAAGGCTCACTAAAAAAGGAGAGACACCAGAAAGAAATTTGAGGAATGGAAACTGGAACTGGATGAGGAGCAAGTGATAGGAGTTGAATTCCAGCTCTTAGTGAAAGAAGAAACAAGTGCCAGAAGTTTCACAGACCTTCTCATTTTAGCTCTTTGGGTCCTGATGTGTTTTTATCATTTGGTTTTTGGTTTTTCTTTGTTTTGGTGTTTTTTCAGTATGCTACAGAACTGGAGTTTAGAGACTGTACTAGAAAATAGTGTAATCCAAGATTAATTGTCACTGTTACCTTGCTAAAGACTTTTTTTTCCCCTTCCTCTCCTTTCCTCCCCAGACATATGTAGTTAGGAAGAGCTGACAGCTAAGGAGAAAATGACATCTCTAGAAAAAGGTAAGTGGTTCACATGATGTCTAAGCAGACTGGATTGAAAGTACTTTAACTTGAATTCTAAAGACCAGAGTTACACTGTATGCCAGACTCCATTCATTTAAACTTATTCCTTTTATGTAGCTCTTAGGAAGTAGTTATGTGACTTCATTATTGCAGTGAAAACCAGAGCTGCCTGGATGGAACAGTTAATTGAATGCGGTTTTCTAATCCAGCTTTGTAGTGAAAAACAAGTTTGTTACTGGTACTGTAATCTGCCCGTATGCTTGTCTGTCAGTCCTCCTCTACTATTTAGAACCTGTTGGTACTGATTCAGCCAACTTGAAAGTAGGGAAATATAATGGTGCTACTACAGCATTTTTGAAATTCATTATGACGAAAAAAGCAGTATGTGTAACTATGTTCCATTGTGAGGAAACTGCTACAATAATATTTCATTCAGGTGAAAACTTAGTGAACTTAACATTTACTGAAATACATTTTATTTATCTAGCACATTGGGGAATTTGGAGCAGAAAGCAGCATTACTGGGAATACTGGGATCTATTGGTTAGAAATTAAGCGGAGCTTACTTAAACCTTCACTTGGACAACTAGAACACATGGTAGATAGTACTTAAGGCTGCTAAACTTCTTAAGATTTTAGTAGCTATGTAGCTAATAGCTGCTTTTCATTTAATTCATGCTTTTAAAATGAGACTGCTCTGATTCTGTCAGCTCCCAAAACTTGATTTCGCTTTCAACCTGTGAGTAACATTGTCAGGAATTTTCTCTGTACTATCTCTTTTTCATGTCTGCATTTAATCTGCAGTAAACTAGGTTTAATACAATTCAGATCAATGTTTGTCTTGTACTATTAGTTTTAATGAACAACACAGACTTGAGTAAGGACTTTTCTAACTTGTGCTGTATAATTGCTGCTGCAAAGGACTATTTTACACATGCAGTGTTCAATTAAAATCTGTAACTTTGAACTACAGAAATTAAGTGAAGAGTTACAATGCGACTGTAACAAAGTGAAAGGTGCTAAACTTTCCCTCTGCTATTTCTAAATTTTAGCTGATGATGTCTCATCACCCATCCGAGGACCTGGAGATGGCATGGAAACAGAGCAGACGGCTGAATCGGTGGAAGTAATCACTGGAACCAACACTACGAACCATCACATCCACCACAGCCCACATAAAAAGGCAGTCTCTTCCCTGAGTCCTGGAGTTCTGCAGCTAGGGAAAGTACCTGCTGATAAATCAGTGGAGATTGAAGCTATTCGTATATTAGTCCCCAAAGCAGCTATCACCCATGTTGTTCCAACTAAAAGTGCTAAGGTAGCTAAATCAGCAGGACATAAAGGAGACTCATTCCATCAGTCAGATGGACCTGCAGATCCCAAGAAAGAACAGACAGAGCTGAAAAATGCAATTGAAAAGCTAAAGAATTCAGAAAAGCGGTTGTTACAGGATAAAGAAGGTCTCTCTAATCAGCTACGCATACAGACAGAGGTAAGAAATTAAAGGGTTTTTCTCTCTCACAGCTGAGCTGCTTTGGTTTATATTGACAGCTTGTGAATGCAACCAAAGAGAACTGTTATGACACTCTAGTGTCATAACAAACAACAATATAGTTTCCCTTTTGAACTTATCAGCTAAGATCCAGAGTAGAAATACTTCTAAGTAATCTGGTGCTGCTTCTCTGACAACAGATAAAAGTATCAAAGGCTTGAAGCCAAGAGAAACACGTTGGAGGGATGCAGGGAAATGTATCTTTCATAAGAAAAGATTTCACTCCTCAACTCAACCACTAAGTTTAAAATGTCATGCCATAAAAGGGGTGACTATAATTTTCTACATCATGTAATTTGTGGATGTCTTTTCTAATCATTTATCTTACTGATTCAGGACTTGAATACTACTGAAAATTTGTTTCTTGTAGCAGGCTTTTATTCTTCCTCTTTGGCCTCTGTTAGAATTTAAACAAGAAGCTGTTTAACATGCATTAGTCTCAAATGTTTATGCTCAGTTGAGTGGATTGTGAGGATTAACATACTCTGCATTGGATTTGTCCCATTCTGGAAAGAGAAAGGCAATTTATTGTTAGCAATTTGCAATAACTTGCGCTGCATTCTGGAGTAGGAGGTGTTTCATTCTGTATTGGTAATTACAAGACATTCTGGTCTAATTCTAGGTGAATCGGGAGCTGAAGAAATTGCTTGTTGCTTCTGTTGGGGATGATCTGCAGTATCACTTTGAACGGATGGCTCGTGAGAAGAATCAGCTAATCCTAGAAAATGAAGTCCTGGGCCGCAATCTGTCTCAGTTGTCTGAACAATTAGAGCGCATGTCTATACAGTGCGATGTGTGGCGAAGCAAATTCCTGGCAAGCAGGTATTCCCTCTTAGAGAACTGTTCAAACAGCATTCTCCTTCAGTCTTTTATTACATATGCCCATTGCAATGCCTGGCAATGTGCTTATATATGCAGAGGACAGCTGCGCAGCTATGCTGACACCTACTATGAAATTTGATTATACAGAAAGGGTACAAAGAAAGTAAGGTCCTTGTAAATCTGAATAGTTCTGCTTTAAACCTCCTAAAATCTTAACTACAGTTCTTGTCAACGTAGCAAGAGAAGTTCTTAATTCTGATAGACTGTGTGCAGTTTAGTTTTAAAATGTCTTCCAGGGCAGCTGTCTTGACTTGTCTTAAAGGTAATTAGTTGATTTTCATCCCCACCTCTCAAGTATGAGATAATCATCATTGTGTGAGGAAGTTGATTTGGTTAAGAACTCTGCTTACAGTGTTTCAGGGGTCTACTGGGAAGGGCAGCTTAGTATGGAAGAAAGAGTAGGGGCACCTTTCCATTAAACACTGATTGTGTTACTGCTAAGAACTCCACTGTCACTTCTGTAACCATAAAATAATGGGTAGCAAAAGTCAGGAGCATATCTTAAGCTGGTCTGAATGTCAAAATCTCATTTGACAATGGATCAGACTTTTAACTTGCTAGGTGTAATTGTCTTACCAGATATGTAAATAGTGTTCTAGAATTTTTAGTCTTTCACTCTACTTGGATATAACTAAATTTTAATTATGGTGATAAATACATATTACAAAAAGGCCTTAACTGCTTGAAGGAAATGGTAATAGAATACTGTGTCCTCCCTTTAATTTGCTGGTCTTAAAAAGTTTCAGCATACTGAGTGAATGTAAATACTTGTAATAGTCCTAGATAAGCAAGTGTTACTATGCTAATTTAACTTGTTTCTCTAGCATTAATAGGAGTTCTGAGACCAGGGATGCAAGTCTCTTCTAGGAACAAAAGTGTGGTGATGGGCTTAGAGTAACACCCTTCGATATTGTAACATTGTGGTTCGTTGAGATCTCAGATTTCTAAATGGTCGTTGTTTAAAGGTCATTCCATTTTTTGCATTTGCAGTATCGCAGGCAGTTGAAATACCTGTCTGAGGGGTCTGTGCCAAGTCTCATGGCATAGCAAAATATGATGACAGTTGTCTCATTTGTAGCTCTTAAATGCTCATGTCTGGCACATATAACATCTAGTTATTGCCCCTGAGAAAGGCAAAGAGGTGAATGAATGCATTCTGTAGCCATAGCTGTCATCTTTAGAGATGAGTATGAAAAGACATGATTACAGCATACTTGTGAGAACTGTGTTAGTCAAACAAAACGTATTTATATGTCAGGATGCTTGTCCACCATGTTTATGTACTCAAGGTGTTTTAAAGCATCTGTTACTAGATTTGTATTAAGTGACATAAGATTGTTTAAACTCAGCAAGTCTTGCACTTGTGTTGGCTGCAGTTGAACAGAAATTGCTCTTAATGCATGTCCTTTGTAATAAGGTTGATACAGGCCCTGCATGGGGGAGAGGGGTGAGAACGGCAGCTTAATACTTCATTTTAGATGACAAATTATGGTCTGTAGTAGAATAAAGGTGACTTTCAAACTGCTCACTTGCTCTACTGACTGAAGATTTCTTTTGCAGGGTTATGGCTGATGAGCTAACCAATACCAGAGCAATTCTTCAGCGTCAAACCAGGGATGCACAAAGTGCAATCCAGGACTTGCTGAATGAACGTGATCAGTTCCGTCAAGAGATGATCGATACACAGAAGTATGATTTTTTTTCTAATCCAGACTGCCTTTATTTCTGTCAGTTTATTCTGGGCCAGTGAAGAATCAAATAACTTTCCCTATTCCAGTGATATTCAGCAAAAATCAATTATGCTGATTGATAGTATGGTCACTTTTCAGTCTCAGAGCTGAAAAATCCAAAGTAGCGTTTATTCTTTCTTCATCGTTCCCTGGAGGAGTGAGGTGTTTAGGGGTCATATACTGTGGAACTGGCATCCCTCATATCCTCAGACTTTCTCTATTTAATCATCTACTGTCTTGACTTCATGTCATCTTTGTCTCCTTCCAAAACACAGATTTTTTTCTACCCGCATGGGCTTTTTAACACTTATCCTTCCACGTGTAAAATTATTTTTTACCATTATTAAAATACTGTGATGGTGAGGCCTTGCCTTGGAGAATAGCCTGTTTGCCTCCTTGTTTTTAAACTTCCTTTTTTGGTTAAGATTTGGCTTGTGCAGTGAGTCTTCAGAACAGACGATTCTTCTGAAGTATGCTGTATGCTGATAGTATAGAATACAAAAACCACTATTATTGTGCTTTTTTTTTTCCCTTTCTGCACAGGCTGCTGGAGGAGCTGATGGTTTCTCTTCAGTGGGGGAGACAACAGACATACTATCCTAGTGCCCAACCTTACACTACAACAGAGCTAGCAGCTGTGAATTGTAAGCTAGCCAAAGCTGTAAGCTCACATCTTCTTGGAAATGTTGGCACTAATAGTCCAAAAAAGACTTCAACAGCTGTGGAGTTCTGCAACACCCCTGCTGAGAAAATGGCTGAAATGGTAAGAACTCTTTATACATCTCAGTCTGTCAGCACAGTCTTCTTTCCAGAAAGAAATGCCTTGCTTTGTGTTAACTACTTAATATCTTGCCTTTTTTAAAAACTATAGGCAGGGGAAGCATGCTGAATAGAGCTGTCTGTTTCCCTCATTAAAAAAAAAAAAAAACCCACAAAAAAAAAAAAACCTAAACATTTAAACACAAAAAAAACCCCAAAACTGGAAGAACAAGAACCTAAATAATATTATGATACATACTATTTCCTTTTCTGTCCCTAGCACCACAAATAACTGAGTCAAAATTTGTTTAGAATTAGTGTGTCAGGAGGAAGCCAATTGAAAATACTTAGTTGCGTTTAAAAACGAGTGGGAGAAGAGACCTAGTTCAGGTAGGAATAAGTCATAACACTTCAGCAGTAGTTTCTGTTGCCCTAAAAATCAGTTCTGTTGAAAGTGGGTGGAAACACAGAGAGAAGCTGTATGATTATCTTGCAATACAAGGTTCCACTGCAGAAAGCTTGATGTTTAATTAGCAAACTAGACTAACAGTTTAGCCTGTAAGCAATTGAGTAATAGTTGAGCAGCAGGAGGCTCACCGTGTCTAGTTATCTGTGTTGTTCTTGCCTGGGTTTTGCTCAAGTCTGTTAAAAAGATTACTTTTTTTTTATTCTCAATAAAATCATACCTTGGATTTCTGATGGACACTACTAATTTATAAACAGTATTTAATGCCTTTCTATTGAGGGTCTGGGTAGATGGATTTTTAGTTTTCAACTGGAAAAAAAAATGAAAAAACTTGCTTTTGAGCAGAAGTCCTTCATAGCTGTTAGAGAAGGATAAACCCCATTAAACTTAATAGATATATTTTCATTCTCAACTTTTCCATCCTTAGGTGCTACGTGTACTGGATCCAGCTGCACGTACAGAAACATCAACAGAAGTTTCTTTTTCTGAGACTTCTCCATCTTCCTTCCTTTCCACAAAGAAGAATATTGGAAGGTTTCACCCATATACAAGATATGAAGATGTAACTTTCAATTGTTGCAATCACTGTCAAGGAGAGCTGATAGTCCTTTAAAAGCACTGCCAACGTAACTGTGCGTGCACTCTTTCTGAAGAATTACACTAGTTGATGTTCAACAGGCTTCCCTTTTTCCTGTTTCCTTCCATGATGGCTGGGTTTAACATTGGAAATTATACAGTTTCTGCTTCTGTACCCCTTGAAGTTAGGGACTGACAGGTTTTCCTTAGCCTCTGGGATACTTCTACTACTTTTGAGCCTGGAAAGCCACTTCTTTTCTTCTACAAAGGCAAGACCAAAAATGTTATGCTGGTCCAATTTGTAGACCATAGAGATATCCTTGACTATTTAAGGTTTACAGTCTTATTTGCAAATCTCCATGAATTTCTCTTTAGAGGGAGACAAAAGCATAACTATACAAATGTAAATAAAGTGCTAATAGGTTATGTTAAAAAAAAAAGTAATGGAAAATGGTCAGCTCCATGCTTTTTTTTTTTAATCTTAGCCAAGGTGATGAACTGTCCCCAAGTCTATGTTCAGCCTTTTAAATTTAATTATAAAAAGGAATATGTGCAATGATTCTTCATAGCTGTAAGTTCTGAAGGTAAGAGTGTATGCAGTGTTGGAGCCCTCCTGGCAAGGAAGGGAAAGAGCTTGAATGAGCTTTAGCTAGAATATATAAATAATAACTGGTTTTAAATGGATTCTGGAAAACTGTATGGGGTGAGATTCTTGTTTCCCTAAAGCCAAAATATTGGCTTTTCCATCTAGTTCAGCTTCTAGAGTGAAGCTGTTGCATAGCTGGTCCTCAGCAAAGACACACTGATATACTGCCTTTAGTACATAGTGTTGAAACCTGACCTAGCATTAGAACTTAGTCCTTGCCCAAGGTCTTCCTGGGTGTTAGAGGAAGCTGAAGATAAGTGCTAAGTTTGCACAGGTACTGGTGAAAAAATATATTTTTTTACTTGTATGGTTTTATAATCTTGATGCAGGTTCAAAGAGAAATTTTGGCAGATCATCTGCTAAATCCAAAGAAGCCTATTTAAGTTGCAAATGGAAAGAGGAAAGGTAGGAGGATGCAAATATGCATTTTAATTTCTTAGTTTTGCTCCCAAACTTATGATATGTAGCTGTCTAGTTTGGGGAAAAGGTTTCTGAAATGGTTGCTTTTACCCAGTTTTCCTTTGAATCTCATACCATGATCAGAATATGTAAGTTATAAGTTCTTGCCATTGCTGGCCATGCTTTGGTTTGCATGAAGAAAACTACAATAAACTTTCTTTGCTTGCTTTCAAGTTGCAATTTTGGATTTAATACAGCTGTATTGTTTCCTCTGCAGTATAAAAGGAACTATGTCACATTGAACTGTAAAACCCTTCACTCTACTGGTCTGAGGTAATGAACCAAGAAATGCTTCTTTTGTAGCTTACTACAATTGGGGAGATAGCGTGAACTTTTGCAAACTTTCCCCCTGCATTTGCTTGCTAGACACAAAAGCATTTCTTGCCCTTGCTGTCAGGGGAAGGTACAGGAAGGAGGAAGGCACTGTTACTCATGTTTCTCATTAGCGTATGAAATTGAAATTTTCATTTCACATCCATGCCCCTTATCTATGCTGACAAAAGCTGCAACACATCACCCTCCAGTCAAACACCAGTACTCTCTCAGTATGCCTGTAAGAAAAATACCAATGGCTAATGGGCTTTGCATCTACTACGCTTCCTTCTGTTATAGTACTTCCAGAAAACACTTTGAACGTGGAAGAATGTAAGAAAAATGCCAGATCATTGTCAAATCTGTTGGACACACAGCTGGACAGAAAGATCCTCATCTTCTACTGACTTTATGATTTCATGAGTGACCTCAACGTGTTCTATGACAGTTCAAAATTTAGCTAGGTAAGGTGATATAGTTTATTATAATCAATTTAGCAAACATGGATGTGCATACAAGGAATCCAGCTTCCTTGATATTGGTGAAGGTCATAATTCACACAACACTTTAATTTCATGGAATAGAAGACGACTGAATATGACTCACAAAAACAAGTTTCAAAAACTATTGCACGTTCACATATGTGTTAGCCCCTTTCCCTGAACTAAAATAAAATAGTCCTCTGGTCTAGCCAGAATTCACAGCTGGTCAATAGTCAAGTGCTACAAGAAACAGCATTTTCCAACAACATGACACCTTGTACAGTCTTCATCACAAGCAGCAGCAAACAGCAATATTAATCCAGCAAAAATTCAACGTTTTACATAATAGCCTGCATCCAGGAATTCAAGGTGAGGTTGAGTATGAAGTGCCTTTTAAAGACAGGAACTGTATATTTGCCACCCTCGCATATAGATCTCACGCTAATTTAGATTTGGTCAAACCAAGAAGATCCCTGAGTTATACATAAAAGCAGGCTTTTCAACAAAATTACAAATAAATAGATAGTAAAATCATTGTCGGTGAAGGGAATTGTTAAACTTGCTTGAAAGCTTTAAAAACACCACCACAAAGTCAGTAGCTCTAAAGAGCAAAAGCTCAAGCCATAAAAATTAAGAGGCTTGCCACCAAGAACCCTGTGGTTACATCGAACTTTCAACTGTAATGGTCTGTGAAGCGAAAGGATTTAGGCTCTGAATTAATGCAATGGATGTTCTGCATCTGTTTTGCTCTTCTGGCTTCTAATCTAAGCTGCCTTGCTCTCTCTTTAGCAGCTAGTTCTTCTGCTCGTTTTTCTTCTCTCTTTCTTTTCAGCCATCTGTGGAGACAGAAATGGGACTAGAAGTACTGACAGTTGCAACTGAAAGTTTTACTTCATCGATTCAAAGGAGACTTGCCCCCCCATTCAACTAGAGTCACCTGGTCCCATAGGATAAAGTTAGGCTGGGCCAGTCTAAAAGCCTGCTACTCCTAAACACAGGAAGCACCACTTTTCCATCCCAATTCTCCTGCTTCTGCACTCCCCTTTACCTCCCCGCCTTTGTTGAGCTGATTCAACTCACGGAGTCAGGCTGAATCCATTTTATTGGATTAACTTTCTGCTTGTTTAATGAACTGAACCAACCCAAGCCTGCTCCAGAACAGGCAAAAAGGGCTAGGGGAGAAGGATCTCCCTTTTTCAGCAGAAGCAATTCACTATTTCAGCTCAAGTTCTGGCAAGCAATTTCGCAACAGTGAACAATCGACATCAAGGAATGGATGTATTTTTGCTAGGGTGCAGGTTTATGAGGGCATATTCATGCAAAAGAAACCCCCACCAATAAGGACTTCAGCAGTAAAGATGTACCATAAAATAACTACAGTCTTAAGCCAACAGACTACAAATTTTTCAAATACGATTCCCCAGGAATGACCCTACTCACTCTTTAAAGGCTCTGTTGCATTCTTCTGTTCTTGGAAAAAAGGCAATTCCCTCAGCTTGGCGTCTCAAAATTTCGATCTGTTTTTCTTTCATGTGTTCTTGGTGCTTTTTTTTAAGCCATAACTTGAAGGCTTCTTCTGGATTCCTGTTCCTCTCCTATTAAAAAAGACATATATACACAAGGATTATCATTAAATGACCTTTATATTAACCACGTTACAGTAATTTTTTTAACTCTGCTGGTATCTACCATCCATGAAACATACCTCATAAGCAAACTAGAGCATATGCTAATCTGGCATGGAATATATACATGAGCAAGCATTCGAAGTGCTACATTTTAAAAAATACTGAATTTAGCTTTTCAAGGTCATTGCTGCAAGGCAGAGGTACTTTAGAGCAGAGCATCTGCATCTTCAGGTTTTGGTCAGGTCACGTGCACTCACTGCTTGCCAACAAGTTCTGATGGTAAGGAATACACTTCAAAGGGTTTTCTGGCTGCTTGTTCACTGCAGGGTTCAATCAAGTCATGCTCCTGATAAAAAGGAGCATCACTGTATCTCCTGTGATTTTATAGCTATTATGTTCATATATGCAGCTTCTACAGCGCAGGCCACCCTGCCAAGCAGAACAATCCTAAACATGCAAGTCAATCTAGCTCTTCGCTAAAACCAATGTAACAAAAATATTTCATAGAAACATAGAATCACAGAATTGTCTATGTTGAAAGGGACCTTGAAGATCATCAAGTCCAACCATCAACCTAACACTGGCAAAACCATCACTAAATCATGTCCCTGAGCACCATGGTCTACCTGTCTTTCTAATACCTCCAGGGGTGGCAACTCCACCACTTCCCTGGGCAGCCTGTTCCAATGCTTAACAACCCTTTCTGTGAAGAACTTTTTCCTAATATCCAATCTAAACCTCCCCTGTCGTAACTCAAGGCCATTTCCTCTTGTCCTATCGCTTATTAGCGAGAAGAGGTTGACCCCCAGCTCTCTACAGCCTCCTTTCAGGCAGCTGTAGAGAGCGATAAGGTCTCCCCTCAGCCTCCTTTTCTCCAGACTAAACAACTCCAGTTCCCTCAGCCACTCCTCAGAGGACTTGTGTTCCAGACCCCTCACCAGCTTCATTGCCCTTCTCTGGACACACTCCAGATTCTCAATGTCTTTTTTGTAGTGAGGGGCCCAAAACTGAACACAGTACTTGAGGTGGGGCCTCACCAGTGCTGAGTACAGGGGAACGATCACTTCCCTAGTCCTGCTGGCCACACTATTCCTGATACAAGCCAGGACGCTATTGGCCTTCTTGGCCACCTGGGCACTCTGCCGGCTCATGTTCAGCCACCTGTCAACAAACACCCCCAGGTCCTTTTCCATTGAGCAGCTTTTCAGCCATTCCTCCCCAAGCCTGTAGCGCTGCATGGGGTCATTGTGACCCAAGTGCAGGACCCAGCCACTTGGCTGTGTTAAACCTCATACCATTGGACTCGGCCCCATCAATCCAACCTGTCCAGATTGCTCTGTAGAACCACCCTACCCTCAAGCAGATCAACACTCCTGCCTACCTCACTGTCGTATAATTCTAAATTTTCATATGCTTAGTGTCCTGGTTTCAGCTGAGATAGAGTTCGTTCTCTTTCTAGTGGTTGCTGTGTTTTCACACTTGGTAAGAAAGGCATGTCAATAATGCATATTGTTTT
Source organism: Anarhynchus alexandrinus (assembly GCA_008711295.1). Taxonomy (NCBI): domain Eukaryota; kingdom Metazoa; phylum Chordata; class Aves; order Charadriiformes; family Charadriidae; genus Anarhynchus; species Anarhynchus alexandrinus. The sequence continues at coordinate 4,138,957 of VUYV01000037.1, forward strand.
AGTTGTCTAACTAGTCACAGATTTTTTTCAGCTTCCCACAGAAGCAGAGAAGGAGCCTAGACAGAACAACAGAATGTCCAATGGAATATTCCGTACCACAGACATCATGCTCTGTGGCCGGTGATGTGGGGGGTGGAATCCACAACCTCTGCTTGGGTTGGGCTGGGCAACCAATTCACTGGGTGGTGAGAGTGACTTGTGTCTTGCATATTCTTTTACCGTTATTATTATTGTTGTTATTTTCCTTTTCCGTTATTGTTCTATTAAACTGTCTTTATTTCAACCCATGACAGTTTTTTTCCCCTTCCCACCCCCCTCCCCTTTCTCCCTCTTCTCCCTACCCTTCTGGGGGTAAAGCGGGGGTGAGCGAGAGGCTGCGTGGTCCTAGTTGCTGGCTGGGGTTAAACCAAGACCCTTAGTTAAAAACACAGGCTTAGAATTTGGTTTTCCTGTTTAACAAGAGCACTATAGATCCCAGTCCTACATTAGGGATATCTTACTTTGCTGTTCAAGTCTTCTAGCTCCTTTGCACGACGAATTCGCTTTTCTTCTTGCACTTGTTCTTTCTTCTTCTGTAGCCAAGCTTTAAAAACCATCTCATTCTCTCTTCTCTTCTGTTCTTCTTGTTCCCTTTTCTTTTCTTCTTCCTTGAATGGAATTAAGAGTGAAGAAAGGTAGTTTTTAAGAGAATCATATTAATCTGCAAAGGCCTTCATTGTCACAATAGACAATAAATAAGCCATTTGAGTTACATGAGAGAGACACAAAAATGCTGATGAAATAGGAATACTGAACAACTGCATCATAGTTGATACTACTTTTAGGAAGAAAAAAGTTTGACCGCTTCTGCAGTTCAGGTTACGTTCAGATACTTTCAGTCTAACCCTTTTTGTGATTACCTCCATTTCCATGATACAACTCAACTCACAGATATTTCAACAGCAACAGGTGAAGACTTTTAAAATTAAGCCTGCCCAATAGCTCTGATTGGCTTAAAATCAGATTAAACCAATGCATTTTAAAAATTAATGAAACTCTCAGGCTTGTTGGACCACTAAACCCTAAAGGATATTTACCTACCTATGGACTCCAGGCACTATCTCATAAATAAAGATTTTTTTCTGGACATAACATTGTAATGCATTTACTTAAGGCATATTAACAGCTTAACACTTTTTTCAAGTTTACAAAATTATTTTTACAAAATTGAAAAAACATTTTTGCAATTATTAATCGCATTTTAGCTAATGACAAGTACCTACAAAGAGGAGAAAGGCTTCAAACAATAGTTCAGAAAGCCGATGAGGACATTTTAACAGGTTTTGATTCTCTCTGACACAAAAGCTACAATCCTCACTCATTTCAACACTCAGAGAAATCTATTCTTCTTGCGAATTGATGGTGTTCCCCCCACCTACATACAATTTTTAGACTACCCTCCAAATTTACAATTTGTAACTTACTGAAATGAAAGAAACCCACCAAAATGAAGCAAATGGATTCCAGTAATGTCAATAAATGTTTCATGCCTGTGAAATCTATCACAGAATGGAAGAACTCCATTCAAGAATGAAGAAATAAGGTAATACATTCTTACCTTTTCATATGTCAGCCAACAGAGGAAGAGGTTTAGCACACACTGTTAGGAAAATAACCTTCCTTACCTCTACCACACTACCTTTTACTTTAAATAGGCAGAGTATGCTGTCAAGAAATCTAGTCTTGTGTGTAAAAAGAAAACACATCAGTAACTCTTCACATTTCATACCCCGGTTACTGAGCTAAGCCTCAGCAAACTTTCAAATAAAGCAGGCTAGACCTATTTCCATGGGGAGAAAGCAACTTTGAAGCTACTTAGCCAGCTTAATTAGAACATCATGGCACAGAAAAATAGTAGATGCTCCCATGCTGTTTTTATAGAGCAACATACATAGCAAGCTACCTTTTTGCAATTGTATCATCGTAATGCAAAGTAAAGAAAAACATCTAAGTTTTTTAAATCTTTGGTAAAGATTTCTGAAGTTCCTGTTACAGCTGTCAGAGACTGACTCTCTATTAAATACTATTTTTTTCTGAATAAAAAGCTGAGAAAGAATTAAAAGGGGTTTTTTTTCCCAGTAACACATAAGGTACTGATTTGATTTTCTAAAATAGATTTTTTTTTTTCTTTTAAATTACTACCCTTTATAGATACAAGAAGAATAGCCTCAGTACTGGCAATATTTTCTTATTTTTGTCCTCTGTAGAACCAAATCAGAAGGAAAAGTAGTATCCACTGACAGAAAAAAGGGAAAATAACCTACTTTGCAACAAACTCATTGAGAAACACCCATGCAAAACCTTTACAGGAAAAGAGTATCCAGCTATATTATCAGTCAACACGACTTCACCTGCATGCATCTTATGCAAGCAACAAGGCATGCCACTTTTGAAGTCAGCTATATCTTCCATACACGTTAAACACATTCCACTTTGTTCATAGTTCTCAGTCATTCTCCTGTGTAATCTTATTTTATGACTGAAAACTCTATGATATGATAATTGCCTATTACATACTTTATGAGCACCCAAATGTGCACCTGCGTTACTGTAGTTAATGTTAACTTCCTGCATTGCAGTGTAATCTATGGAGATGAGAAACCGTGTGCTACGTTCCAGTAAACAGTGGGCCTGTAATGGAACCTGGGTAGAAAGAGAGTCAGTAAGCAAAAGCAGGAAGTATAATATAGCAGAAGGAGGCCTATTTATGAAGGATATATTAAATAAATACTTGATTTCTCCTGTAAGCAAGGCATGATCCTATGCCACTCTGTGGGTTTTTTTTCTTTTATGGAAAGTTTTAAGAGATTCTCTACAAACTCCAGAGGATAATAATAATGCCTCTTTTATCATGCAAAAATTGAGTAAATGCCCTGAACATGTGGTCTCTGTGAAGCAGAGGAACTGGATGGTCACTGTGATCTACTTATTGCCTCTGTATCTTTACCTCTTTCCTCAGTTTTTCTTTCCTTTGTTCTAACTGCTTCCGCAATTCTTTTTGCCTGGGAGAAAGACAGTAAGTGGAGCTTCTCACGGGCGCATTTGCAGACTGTGCTCTCTGCGGAGTCTTCCGTCTTCCCAGACCTCTTGCAGCATTGATAGCAGAATTTGGACGACGCTTAGGGTTAGATGGAGGCTTAGGGAAATACACACACTCTTCTCCAACAGGAGAAAAAGAATGTGCTCCTGGTCTTACTGGAGGTACTTCCTTCATTCCAGAGACAGTGCCAAAAGGACCGTAGTGTGAAGATTTTGGAGACATATGTTGAGTTTCAATATCAGTAAAAGAAACACTTATAGGGGGCAAAAAGCCCTGGCTTTCAATATCACGTAAACTTAAGAGTTCAAACTTCCCATCTTTTTCCACTAGGATTTTACCATCCTTCTTTTCCTCACCCTTGCCAGCACGTGGTGAGAGTGATGTGCTTTCCTGTCCCATTTCATTAGAAATGTGCAACCGAGATAGCCTGTTTGAAACATCATCTCCTCTTGCAAGGTCAGTTTTACAAACTTCAGCATCTTCTAGAGGAGGAACTTCAAGATCTACCAACTTATCCTTAAATTTTAATTTCCGTTCTCTGTTCTGATCCACAGGAGCCTGATTCTCCAGCAGTTTGTTCGCTTCTTCAATCTTTTCTAAGATGTAACGCTTTATTTCTTCATCCTCTTCCTCATCCAGTTCCTGCTGGTTTTCCAGCTTGGATTCCTGGATAGAGCTTTCACTATCAGTATCAGATACACGGTCCCCCTGTTTCATATCAGACCTGGATTCCAAACTCTCTTCATTGGAGGGTCTCACTTTTGCATCTACATCTGCCTCTGAAAGCTGATCTAGATTTTCTTCCATTTCCTCATTGTCTTCCTCAAACTTGTCTGTAACTTTAACAACTTGTGCTTCAATATCCTCTTCATTTTTTTCAAGATTCTAAAAAAAATATAAAATAAACTAGTCTATTCTCCCAACAAAGAACAGTATCAGAGAAACGGGAAAGAAATAGTGAGAGAGAAGAGCAGTACTAACTACCCTAATTGTAAAACAGGCTGTCAAATAGTGCATGTCATAACTAATAGCTTTTTTTGGCATTAACAGGTTCTCCATGTTCACATCTACACAAAGTTTAACTAACCATGGCTTGCACCAGCAATCAGTGACAGCATAAAAACAGAACAACGACTGTTGCACAAACATTTAAAGGAACCCTGAAGTACTTTTGAAACAAATGTATTATTTTCAATGAACACTGAATTTTCTGTTTTAAAACAATTAAAACCAAACTAACCAGTACACTGAATCATTTTTCATGGTAATTCCAATTAACTTTCCTTGTCAAAATTCAGTGAATATACCTACACATTTCAAACCATATTGAATTTTGTGCTTATGATTCCAAATATTACTCAATTTTGTCTTCTAAATAAGACAACTAGCATTCAATTTAACAAATACCTCTCCTTCACCAAGGTTTTCTTTTTCATCTTCATTAATTAGCCATTCAAGGTCTTTTTCGAAGTCATCCTCATATTCTCCACTTTCTGTTAAATCACCCATATCTGCTGGATCTCCTTGGTCTTCCTTTTCACTCATTTTTGTGATGTTAGAACAATACTATAAAGAGGAGAGGAAAAAAATTGTTTTAAAACTCTAGTGACACACAAATATAGAACATTGATATCTATTATGGCACCCACATCAAGCTTGGGAGCAGTATCAATACAACCACGTTAGACAGTGCCACAGCACCTCAGAACTAAGGATCACTAATAGTTTATAAACATGAAAGGTTTTGGCATTTCCAGCTCTGACTACTAGGGGAAGAATTTGAGTGAAAGCAAGCCAAGGTGACTCACTCAATGTCTTGCAGTGGGTCTCTGACACAGCTAAGAATAGAACTCATGATCTCTTTAAGTGTTAGTCCCATCCTTTAAGAAAGAGATCATTGGTTTATGTTTATTAGAAGTACTACCAGCTTTCATTGCTCCCAGGTGTGTTTTACATTGCTGTTTTATATCTGCCTGGCCCACTTTCCTTTAAAGAAATCTTAACTTGTTTAAAGTTACATTGCAAAGATGTGGGATGCACAAGTCCTAGAAGGTCCATGCCATGGCTTACAGTAGATCAAATTACCAAAAAGCTTCCCATAATGACATATTCAAATGAGAAGACATTCACTGGACTCTTGAGAGGAACCTTCTCCTAGAGTGACTGAACATTTACAAGTAGCTAGCTCTCAAACCTTATCTCCTCCACTAGTATTACCGGTAAAGAAAGTCATGAAGACACCAATTGAGACTGCTGGGAAAAGGATTCAGTTCTGGTTTGAATTTCTGAGGAGGACAACAATGGGAAATACTCAGTAGCAGTTAATTAGGCTAGATACAGTCATATGCATGACAAAACTGAAGATGACCCACTATAAGGATTGAATCTTTTAAACTATCTCTGGACTACATAGCACACAGGTGCCAACAGCTCTTGAAGGACCACTTAAATGCCAGTGCTTGGGGGTCCAGGCTGACTGCCTGCACCTGTCAGCTCAGCTCACCCAATTGAAGGCATCTGTCTCCACCTGAAGACACAAAAGGGTTAAAGACATGTGGAGACACACCTCAACCGAGACAGCTGATTCTGTTCTTTTTACAGCTTGAGCCACTCATCATTCCTTCCCTAATCTGTTTATTACCATTTACAAAAGCAACATAAAAGAAGGAATGTTGATTATTCAAAAGTTCCTATTCTCTTTGTACCCTCTGCTGTGGGCTGGAAAGTGTCACTTCTAAGTGTCTCTCTAGTAGGATGAATCTGTGTCATTTACAACATACTAAAGGAACTCAATATGAGTATTAGCATATGGCAACACAATACAGGATGTAAGAGTTAGCTTTGACCCTGGATAGCCACGGAACAGCAAGACAGCACTCACTGTGTGACTATCCTGCCCTACCAGACAAGAAGGGTTGCACCAGGACCTCCCAATCTGTCTGAGCATTTTGTAAAAACCCTTCCATCCAGAAGATGCTGCTTAAATTCCTTGAAACTTTTGTTTTAAATTCTGATGAGCATCTTGGAGTTCTCAGTTATTTACTCACATGAATACCAGCTCCTCTTCTTAAAATTCTGCGTTTCATGCTTGACAAGACTGCTGCTCTTTTAGACCTCAAAATTTAGTCAAGATTTGTTTAAAAGGAAAGAATGGTAATAAAGCTGGGCACTTTTGTTGCAAACTTGTATGTATACAAACTTTATAAAAGGTCTTCTTTTTGTTTGATCCATATTTTGTTCAAGAAAATCTGGCATTTTTTTCTCCTAATTCACTTCTTTTTAGCCATCACTTGCCATGAGAATCACTCTAGAGTTCTCCAAGTTTAAATTTTCAAACCTGTTCAGACTGTTGCCTTGGCTTTCCACACCATGCCTATTTCCATTGTTTTTCCCATACCTCTTTTCATACCACATGTAATCCTTTTTGCTTGGAAACGTCCCTTCCTTCACAAATATCCTTGGTTTGGGTGGTGACATGTACCTGAGTTCTTAATGGAGGTTACTTTGCTCTAGTAGATATTCAGCACAAAAGAACTATTTCTCTTTAACTTCACCATTATTGTAAGTGGATGCAAAAGCTACAAAGCTGAATTGCGCCTTTAACAAAACACATTCACGTCGGTCTGTGACACTCAACACAAATACTGAAAACTGTCTGATTTATTTAGGATATGTATAATAAAGGGGAGCAGCATAAAAATCAGCCTCTTCTGTTGTGACATAAAGTAGTCATGGCTGAAGAGACAATCTCAGCTTAAGGACCTTGTTTCGGAAAACCCTGAGTCAGCTCCTATTCTATTTAGGGTCTTACGAAGTAAAGATCAAAGTGCTTCAGGTTTAATACGGAGCAAAAACATTCAGAAAATCTCAAGTCTTCATTTTCACCTGCTTCTAGTCAGAGAGAGAGAGAGAGTGAGTGAGTGAGAGTGTGTGTGTGTGTCTGCCTGCCTGAATCGTTGTGCAAAGCTCAGCAACACCTCTGCGGGGTTATCCTGAGGCACAGGTCAGGCACAGTTACCACACCAAGAGGGACAGATTCATGATGGACTTTGGTTATTTTGCCCCTTCGTACCAAAATACGCGCACGTACACACACACAGATTCAGAAGCCCGAACCCAGCACGGTAGCGGTGGGGGCCGCCCAGCCCCGCGGCGGGCCCTCGGAGCAGCCCGGCGGGCCCAGCACCACCCCGGCTCCGCATTTCAAGGCGGGCAGACCGGCGAACGGCACCCCGCCGGCCCACCGCCTGCCAGCGGCCCGGCCCACGCTGCCTCACCGCCATTACTACCCACACCCGCCATACCGGGCCGTAACGAATACGGGTCGGCCGCCCGCAGCCCGGCGGCAGCTTCCCGCGAAGGCCCCGCCCCAGGCCCAGCCGGCAGGTGCGGCCGCCGTTCGCCTCACCGCCACGACCAGCTCCCCGCGGGAGCCGGCCCCCGCCTGCCTCGGACACCCCGCTCACCGCGGTCCCGCCGCTCCCCCTCCCCCGGCCCGGGGGGACGAGGTGCCGCCGCCCGCCGGTGCGCCCGGCTGCGTTGCCATGGCAGCAGCGAGGGCCAGCCCCCCCACCCCCCCCCGCACACACCTGCAGCGACGGTCACCGCCGACGGTGGCCCCCGAGGACCAAACTCCTCCCCGCCTCGCCCGCACCCTCTTCCCTGCCTTCCTCCGTTGCCATGGAGACGGGCCTCCGCGCCCCCGCCGGCTTTGTCCCCCATTTGCGGGTCTGAGGGCCCGTTAGGAAAAGGCGCTTTCTTTTCCCCTTTGCCTTACAAAATTTCACGTAACGCTGGGAAATTAAAACGAAGCAGAACATGGCGGGTGCGGGGGGGGGGGTGTGTGTCTGACAGCCGGTGAGCACCCAGGAGAGGGGCAGCGGCGTTCCCTCGGGCCAGTTTGGGCGCCTGTTTGATGCTGTTTAAATTACACACTTGCCTGGGAGCGGCCTGAACGCCGGCAGCCCTTGTGTTGTGTTGTTTGTGCTGGGGCTGGCGGTGAGCAATGTGATCAGACCCAAAAAGCTAGCGGTGTCAAAATTCGAGCTTTTGTTGGTGAAGGCGGTGGTGGCATCTCCGATGGGGTGCTCCTCCCCATTAATGGCGCATCACTCCCAGAACTTAGAAATGGGAGAACAGGAGGGGAAAAAAAAAGCCACCAAAACCCCCTCTATATAAATCTCCTTCTGGGGAAGAAAAAAAAAAAAAAAAAGCTACCAAGATGAAGGGCAGCAGGCTGCCAGCAGCCCTCCGTGCCGGAGCCAAAGCAGCTCCCCCACGGCTACACAGGGCTGAAGGACACGGCAGAGCCAGAATGTGTAGTTTGAACCCATGTTGGTCCTTCCTCGGGGTCTGGGATGTTGCTTCCCCAGCACACCACGTTTTTTGGGGGGGTGACCTTCCTCAGCCCTCCTACTGGCGCGTGGTGCTGGGCCATGGCAGCCCAGGAGGGAGAGAGCCCTCCTTGCTGGCAGCAGTGACATGGCGCCTGTCACACCGTCCCCCCACACAGCCGTGGCCTCCAGTTTTGAATACACCGGCCCAGCAACACGAAGGATGACGGTCAACAAATGCACCAGAAGGCCACACACCTCAGAGTGGGGCACGGCCCCTGCACTAAGGGGTTAATGTTAATGACAGAAAATACGGGCAGAAAACAGCCATGAATAAATTTAGCCAAGGTGTTGGTGACTCTCAGAGTAATGCGGGTAGAGTTACCCTTTCGCTCAAAGTAACGCAGGTCAGAAAGCTAAACCCCTTCAAGGTGGGGTTCAGGAGGTGTCTGAAGGCAGCCATCATCACAGGCCACACATCACAGGAGGAGGTTGGACTCCACGACCTCGGGGTTTCTGCTTAATCCCACACCATGCAGCCAGAAAGAAAAACAGGGTTTGACATTGGTTTTGGCGGGTTGGAAGGGCTCCCTGATATTCACCTGAGATAACACTCAGGTACATGCTTGGCAACGGTTCCAGCTGTTCCTGGAAAAACGTCAGCCAGCGACCTCACCCAGGGTCATGCAGTTATCCTGCGCTCGAAGATAATACGCCGAACTTCTGATTTTCCTCATTTCACAGACAAGCTCATAGCCGACTAAAACAAAGAGAGCTGGGCACAGTATCAAAGCTTTATGCTCCGCTTTTATCTTGCAAGTCAGCGCCACCCCTTTCATTCACAAGAGGTGCTTTATTCGACTAATTACAAATCCATGTGATTGTATGACAAGGATTAGACCCCGTTGCTGGAAGGTTGACCTGTGATGCTTGATAATAATAATGTAATGATACCTTAAGGTCAAACTAAATTAATGCATGTGTTCATTAACCCATATGTCATTAAATTTAGGTTTTCAGATGTTCCCATCTGTGGGGGAGCTACAGAACACAGTCATGGAAAAAATGCAATGGAAACACTAGCCAAGCAGTGCAGGGCTCCAAGGACAGGCCCCGACATGTCGGTTGCTATTTTCTATGCCACTAATGCATCAGACACTGTGTCTAGGGAACACCGATTTATGCAGAGTGAGTATGTTTGTCAGAGAAAGGCTGCGTAATACCTCCAGAGCAATGTTAAACAAGCACCTTAACACCTTTTGTATGTTGCGTAGGAAACAGTTAACACTGTCAAGAGTTGTTAGGAACGGGGTCCACAGCTCCCAGTCTCCTGCCCCTTCCGTAACCAAACTCCCTCTTTCCTTCCCAATACTTGGCTACAATCACACCGATAGAAAAGAAAACGTAATCACTTCCATGCAGAGCCCTTCCCTTTCCCTGAGAGCACTGCCCAAGCAGCCAGCGGTTTCACACACACACACAGAGCTACAGAATGGTTGAGAGTAACCCCCACCATGCCTTGGTGGGCTGTCACAACCAGTGCTGGCCCATGGGGACAGCAGCGGGTGCTGCTCCTGAAGCAGCAGCCTCTGCCAGCTCTTACTATTCCTCACCTTTTGGACAGAACAAGCCCAGCACCTGGCCTAACAGTGATCCTAAAGACCAGGAACTGTGCTACATCTCACCAGCATCATAGCAAGCCCAGTGCAGGGGACACAGATTCAGCGGTAACACTCACCTCCAGCAGCTCCTGGCATCAACTGGAACAAAGGAACAGCCACAGCATCCCAGGGAGACGCCCCAGCCATGCGTAGTATTTATCTCATCTCCATCAAACTGCACCGTGCGCTGATTCACAAATGCAGGAATTCAGCTCCTTGACAGTAGCTGTGTGTCCCTTTTCAGTACTCTCTCAGCTGTACCAAGTGGCAGGATGCGATGGGAGGAGCAAGGAGGATTGCCATGGTTCACGTGGACCTGCTTCGCTCGCAGGCAAGAGCAGGCACAGCACCTTTCACCAGCACCAGAGATGCGAAATGCTTGAATCCACCTTAAAGGGTAGTGCTATACCTGTATGAGCTACTAGTTACCTTCTTGCTCCACGCAAGCAGATTTTAACCCCCCCCCTCCACTATGAAGAAACTCATCCCTGCACAGCTGACTCCTGTATTCACCCAGAGAAGGCAGACAAATGAAATTCAGAGCAAGCCTGACATGCTGACAGTCCTATCACTCCTACTTCAGCAATAAAGCTCTCAATGCAACACTTGTAAGAACAGCAGTTTTTCCTGGACCTCTCCTTCCCCCCAGACCACCTATTTTCTCTTGGTTTTGGTGTTGTGCAGAGGGCCTGTTGGGCTACTACCCACACTGAATTACATCAGACTGGCAGCAGATATTCAGAGAGCACCTTCCCCTCCAGCCCAGCCTGTACTATCACTTCTAGAAGCACAAGACAGGGAGAGCTTTCCAAGGCAGTCAAGTGCAGGCGTGCCAGGATGGGGAAGTTCACAGCATTGCTTCCTTAAGGCCTCAATTTTGTAATTGAGTCAATGTAAATGCATGGTAAACCTCCACCTGCTTTCCTTCACAGTCACCCTCAGTAAGACTGATGCTTCTGGGACCAGTGAGTAAGTAATTTTCTCCCTCACTGGACCAGTCCACACTGGAACTATAGAGTGGCATTTCTGAACTGCTTAGCAATTAAGGTTCCTCACTACAAGACCCAAGACACTTGCACAGAGTTCTGCAAACCTACACAACATGGTCAACAGTTATCATCCTTAAGACTTCATTCTTTTTGCATAGTTTGTCCTGCATTTCCACCTCTCCCCGCCCCACCCCTTGTGACAAAGATGCTCAGAACACTGCCGCAGCAGTGCTGTGGGTTAGCAAGGTACCAAAATACAAAAAAAACACTGGCCACAGGATATCTCACAGTATTTTTATTTAATAAAAATAGCTATTTAATTAGAAACCACCAATGTCAACATGTTTACAGAATTTCATAGGCATCAGTAATTCTGCATACAGGTCCAGTCAGGCTCTATAGTCTCCTCATCACCACAGCAACAGCACAGTGTAGGAACGTGAGCAACATCCAGGTGTGGCTTCCATACATTCATAGCCCTGAAGATGTATGCAGTGTAGCATGCCTCTATTGCAGTTGCCACAGTTTCATTACTTTGGTAGAAAAACCGTTGTTATTGCTGTAATTCATTAGTTAATTTTTGACTTGCTTTTAAATAACTGGGTTGTTCCCCATCAAAGATTTGTTCTTTGTTTGAAAAAAAATGTGATTGAAATTGAGCTGCTTCTTTTTGGTCACTTGACACAAGTGCTGTACACCCACTTCTCGTGCCTTGCTGCAACTGCCATCAGACCAAGGAACCCAAAGGACAAGACATGCAGGATGTACACTTACTATCCCTTTCCCAAGACAGCTCGTCAGCTAGCATTTCATGGCTTCAGATTTGATTTTTTTAAAAAAACCCAAAAAACAGTAAAGAAAGGAATATATACATGGGTGGCTTCAAGTTTCCATTTCAGGATAAGGCAGTTAAATTGACGTGTGTAAATACCAGTACAGCTGCGCCCCTACATTTAGGGGGATGTTCTAGCAGGCAGGCTGCAAACACAGAGAAGCTTTGAGGAGTGGGTTCCCCTGAGCAGCCAGCCTGGAAGGGTTCCCCAGGCAGCACATCCCAAACACATTCATCATTCACCTTGCGTGGTAAAGGTTGAGGCTCACAGAAGTGATGAGAAAGGCCGTACCTGTCCCAGCCAGGGGAAAGAAACCTTCCCAACCCCGATGCTGTGAAGTCTCCATGGCACTAAAAGCAATCAGTGAACTAAAGCAGTAACAGAGACAGTCCATAGGCCATTTCCACAGTATACTGTGGGTATCTGTTGCTGTACCGGTCATGAAGTCCGAGTATCCAGGTGCCCAAGCCCTGGACAACTCTGTGCAACTCATTCCCAGTGCTGAAGCAATTTGGAAACAATAATTTTTTTAAAACTGGGTACGAGGCAACTCCCAAATTGCTCAGACTGGACAAAATAAAAGAACTGTCTACTCCAAACCTTCATTGTCCTGCTTAGGTGGAGAGCAGAGGTAGAACTAGTGGACAGAGCCTCACCAGAAGCATAAAGGCATTTTAAAGTAAGGGGAAAAACTGAAAGAGCACAAGTCAGCATTTTTCAAAGCCTCAGGCAGTCATCTTGCTAACTACCATAACTGAAGGAGTCTATTTAGGCACGATTCTCCAAGGTCACAAAGAATAGCTTAAAATCCTGCAGGTCACCTTCCTTCTCAGTGGTATACCAACATCCACGATCCCACTGAAATAGCCCAGCCTCCAGGGTTGTGAGGCAGCAACTCTTCTAATCACAGGAATCTGCAGTCCTAAAGGGCAAAGGCAAGGATGTCTAAGGGTCCCTCAGATTAGCATTTTGTCTACTTAAACTCCCTCTAAGCTTCCACTCTGGCGTTACAGTCCCTTGGGCACAGGCCTTCATGGCACCAGTAGTGCTGCTGATGGCCAATTCACCCGTGTCACAAGTTGTCCCAGGACACCGTTAAGTTTTTGGGAAAGCACTGTGATCAGCTATGGTAAAACTGGCAGCAGGAGCGACAGACAGGAACAGCAGAAACAGTACTTGAGGAAGCACGTGCAAATGCGGAAACATAAGCATATTAGTCCGCAAAACAGAGCGCCCAGCATTGTGGGGTAGGCACAGGAGAGCCACGCTGCAGAGCACAGGCCTAAGGCCACCTCCTGTCCCAGGCCTGGGTCTCTCCACATGGAGGTCTATTGGCGTGACTTCAATTCTGCCCTGCAGCAGCAGCACGTCAATGACAGAACGTAGCAGTTGACTAGACTCTCACGAAGCTGCCTTTTCAATGGCAGCCTCCAGATACATAGTCTTAGACTAAAACCTCCCAAGGCTTTCATTCTTTGAGAAAGTTTACTGTTCTTTGCTGCACATCCCATATATGCAACAGAAGAACAAAAGGCATTTTAGAAAGAAGGTATTTGTTCTTACTTACGTAAGAGCTAATACATTTAACCTTCTAAAGTGTGCTAGTAACATAGTACAAACATGGATCAAATACCATTAAGGTGACTGCCTTGGGAAGAAAAGGCAGAGATTAAAAAAACCCAACAAAACATCAGACCTATCTCTCCATGTGTAGCCACTGAGAGTCTTCACTTGGTGCACTACTGGCTTTCAGGAGATCTGCTTTGTGTCTGCTTTTGTCTTCTGTAAGCTCTTACAATACTGTATATGCCACTGACCAAGAACACCAGTGAAATGGCCGCAAAGTAAGAGGCGTAAATCATGAACTGTAGGGAATGAAAAAGGAAGAAAAAAAAAATTGTTAAACCAAGCAGTTACCAAGTTTGTAAGAAGGTTAGTACATGAACTCCCTCTTCTAAAATAACAGGAATCGGTGATTATTTCTCTGTCAGCAAACCTTTGACTCAGAAACAGGTGGCTGAGAAGCTTTACAGCCTGGTTTACCTTCCCCCCTCCCATCAGTAAAGCCAAGAGAGCCGTCATACCTGGGTGAAGATGTCCAACCCAAGCCCGCTGGCATCCACAACAATCAAAGTGAGCAGAGTCTGCAGCACTAAGGCAATGAAAGTATTGACCCCAAACACCAGGGCGTACCGCTCCACACTGAGATTCGTAGCGATCTGGAACCTGGAAAGAAAGGGATGCCCAGAAACATAAGGACAGGAAAAAGAAGCAGGGAAATGCAAGAATCTCTGGACGAGATGACTATGCAAACTGAAGATTTACATAGACTGGTCCAGTACTTTCCACAGCTAAATTACCTCACACTGACAGTGTACTTCTCTAAATAGGACTATGACAGACAAGCATAGAGGCTAGAACAGACCCACAGAGATAGCCAAAAGGCTAAAAAAGCCTTTGGGAGCTCTGTGGGTTTCAGTCTTATTGAAGCAGCGCTCCTGCCTGATGCAGCTAAAGGGTCTTGTCACACAGAGAAGATACAGCACTTGCTGATCCCAGAGAGCTGTCAGCAGTCTCAAAGTGTCAGTCTACTGCAGTGTGATCCATAACCTCCCACATCCTTCTGACCAGAACTCCTTTTGCAGTTACCAGTTTCAGCATCTCTCCTCATATTGTGCTTGAGCTGTATTATAGCAATTCAACTACAGCTGTGCTTTCCTCCCTAAAGTAACAAATAACATCAAAGAAGTTTCTCTTCTCACAGGCTAGAGAAAGCTGACACTTCAACACAGGCAAAGCATTGTCCTATCCTCATCTGTTAACACTTCACTCCAGCCCTATTTATGAAAAGCATTCCTCTGGCAAGCAGCGCTATCCAGTATTTAGAAATAGTCACTTAAGTGTCATAAGACTTTTAAGCTTGGGCAGGCTGCCAGCCAAATATATCCCTGTGCTTCAGTTTCCAACTTGAACCTCAACACAAACCCTTGCAACAGATTTCCAAATTCCTGGTAGATGAGACCCTGGTTACATGGAAAATATGCCTGCTTTCACACCATCTGTAACCTCGAGAGCAATCTATGTTAAAAAGATACTCACGTTGCTATTGTGATTAGCAGCATGTAGATAATTCTGAAGACAACATATGATGCATAGCACACCCAGATGTTATGAACAGTGTCCATGATATATACAGCAGCAGCAATAAGAAAAGAGAACAGGGCAAGTGCCACCTCACCCCACATTGCCCAAGATGTTTTTATGTGACCCACAACAAACACTGCAACAGCTCCTGTGAGGGGAAGGAAAGCATAACTGTTAGTTATCACAACTGGAGCAATTTGGAGACTGTGTATTAGAAGCTGCACAGCCCCTAATAGCCAAACATGATTGAAGCGGGGGATCACTAACGTGCACGCCTTAGCAGCTCTCCTTCCTGACCTCTCCCTCACCTGGAAACCTGCTGTAAACTCCAATTCACTTTTACAGAAAAAGAAAAACCAACAAGATAGGTCAATGCTGACTGCCTCTGAAGTCTCCTCCCTGGCTTCAGAAGCACAACAGCCCCAGGACTCAGACCACTGCCACTCAGTCCTCTGCACCTGAACCTAGCAGTGCTGTCAATTGGGCTACAGAGAAATGCAAACCCTGGTTCTCAAAAGCACAGAGCTAATTATTTTGTGGTGCTTTAGGGAGTTTGGATGGAGGAAGACACTACCCACTTTGAAAAAGACCTATTAGAGCTCTCTCCCAGGAGGCAGAAAAACCTACATTTACTGTCACATCTTCATGCTGGGCTACAAGAGTAAGAGTAGGGTTCCAAATACACGTCTCCCAGGATGCAACCTAACCACAAGCTACAATCATGAATTGTTGGTTGTGCAAGAAAAATCCTTTACAGCCAGAACAGGTTTGTAACTCCTGCTGGATTTTACAAAGCAGGGATGGGGAGAGAAGATGGATCACAAGATGGAACGCATGTGATACTTCATGGAAGTCAACAAGCAGGCAAGGTGTGTTTCATGCACCATCACAGCTGTAACTACTGAGAAGCCCAAATACACATTACATTACAAGAAGATTTCCATTTGAAGTAGGCCTTGTTCTGCAAACAAGTCAAATAGCAACAAACAGCATAACAACGCTGCTGTACACAGCAAACTAGACAAACTGCGTACTGAAAGGGGAGGTTTACTGGAGATCTCTGAAAAACAGGATGGTATTCAGCATTTGACCACTGTACAGAAGTGCTACAGTGCAGCACCTAAGCTCTTTGTAGCCCTCAGCTGGCCTGAGATCTTAGAAATCCCCCAAGCACACGAAGACTCCTTATGTACCATCAGTGTGTACAAGCCTGCAACCTTGTCAGGCCCCAAGTCAATCTTGCAGACTAGTGAAGAAGTTCACTATGCCAAGGGAAAAGGACTTTATTTCCCCTCACTAAACTCTTCTTTCCAGTGCCTGCTGTGACACTACCTGACTAACATTTTGCTCTTTGAAAGTCTGGCTCCCCCAATAACAAACCCCTGGGATGCAAATAGAAGCTAAATCCTAGAGCCTTCTTTCTACTGTCTCAGTAATTCTGAAATTTGGGAACAGACATCACTCTCTGAGGATCTCATTCCCCCTATGTCTCAGGTTTATAGCAGCCTGACACCCGATTATGACAACATACACAATCTGTGTCCTGCAGTTAGACACCTACAGGTGACGCAGTGATTTCCCATCCCAACCTGATAAAGGATTGCCCCATTCCCAAGAAGGTGGAGGGATGCAGCTTGTCAGTTGACCTCACTAGAAGGACTACTATTTATCTTGCCTGGGACAGGAAGCTGACAGCCACGTGAGTCGCCATGCTCTGCTCAAACCCTTCTGCAGGGCAGCACAGGTACAGGAAGGGATAGCAATAGCATCTTACCGGAAGGCTGCCAAATATTGCTCATAACTGATCACAGAATGACTAAGAGCTATGAAAATGGCAAATCAGATCTGGAATGTACCAGGAAAGGCATTGAGGAAAGGGCAAAAAGAGCATTAATGTTCTTCTACAAGTCTGAGGCCTCACTGAATAAAGCAGAGTACAGCTCTGGTCACACATCTTCAAAAAGAATGCAGCTCCAATCAGTTTTGGCACAAAGAGGGGCTAGGAAGATGACAAAGTGAACAAAGAGCTTAACTTTACCAAAGAACAACTCGAAAAGCTTGGCTTCTTTAGCTCAGAACAAAGAACAGGTATCTATATATAGACCAGAATAAGACAATTTTGTGCTAAAATGCAACCTTGGCATGAAGTCAGAGATAAATAAACTGCTCTATTAATAAATTCAAACTGGAAATCACAAGTTAGAGCATTTGCATTAGTGCCTAGGAAGTCAGTTCACTGGATGCTCATCCGTAACAGGTCCCTTCAAGCCTTGTCATAATCTCAACTAGAAGTTTGAAGCATATTACTTCACTAAACTTCATTTGTTCCAAGCAATGAATCACTGTCAACCAGAAGGGGAGTTTGTTCAGGGACAGAAGCTAATTTCCTTTCAGAAAACATCACCCCAAATCATTCGACCATTTATAAAAATAAGACTAGAGGGAAAAAAAAAAAAAGGGAAACTAAAAACTCCAGTTTTGCATGAGTTTAGTGCCAACTACCTTTCTTCTAACAGGTCCACTGTTCACAGGACTTGAAAAGAAAAGGACCTTGATATCAAAGACGATAATAATAAAGTTTTAAGAATACTCTCTCTCTTTTTTTTTTTTTAAATCTGCCCACATTTGGCCATGCTATGGGTCTTATTTCCCTTGATACCAATTCTTCTCCTTCCCAGGACCAAGGCAGGATGGTAGAGGAAAACAAATCAAACAAGAAAGAAGAGCCACACTACATGCTTATGAAGTGCAGGTTTAGCACACCGAAGCCAAAGCCTTCAGAATCAAGTTGCCGACAGTTTCAAACCCAACTAACAATGAGTGGTAGATCAGCTTTTAGAA
This sequence comes from Anarhynchus alexandrinus, assembly GCA_008711295.1. Classification (NCBI taxonomy): domain Eukaryota; kingdom Metazoa; phylum Chordata; class Aves; order Charadriiformes; family Charadriidae; genus Anarhynchus; species Anarhynchus alexandrinus. The sequence goes on from VUYV01000037.1 coordinate 4,156,837, forward strand.
CTGTAAAACAGCCATGGCTTCCCACTGAACTCCAAGAGGGGGCTGAGCATGCCCAAGAAAGCATTAAGCCTTCCTTGGTTTCTTTTGCCCCCAAGTAGGGGATGTCCACAGCAGTGGAACAATGACTCCATCAAAGAAAAGGAACATACTGCAACAACACCTAGAGAGCCTCTGCAAGGGCATGTTAGCTATATTAAAAAAGTATTGTTCTTGTTCTGGTAATGGAACAGTATTAAACAACTTAATAAAAAAAATGTTTGTGTTGACTGACCTACCTGGCCCTTTCAAGTCAAGCAACTTCTTTCATCTTAATAGTTTTTCTGCCTAGCAGTGCTGAAATGACTAAATGTGGCTCACTGCATGCTGCGTGTGTACGGGAAACATTCATATGTTCCCTATGCTGCCAGAGAAAAAGAGCAATAAACCCATATGACCCTTAGTTTGACTTTGAGTGGTTAAAACAAGCATAATCCCACTGCCATAGTGACAGCTGAGAACAGAGTCAGCCACATGCCTGGAGCCTTCTGCCAAATATTTCAAACCAAAGATTGACTTGGGAGGATCCTTTAAACACCCACACATGGGATTACGAGAATCAGGGCTGCACGCAGCAGTGAAATCACTGAGTGCCGGACCTGTGCACATCTGGGAAGCCTCACCCTGAACGCTGAGGTTGCCTCTCCTGCGTGCTTGGGGGAATGCAAGACACTTCCAAACCATGCTGTGGTCACCTTGAGGGACACAAGGCATTTGTCACAGCAGAGCAGGAGCAATGCCAGCACCTTACCTAGCAGTGTTGAGGCTGCCTCCACAGCACCATTGTAGATCTCTGTGTTGTGAGAAGGCAGAACCATCTCCCACAGGCCCTGAGCGTAGTTGATGACCTGGAAGTAGCCGCAGGTGGACAGTGCCCACCACACAGACCAGCAGAGCATGTTCCAGGAGGAGTAGCACTGCAGGAAGTCCCGCCAGAGATCTTTGAGCACCTTTATGATGTCTACTTTCTGCTCCTGCATAGATTGGAGAAAGAAGGGGAGAGAAATGTTCATCTTTGTTTATAAATACTTCACACTGCTCTGCAAAATTGCCTCTTTCAAGTGACCTGATCACTGGTGAGTGACAGGACCACTCTTGGACACAAGCCTCCACAGAATAATGAATAAAAAGCTTCCCATCCCACAGTCCCAGCAGCTAGTCTCTGCCCTAACCAGGGCTGTCCCTGTAAATGCAGAGGAAGGCTTCAGCCCCAAGCACTCCTCAATCTCTGTCTCTCTCAAGCAGACAGCAGTAACTGCTAGGTGTTAGAAGTACTACCTGAGCAACCGAAGGGTAGCAGAGAGAAGAGACACAGGAGAACGGGACACGATATCCACTTTAACAGGACAGGATCAGATGCCAGTCATTCAAATCATAAAGGCAAAAAGCACTACTGACACTTTCAAGTCCCAATCCAAATCCAACTATCTTTGGTAAGGCAGAGAACATGAAAGCCACCAGATGAGTATATTTTCCCACAAATAAGTCAATTTTGTTTAGTAGTAGCACTCAGAGATTATAAATATTTGAGGAAGCACCATGCCCTAGTCCTGTTAATGTTCACGAATGCTCTGAGAAGGTGAGAGATGTTGCCTGGGGATCTGAAGAAAAATAGAAGCTATTTCCACCAGACACTGCTATTGCAAATGGCAGCTCCTGTGTATACAAGTACTCTGACAAATGGCATGAGATAAAAATGAAGCTTTCCCCTCCAAATCTTTCTAGAAAGAGCATGAAAGAGGGCACACCCATGAAGCGCTTTGAAAGAAAAATCTTAAATTAGATAACAGGGGATGACGACAAAGGAAAATTGCTTTTTACATACAGGCTGTTACAGTCCTGCTCATAACCACGTTATGCCAACAGCAGCAGAGGAGACAAGCACGTCTTTGTAGACAGAGCTGCTGATTACGTTTGCTGCACGCACGCGTGTACAGAGTCCTTGTAGACTGGCAAGACCCTTCCTGTGTAAGTCAGAGCAGCAGTTACTTCACGTGAGCCTGGGCAGAGCCCCCAAGACCCACTCATCATCTCTAGCACCTCTGAACTTGGATTCCTGGCAGGGAAACAGATAGCACTGTCACAGGACTGAGCTATTGCACAGTGTGCTGTTCCACATCAGTTTTGGAGCAGTTTCCAGTCAGCAAAGGGCAACTTTGGGTTCTTGGCAGTATGCCCTTTCCCTGGGGAAATCATGCCATGTGTACCTCGGAAAGGCTATTTTCCATAAGCAATAAAACTCATTTTAAGGTGTTTCTGCTAAACCCCCCCAAAGACCATAGCCTAACTCTGTCCTGAACACCCTTCTTCCCACCCCTCAAAGCGTCACTGATTTCTGAGCATCTTTAATAAACACCACACAGTCCCGCCGGTGCTTTGCCAAGGGCAAAATGCATGCTCTGCATGGAGACGCCGTTCCTCCAAAGTCCAACAGAATAACTCTGGAAGAGGTCAGCTTGCAGCAATGCGAGTTTAGCAACATAACTCCCCCACAGGAGGTTTCACACGAAGCTCAAGATTAGGCGCAGGAAAACCAGGGAAGGGAACTGTCACATATGCTACAAAAACTGATTTGGCATGTTCAACCCAAGCACGTGCCTGATAAGCCCCATCCACCCCCCACCACCTGGCAGTGCTTCTGCAGTACAATTATTTGTACAGCCATTCACTTATGCTCGTGAAATATGGCTGCTGTTACCTTAATAAGAAGGACTATCATCACACATCAATGCTTCTCAGCTTTTAGCACCTGGTGTAACCAAACTCTGGATAGTTACGCAAGTGTACTTGCTCCTTTTTTAAAGTTTCCACCATTAGTTTGGAAGCACCCTTGCTCTCACAGGATAGGAGTAAGATAAACAAATGGGACAGATAAGTGATATTAATGCCTCAGTCATTATTGGTACAGAATTTGTCTTAACAAATACCCTTCAGTATGGCAAGTATAACGTGGTGAAAGATACTTTTGCTCACGCAAGACTGTGCTGGTTGGGGCAGGATTAGGTCCCTGGAATGTTAATACCTTTAATTCCCAACTGTAGCCAAAGGAAGTTGAAAGCAGCCCCGGATGCTGCCTCCCCTGACTGAGCGAACCAGGGCTTACTTGCTGAGCGAGATACCCATTAGCTGACTAAACCAACAGCCGCACTCACCTTCTGGCTTGTTCTCAAAACGAGCACAACCTCTCCTGACCGAGGAGCAAAGCTGACCTCTCCCCGGGGCCTTGAATCCCCCTGTCGTGACAGGCTCTCCACAGGTGTGCGTTACCTGGAGCAGCCCGGCAGAGACCCGCCCAGCAAGCAACTACACATACCCATCGGCCCTCAAAACCGGAGGCTGCCCGCTCGTCACCTCGTGGGACCAAACATGTCCCGCTGCCAAACAAGGGCACCTGCACACTTGTTTCCATACAAGTGACTTTGTTAGAGGTTACGTAGCCGACAAAAGCCACAAGCCAGGGCACTACCTCGCTGCTCTCTCTCATGGGGCTGCATTAAGCTGTTATTACGCAAAAGCATTTCCAGCAATTTATCTGTATTCTGTCCATCTATAACTAATCAAGGTCAGCCTGTAAGTGCTCTCAAGGACTACCGCAGTTTCCTTTCTGGACCAGTTTCCTTCCAGGATCATAAGATAAAGCCCAATTACTACACAGCTTATTACTGTAGAACTTGCACAACAGCTGAAGTAATAAGTATTTTCATAACACGAGTGCAGGAAGAATTGCCTCTTTTCTGCAAGTCACAGGGTGCATCCAGAAGCACGCACAAAATTTGGACATACACACAATTTTTAGTGCCCCAGAAGCATCCATTGCTTTGGACCATTGAACGGCAATTTGATGCCTAGAGAATTTTAATCACAGCCTTGTGAGATATGCAGAATGACCTCATAAATCTGAGGAGCAGCCTATCACGTTTGATAAGCAAAAGGAAGCCAGGAATAAATTTTCCTGTGCTATAAATAAGGAAGCAGGATAGGTAAAAGGATACTTTTTGCTGTTAGATATTACATCTCTACTGCTATGTGCATATATGGACGTATGTATACATGCATATATACACACATGCATGCACAACAGCCACATCAGCGACAGCCACATCAGCATCTCCTACTTATGTAAACCCAGAGCACAACTCACCTGTTTCTCTGCTGAACGACCTTCCCCATTTAAGGGAACTTTTGTCTCCTCCTCCCAGCCAGGTGCCCTCTGCACATTGGGATGATCCTGGACAGCCGATCCATTTTTACAGTCCATGACCTTCATTTCCCAACTGCGCTGTGGACTTGAGATGTGGTGAAAGAAAAGGCTTTTTTGTGGCATCGGCAGGAACCACGCCGTGCCAAAGGCAATGGATACACTGGTTAAGGAGATAACATTCAAGCTGAATAGGGACCATCCTGCCACCGACACAAGGACCTGCCCGGACACCGAGCCCACCGTGTAGCCCACCAAGGTGGCGCTCCGGCAGTAGCTGGTGACCTTCTGGTACTGGTTGACATCGACAACGCTATAGATGTAGGAGTAATACGCAATGTCGGTGGCGGTCCCCATCCCATAGAAGAACTCCAGGAACTGGATGGCCCGCAGCCCCCGTGCGTACAGCAGCATGAACCAGGTGATGATGAGGCTCAGGCCCTGCAGCAGGACCACGGGCTTGTACCGCAGGTAGTCGGTGGCCAGGAACACCGGTAACAGCAGCGCCAGGTAGGAGTAAGTCCATACCGGATAAATCTCGTTGAACACCTGCGGGAGGGAAGAGCCAGCGGTGACCCCCAGCACCCACGTACCGCAGGGAAAACACGGACACAGGCACCCGGGCACGGGGGCGAGGTGGTACCTGGGTCTCGGAGAGGTTTTTGTGCGGCTCCAGCAGGTACCGGGTCACGAAGGGCTCCGAGGGCCGCACATTGCAGAAGAAGCCGTAGGCGCACAGCAGCGCCGTAGGCAGCGCCCAGCGGCACCCGCCGCCGCCAGCCCGGGCGGAGCGCCGCGACAGCCAGCCCCCCCCCGGCCCCGCCATGCTGTGCAGGGGCGGGGGACGGCCCGGAGGCGCTCACGGTGCCCGGCCGAGACGGTGGGGGATGGCGGCCGCAGGCCCGTCCGGGGTCACCTCCACACCGCCGCCACCGCCTCCCAAAAGGCACCTCGAGCCGCCGGGCGCGCCGCGCCGCGCTGCTCTTAAAGGCCATTCGCCGGCGAGTGGGAGGCGGGGGCTCCGCGCTGCTCTTTGATTGGGCGCCGCTGGCTCCTCCCCGGCAAGGCCGGCCAATGGGGAGCGGAGGGAGGGAGGGCGGGAGCGGGAGGACTGCGGCGGGAGAGGCGCACGTGTGCGCGGAGGGGCGGCGGCGCAGGGCCGGGGGCTGCGGTGGGGAGGGGGCAGGGAGCAGGGACGACGGGCATCGCCACTGACCCGCCGGTGCCGCGGGCCTGTGAGGGACACCTGGAAGTGGGGTCTACCCTTGAGTTTGAGGGCTGCCTTCCTTACCTGAACGGCAGGAGCGGGAGGCCCCTCAAAGGAAAGGGACAGCGTGTTTTATGGGTGATGGTACAAGTTCAAAACTGACGACGGAGAGCAAGACTGACACCTCTCCTGTGTACTCACAGTGGCGTGGCAGAGCTCCAGGGGCTGCTGAGGTCCCCCCCCCCGTAGGCAGTTTTCCGCCCAGGATTCCCCATCTCCCCCTTCCTCTGACAGGAAGGCACCAGCCTTTCCTGAAAAACATTTTGACGAAGAGATCCTTTACCTACTGTGCTGTGCTTGTTCTCTCTTTCCTGGCCCAAATGCACTCAGCTGATGACTTCTGCCACTTTTTCCCCCCTAGCAACATAAAAGCTGGAGCCACTTCTGTGATTTAATAAAAGCTGCACCTTGCTGTCCAGCTGGAAGAAATGTTAGACAAGAGGAAAAAAAAAACTATTACATTCAAAGTAATAATTTAAAGCTTCACTCAGGACTACTATTCTTAAAGCTTTGCCAGTCCTTCTCTCAAGTATTTGCTGTTCTGCTAGTCAATCTATCTCTCACTGTCTTTCTCTCTGCCTGCTTTGCCTTTCTCTGTGCTCCACTCCCTTCATCTCCACCACGTTGCTACCACTGCTCTATACCTACAGTTTGTTCTCCAAATTGCCTGATGCCATAGGAAGTTCACACCAGAAGTCAGTCCTCCCACCTGTGTAATTGCATATCCTGCCTCCTAGTTGGGGTCAGTGCTTGAGGACCCAAAATAAAAGCCCTCAGAAGGCATCTGGCTATGCACAGTTGGGTGGACAAGAACAGGTTCCTCTCAGCCCCAGAAAAGATTCCCTGAACCACAGAATTTTATTACTATCTCCATCATGGTAGCTTGATAAACATAGCTACAAAAGGTTTTAGGGCCATAAGATTACTCAGCTCTCTATAAAATGCAACTAAACATTTTGGTCCTGTATCATCTGGCATCAGTGGTTTGCTGCTTTCTGGCTATGTTCTGGGTCTAGCAGAATTCCCTTTCAATTGTTCTCAAGCTGTTGCTCCTCAGCATCCCCATGGTCTATTTTGTTTGCAGGTTTATTGCAAAAAAGGAAGAAAAAAAGGATGACAATTGCAATTTCACCACACTTCAGCTTGAAGTGAAACTCTAAAGAGAAAACATCAGCTCCTGTTAATACTGGCATCCATGTCAGCCATTTCCAAGAAACTGGTGGTCCCTTAAAATAGCACAGTTTGAGGGAAATGAGCCAAAATAAAAATGAGCCAACTGACAAACAAGTTGCCATGGGGAAGCAAACAGAAACGCACAGTTCCCTCTCCTTAGCTCTTAGCAGCCCCTCGGTACTGCTGGCACGTGGCTCAGTAGCAGGTAATAAAAGGATGTGGACTCCTAGAATGAGGTGTAGCACATCCTCTTATCGATCTGGGTCATCGCTTCACGCTGAGCAGAGGTGGGAGGAAAGAGTAAAACCTTGGAGATCCCATAGCACACCCTGCCTAAGGGCAGCAGTTCCCAAAACTTCCAGGCTGCTCACAGGATCTGGTGGGTGGCTCGGTCCTTTCCAAAACAGCAATCCCTAGACTTCTGCCACTGGAGCTTGACTACTGCTGTTTCCAGGGAATTGGCTGGGGTAGAAGGAGTTATGTCAGCTCAACCCGTTTCCTTGAAGCGATACACAGTCAGTCAGTCAGTCAGTCAGTCAACCTAGATTTCTCCTCCAAACACTGCATAAGAAAAAGAACCCGCAACATTTGGATTTAAGTGTTCCAGGTTTGCTCAGGGTTTGTTTGTCCTCAAAAGAACTCACCTTATTTTGTTTTCATGGAACATTTTCAGCCTTTGGAAACAAGATAAAATTTTGTTCATTGAATTTTTACTTCTAACTTTCCCTAGCCTTCCTCCCAATTTTCTCTCTCTGTCTCACCACTCTACTAGAAAAAGTAAGGTCAGGTTAAGGGTGTTTGAAAGTAAAGAAAAACCTCAAAACTTGCAATATTTTATTCCACGATGGAAGACATAAGCTGTGAAAAGTAAACTGTTTCTCACACTTCCATTCTCACACTACCTGCTCCCTACCTCAAACAAGCACAAGCCTTTTTCAGTGGAAAGGTTTAGGAAGTTTTAAAAGAAAGAAATAGGAATAGGGGGAAAATTCCTACCCTTCAACTGTAATTTTTTAAATTTCAAAACCAAAATAACCTTACAATTTACGTTAGTGTTAAACAATGACTGGTTTTATCCCAAAGCTACATGTTTGTTCATGTCTAGCTTCCCTGACGGGTGATGTGAAGAGCATTTTGAAAATCACTGCCTTCCACGCAGGATGAAACTATGTTCCAGAGAAAATAATTCTCTTATCAGAAAGCTTTGTCCAATTTGAGTGATTGCTTGTATTCTGAACACTTCCACATAAATAATATTACATGGAAATAATTATAAAATCTTTCAAGACTGCAACAGTTAATGCAAGTCTGCCAGGGAGACACCACCTGCACATGCGTGATTTGAACCGAATGAGTGATAGCTGCGGCACGGACGCACTGTGTGATGGCTGCCCTTTACAGACCCGACTCTGGCTCATATATGTCCTGAACATACCCCAGCGAACAACATTGCAAACAACGACATAGCTCATGCAGTAGTACTGACCAAACCCCTTCTGTGCTGGGTTACTGACCGCTCAGGACTGCCTGCAGAGTGTATGACTTTCCTCAAACAACTTCTTTATCAAAAGCCTCACCTTCGTACAACTCAGGGCTGTTGTACACTAGAAGGCTCTCTTCCTGGCCAGGGGACACGCTGGCTGTGTTTTCTTGCTCCTCTGTTGCACAAGGGAAGCTTGAAATCTGCCTGTACTTGCCCAGAACTCTTCAGATTTTCAGATCAATCTCAGAAATTGCTGCTGGCACTTTGAAAGAAAAGGATCACACCAAGCCCTTCAGCAGGGCACTGTTGCTGCTTTCCTTTGTGCTAGTGACTAAGAATCCCTTTTTGTCTGACTCTAGGGTGGAATCACCCCTGGAGGATGTGTAATTCAGCATGAGATCCAAGCAACTCATCTAAATGCACACTTCAGTCTCAGAGTCAACAATATTTTAAGGTCACATCTTATCCACACCATAAACTCTGATAGGTTTCACTCAAAAATGCACCGGAGTGGAGTATTGTTAACCAGTTCTGGCCTGCAGTTTATTGTGGAGGAATTTATAAAATACACGTGCAAGAAAAGTTCTCTTAAAGTCTTGCCAAGTTGGAGAAAAGCTTCTGTAGGTTAAAAACTCTGCCCTCTCGTGAAGCCGTTCTTTAGAGTACTCTCTCAGTTTGTGAGTGCACTCAGATGGTACAAATACCTCAGAAACTCTCCAGAAGGAGGGAGTAAAACAGATTTGTCTTCTGCTGAGCATGGAAAGAACAAAGGCACAAAAATGTGAGAAAAGGCAGCAACTGATTTCTTTGTTTTTATGATTTTGTCTGTTGCAATTAATTTCGGGAAGTAGACTCTTAAATGCAACAGAAGTAGCAAGAACAAAAAAAGCCAAATTATTTCTGAAATTAAGCATGATTAGTTTAGACCAAAGCCTGTAGGTTGTAGCTATCTGTAAGAACAGAAGACTGGATACAACCTTGAAGGTCTGTGTCTTCTAGTTCGCTCTGACTGATCCTTTGATAATTTGGGAGCTCTCATGAAGAGACTTACAAATATTATGCAGCCATGAGTAGTTAATTTGAAAGCTCTGTCATTGATCGGTTTATTCAGGTAGTGTGCTTTTATTTCTGTTACTTTCTGTTCTCCTAGGGTTTGTTAGTTCCAGACTTTCAAGATGTCACCTGTTGAGTAAATACAAACCCAAATTCAAGAGGATAGCCCTGTCCTACAAGCACAGAGCATGTGTTTCCCTGGCAGCAAAACCAATAGAACAAAGCAATTTCACCTGAGGGAAGAATACAGTGTTTTCCTATACCAGGACCTCAAATAAAAAAATTACTGTTTTTAAAAAACCCTTAAGAAAGACAACAGAATTGACTCAGCTTCTTGATCCCTTCATCTAAATTCCTTTAAAATTCCTTCCCCTCTTCAAAAAATAAAGATATATACATTCTGCTAGGATATTCTTTGAATGCCGCAGCTTTCTTTGGAGCCATTCTGGAGCCACTTTGGCTTTTTGAGATCCAGAAAACTCCCAGGAGTATGTTGTAATTTTGTATTTTAGAGAGGTGAAGAGAGGCTCAGCGGTCATTTTCATAAACATATTGCTATAATCTGATCAATTGTCCTTGCCCTGTAAGAAAAGGCCCCTTGGGAAAAGAATGCAACAGCTCTTCTCTGTAGCATTCACAGAACATATTTTCTGCTTCTAGTTTACTATACAGACTCTGGAAGTCCAAGGTATTTTGCTACTCTTGATCAACACAAATCAATCTCTTCCATTTTTCAGAAACTTCACTGCTATTTACCCGCTATTATGCCCTGATGTCCACACATTCTACCACGTATCTTCTCCAGCTCTGCCTTCATCACCTCTAGTTGTATACGTGATAGAACTTGCGTTCAACAAGACCGGTAAACCAAGCGTGTCCTGAAAGCTGTGCATGGAGGCGGGGGGAAAGCAGCACTGCAGTCTACTGGGACGTAGCTGGTAGAGAGAAGCCAGTGTAAAATCCAAGCTATCAAGACCTGCAGAAATCGCAGGAAAATCCAATAGTTGTCTCTCCAATGTATAAGGAGTCGTTAGGAGACAGGTTGCTACCGAAAACCTCTGGCAGAGTACTTCCCTTATGCCCCGCACACTGTAGCAGGCTCTGCATGTGACACAATGCAGGCTGAAGCACGCAGCCACTGGAAATAAGGCATTTATGGCTGAATTTGTGGAATCGCTTGCCACAGGATACCAAATTAACTCTTGGTCTAAGACGGATCATGGTGTACAGCATTTTACATTTCCATTATGGACATAACATTTTAAAACTATTTTGCAGTAGGCTACATGGGAAAAAAAATGGAGAAGTCACTTAAGTCTTCTAAATAGAGGACCCCAGTGGACAAATTTTCATGGGAAGTGCTAAAAGAGAGTACAATAGCAGTGGTACAAAGAAAAGCAAGCAGTGGATCGAGTAGACTTATTATAGAGTCACAGAATGGTTTAGGTTGGAAGGGACCTTAGAGATTATCTAGTTCCACTCCCCTGCCATGGGCAGGGACACCTTCCGCTGGAGTAGAACTTAGAAGAAACGTACCTCCTAATTTTATTAAATGTAGAAGCACATAGGTCGGTCTGAATTAGTTGATGCTTTTAGACATATCTAGGTCACAGTGGGGTTAACACAGTATTGCTCCCATTAGGAATGGTATTACAGATGCGCCCAGGAACCTTGAGAATGATCCCATAGCCTGTTTTGGAGAGCACTGCACAAACATTCAAGAAGATGGAGTCGCTACCTGGAGGAGGTTATTGTAATTAAAGCATGATGCAAATACCGGGCGTAACAAACAAATGGAGAACGCGGCCTAGCAATGATAGGAAATTGTAGGTGGATAAGCTGGTTATGATGTACAGCTAGCATGAATAAACATAACAAAACAAAACATAGGAGTGAGAGCAGGAGGAGGAATATTTGACACTGATCAAGTGGAATGACTGATTCACACAAAATGGCAGTTGCTCACCCCAGGACAGTGTTGTGTCTCATTTCTATGGTGCTAAATGGTAATATATTAATAAACAGTCTTCCCTAGCACATATATGGCCATGGGCACAGCCTTTACCTTCCTCCTTCAGGTATGTGTCCAAAAGATCTTTTCATGTCATGAAAGATACCTCCTGAGTATCACTCCTTGTGAGGCTGTGAGCCCTCTTTTCGTCCCTTAGCACGGTCCTAAAATTCTGCTCAACCCACCAGTGTTCATGACCATTTCAGGGGGTGCTGGAGGGTGCTCAAAAGGTTGGATATTTGCCTGGAGTCCTGACCAGATTCCTACTTGGTGCTTTTTCTGTAGAGTTGTCCTGGCACTCCGCCTGAGCATACTTTTGCCATGCCTCCTCGCTGTTGTCTCCAACATGTAAGGTGCCCCAAAGCCCAGATTCACCTTTGCACCTTCTTGATGCACAGCTCAGGAGGTTTCTGAGAGAGTGAATGCAGAAACATGATCTGCATTGACTTTAATCCATGGGTGATACACAGCTTCATGTCTCCATTATGCTTTGCTGTGCCAGTGGCGTGGCGGGAACCACCCAGTATGCAAACTGCAGGAAACCTTGGTGAAGGTGAGCTGGCTCAGCTTCAGTCCAGCTCCCCCTGCAGTACAGGTGTTATGGTCAGAACTACCAGCAGAAAGACTGGCAAAAATGGAGGTTACATCTACTTTACAAGCAAGAGCTGTGCTTCCTTATTCCTATAAGCCTGCTTGAATCAGCTTTAGACTTTACAGGGCAGTCTGTACAAACCTGCCTGAATGGTGGACTAATGCATCAGGGTCTGAAGAAACCACTGCGGAGCTGCTGTCAGTAACTACTTCAGAGCTGCTCAACTGTCTTTACATGTACTTCCACCTCACTGCCAACCCAAGCGCAGACACAACCAGTTTCACCACTTCTGCGTGAAGGAGTACAGCCACCACCTCTGGAAAGCAAAAGGAAAGGCTTAGTGGCACCTGGTGAGTAAAGCACAAGACTTCACGCACGGCCATCCATATGCTATTGTCATCTGCAGATGGTCAGCTTTGGGCACCCTGCGGCCTCCTGGAAGCTGGAACAAGCATTAGAGGGCAGCAACTCCATTACAACGCCATTTGCAGCTCCAGGCAATTAACTTTGGACCTTTGGATCAAAAGGCCAGTGCGAAGGCATCCACCCAGATTCGTGAGCGAAGACATTATTGGCCAGATGTGAACGCTCTGAACTCTGGCACATTTCTCCCTCAGTCCAAAAGAGCTTGTGTTTGCTAGCCTTCACGCTGTGAGACGCATTTTATTTCTTTAATTTGAGAAAACTACAGGAATTCTTGCTCTCCTTGTGTATTTTGCAAATAATTTCAACATACACAGGATTTCATTCCACCATGTGTAAAAGGTCACGCAAGACTGACTGTTCTAACTACAAATTTCCAAAAGCCTTGGCAGATTCAATCTAAGCTGGCTGCTTCACAAAATTAATAGAAGTTCTTCATTTTCCAGTCATCTACGAGCTCACTAAACATCACTTACCTTTGGTTTGGCAAACGCAGTACAGACATGTATTCACAATTTTTGTGCTGTAAGCACAGACCAAGAATTTGCTCCACCCGTTTGCATTTGGAAATACTTTGTGTACCTGGTCTGGCCAAGATAGAGTTAATTTTCTTTGTAGCAGCCTGTACAGTGCCGAGCTTTGGATTTGTGACTAAACCAGCATTGATAACGCGGATGTTTTAACTGTTGCTGAACAGCATTTGCTCAGCGCCAAGGCCACCTCTTTTTCCCACCCTGCCCCCCCAGAGACTAGCCTGGGGGCACATAAGAGGCCGGGAGAGGACACAGCCGGGACGGCCAACACAAGGGATATCCCGGACCATATGACATTGTGCTCAGCGAGAAAAGCTGGGGGAAAGGAGGAGGAGGATGAAGAGGGGGGATGTGTTTGTCTTCCCAAGCAACCATTAGGTGAGCCGAGGCCCTGCTCGCCAGCAAGTGGCTGAACACCCGCCTGCGCGTGGGAAGTGGTGAACGAATTCCTTGTTTTGCTTTGCTTGCAGGCACAGCTTTGCTTCACTTTTTATTAAACTGCCTTCATATCAACCCACTAGTTTCTCCTTGCTTTTGCTCTTCCAATTTTTCTCCCCCCCCCACCTGCTAAGGGGGAGCAAGCAAGTGACTGAGGGGGGGTTTGCTGCCAGCTGGGGCCAACCCACCACAGTCTTTTTTGGTGTCCAATGTGGGGCAAGAGGACTTTGAGATAACAACATCTGGTCAGAGCTTGCTAGGTGGAATTTATAGCCCTTAACTGACCGTTTTGGACTTTTGCTGTTTATTGCAGCACTTACCACCTCACTCTGCTGTGGCAGGGATCATTTCGTTAACAGCAGCAGCCGCGTGCCCAGGCTGGCACAGGGCCCAGGCACTGCTGCTGGTGCTGCCCTGGACATACTGGAACAGCAGTGGGGTGGGGTTAATTTTCACCCCAGCAGCCCATCGCGTGTTGTGTTTTGGATTTGTGACTAAAACAGTGCTGACAACGCATGAGTGTTTCAGCTGTTACCAAAGAGTGTTTGCACAGTGTCCCCCCTCTGCCCTGCCAGTAAGTAGGCTGGGGGCAGACGAGAGGTTGGGCAAGGGACACAACCAGGACAGCTGACCCAATTCCCTTCCGTTAGCAAGTAGAAGCAGAATCTCCAACTTTTAAAACTGAGGCAGACGTATTGAGTCATGCTCCTGCAATCAATTTTGCATTTGTCTAACTTTACACAGAAACATACATAAAGAACTGATTACCTATTTAGAATCTTTAAGACCATGGCTTTCTTAAACATAAATAGTTTAGCACTTATCACACAAAATCCTGGTTCTGCTAAAGTTAGCAAGCATTTATTGTCTGTTTTCTAGGGAAAAACCTGACTCCAAAGTTTACATTTTTTCTTTTTTTAGTGAATATGGCTTTTCATGGCTGTATCAAACAAAAAAAACATTAAGCACCATTACAAAATATTAAGACATTGATCTTTTAAGATGAAGTAATTACTCACACAGTTTCACCATTTGAAATTAATTCTAATTAGCACTGAAAATTCCCGTCGAGCTGAAAATTTTACTTTCATGATGCAAAATTTCACTAATCTGTCAAGGCAAATATACAAAATAAAATGTTGAATTTTTCATGCTACAATATTTTCTTTATTTTCCACTGAAAAATGACAACAGTTTGTGACAGTAAAAAAAAAGAAAATGTTTATTTTTTTTACACTTTTTTCACTCCCACTCTTTACCTTCATTTTGAAATGCATGGTTTGTAAGATACAAGAATTAAACAACTACTGAAATAACTTTGAACCTCATATGGTGTTATCCAAGACAAACTACTTTGAATAATCCACCCTGCTGAATGGTACCTAGTGTGATAACTGAAGTTCTGCAATTAAACAATTTATAGGATAGAAGCCAAAGACACTACCAAAAGCTTACCTAAAACTCTGCTGGAATAATGAGTTCATGGACTGTGTATATATTTTCACTAGGTGTAGTTATCCTGGGGGCGGGGGGGGAAGCTATGTATGGTCTATGCACAAGTGTAGTTCCATTAGTGAAAACATTGTCAGAGCTAAATGTTAAAGAAGATGAAATGTTTCTATTACACAGTTTCACCTAAACCTCTTCTGCCACCGCCAGGTTGTACTCTCACTGAACAGCTGTGGTTCTCAATGCCTTCCTGTTCAAGGAAGCTCCCCCTCCCCATGGTCTAAAAGTTTATATGGGACTGAACGTCAGTAGTTCTGAATTCTCACTTTGATTCTACCGTTGCCATTCCATGACCTGCCATAATCCAGGTTAAATCACTTCCCTTTTCATTTCTGGGAAAGAAAGATATTGCTGACTCCTCCCTTGCCAGGGCACCGAAGACGAATTATGTGAAATCCGCGGTATTTCAGGTGTGCTGGCTATGCAAGAACCAAATCAATAATGCGAACCTACATTGTCTCAGAAGGGGTTGCACATGCCTCAATGCTGGGATGCGTTCTACCTTTGTCACAGTGCAGATGAAAGATGTGGTGGTGAGGCCATCCCTACAATCCCTTCTTACCAAGGCATCGCTGGAATGCAGCACCACCGCTCCATATCTGCATTGGTTTTCCCTCTCAGCCCTAGGTATGGAGAACATCCACCTGCTGTAACTTTCTATTCCTCCTCTGTGCTGCAGAAGCATTACAAAATGGAGATAATCAAGGCTCAGTATTAAGGCCAGAGTCTCCATCCCCAGGGATTTAGAACTTAAAATTAAGTAAAAAGTGAGAGTCCTGGTTAGAATGAAGAAGTGATAATACAAATCAGAAGGGACTGCTATTTCTTCCCAGAGAAAAGAAGCTGTTTTATGAAGTGTGTATTTATAGGAATAAACATCTACCAGAGAAATCTCTCTCAATTCTTGCTGGCAAAACATTAAGGTCCTTTGAGGAAGCACACATCCAAACTACTAAGTATGATTGTTTCAAGGTTTTTTAAAAAAAATATTGTTGTTCTGCATGACAATTGCTGAAAGGTTAAGAGCTTCCAGACTTGTCAGTCCTTTTCACAGCCAGACCCCCACCAAAATCACAGCCATAGAGTTCCACCCGAAGGGCAATACCATGGTACCATGTCCTTGGAACAATGCGGATAAACCTGGACAGGATGGGTGGGTTAAAGAAATGCTTGACGTGCCCATCACTGTTTTCATTGCCCAAGAAAACCTGCAAATACACAAACACACAATTAGTTAAAAGGCAGCACTTTAAAAAAAAACCCTGCTTTTTCTTTTTAAAATTGTTCCAATCTGTTGCTTTAGCCATGCAGGGTAGATGGACTGGTTCATTTCTGGTTTTACATAAGACCACACCCAGTCTCTTCCCAAAACCCTGGGTTAAGCTGGGTCAGGCCAGCAATATCTGAGTCTGAATGAATTAAACAGCCTCTGTTTCCATCCACACAACAAATTTTGCCATTTTCATTCAGACAAACTAAAATACCTCAATCTTCCCTTACTTTACCTCTACTAATAGCCCTTGTCGGTTAGGTTGATGTAAGGTGATATGGGCAACAACGTAAAGCACTGTGTCTGCTCTGGAGGTATCCAGAGCCCTCCAGCTATGTTACAGCAAAACTGCAAACTAACATTAATTTCACTATAAAATCAAGGCAGATAAAAAAAGCTGAAAAGAGACCCTGAGAAAACCATTGTTCATTCAAATTAAATGTCCTCATGCATTCAAATTAAATGTCCTCCTTTACAAACAGCGTCAGCTCCTTTTATCACAATGTTGAGTGCATTCACTACAGATTTGGAGTTCTTTCCTTTTATTACTGTTAATTACTGTGAGCAAAATCAGATGGATATTATGACGTTATCTGCAGTAACCCCAGCTCCCTCGTGTTTTAAAGTCCTGTGAGAGTATCTCTTTGGCCAGGTATTCTGCCTTTGGGCTTTGACTGTGCTCAGCATCTAAAACCAAGCGATACAATTGCCTGAGCTGAGGCTGATACCTTTGCCACTGAGCTTGAGCCATCTGTATAAGATTTCCACTCTGAGCCTTGGTCGCTGTATAGGATAACATAGGTTTTCACAAAGTTTTCAGCAGATATGGACTTGACCCCCTGGGTAGCAATAGCAGTTATCTTCTTAATTGTGAGGAGATCAATTTGCAGCCACTGTTGGTTGTTGTTCAACTACAATTAATAAAAAGAGTTGTCTATTAGCAAACATGTCTCTGTATGTATTTGCTTAAGTGAAAAATCCTGTTTAAAGATAGTTAAAACTGCATCAAAATGCATCAAAACTGTATCAAAGAAGTAAAGAAGAATAGGCAAAAGGCACAAGTGTTCTTGGTGGCCCATACAATTAATTTCTTCACTGCAGGTGGTGTATTTGGTGTCTTAAGATTTCCACATTAATTTCCAATACATAATAAAAAAATTACACAGATTTATCTTCAGTATTAAAACATAATACATAATACTAGTACCAAATGCTTATACAAAACAGTAGCTTCCAGCAAATCTCAAGGTGCTTCATAAAGAAATGCAGTTCCATTTTGAAGACTCGGAAGATCACACGCCTTGCTGAAAGTCATCCACCCCCAGATCCATTAAGCTGCACTGCCTATAAGCGAAGCCAGGAAGGGTTTCTTTAACCCCTTTGAGCCAAATACTCAAGTTGTATTCATCTCCTGAAATTAAAAGCGCTATTTCTGCAGAGAAGTGCTGCAGGGTCTGGCCCAGAAGACACCATCCAGCTCTCAAAATATGATTTCATTGCTGTTGCCAGAAGTTCAACAAGTTTTCTACTGGAAGAGTTGAATGGGCTTCTTCCCAAAGGATGGCTAAAGAGCTGTTAAGTAACCCTATGAAGCTTGGCACTGGACACAGTGTGCAGCAAGTGCATGGGCACACAGGCAGCACAAATTCATTAACTGTAGCTGTCTTGCTGTCGTCCCCATTTTTCACTACCTACCTTGGCTCGCCAGGCATTCATCTTTCCTTTCTGATTGAGACGAGCAAGTGAAGGATCCCAGGTGTTAAACCAGGAGGTCTTAGCAGACGAGGCTGTTATCTGGGTATTCTTGATCTTTCCATTTTCCATTCCAAGTGGCAAAGAGCAACCTGTTAAGAGAAGCACCATGTTTTCTCCAGTTCATCCAAGCAGCCACAGCCTAAGCAACAACGTTGGAATTGAGAACACCCACAGTTTTAGCTTCATTTAACATTTTAGGTAAAAAATTTGTCAGCAGGGAAGCAACAGCACATGACCCATTCTTACCATCTACTTCACAGCCCAGAAGCTCCATGCGAAGCGTAGGCCTGTTGTAGGCCTCGGTTGGGTAGACTCTGATGTACCTAGCAATAATAGGGGGATCAATGATGTTCTCTTTTATCCCATAGGCATCAGAATTACCTTCAAAAATCTATTTAAAACAAAAGAAAAAATATCCACATATCATTAATTAAATGCAAACACAAGCCTGGATGCTGAAAACCCGCTCTGTTAAAAACGTAGTCTTTTTTATGCCACTAGCCCCATGCACTGTGACGGAGCACCCTATGCTGCAGGGCAACTTGAATAATTTCATGGTCCTGTCTTAGCATATTTGGAAGTGCCTGAAGGCATCAGTTCAAATAAGCAACCCATTTCTATGCACTATATGAGTCTGCAAGAAGACATTAGTACGGAGGCAAAAGGAGAGCTAAGAGATAACAGGTTTTCGATTTGAGAGTTGTACCATAGAAACCTCAGGGTAAACTGAAGGAAGCTGTAATAGGTAGGGCATAAAATTAACCTCTTGCAGGGTATGGCCACATTAATTACACAGTCCTTCTGCAGGCAGTTCAGAGAGTTTAACATTCAACTGTTGTGACAAGAGGAAGGGAGGGAGAGGAAGGAGAATTTAGTCCCAAATGAGGTAGGGCCCAATTTTCAGTTGGGCTTCCCTGCTTGCTTAAAGAAGCTGATGTGGGCTTAGGAAATAAAAACAGGGAGAGATGCTTGTGAGAAAGCCAGACTCTATACAGTCAAGGTCACAGGGCCAATCTAAACCCCAATCTAGGAGGTTCCTCACCTTGTCTACTGGTCTGAATTTGATTAGATTGGTAAATGCCCTTTGGGGCATCAAGCTGTATTATTAAATCTCTGAAGGCCATAATTTTTTCCACTATCTCTTAATATTAAACTGTCATGTCACTGCATCATCCAGTGATGCTACCTAGGTTGTCAAAACCCCTATGGCATGCACAGACCTTTTGTGCTGGAGAGCTGTCTCCTTTGAAGGTGCTCCACTTCCGTTTGTCTTTGCTGTAAAGAATAAAGAACTTCTGGATGTACAAGGACCTTAAAAACTGCTTGGCTCCCTGCGTCTGTATCCCAGTTAACAGAACTTGTCTCTGAAAGTCCACCTAGGAACAGCAAACAGTGTTTATAAAGCCAATAACGCACAGTGAAATCTGTTTCATTCTTTGGCATCTACACAATAGCTTTGAGCCCTGCATTTTAAAACCCACAACACTAACACTTTCAGGAAGGAATACAAGCAGATACCAGAGTCCAAATTAATGCTGTCTCTCTCATTTCACTTGTGCATTTAATTATGCGTGCATTTGATTTCAGAGGCCATTTTATAGTGTTCAGCACAGCACCACAAAGACACCTCAAAAGTATCCGTGTCTGTGCTAGGCAGAACTCTGCTATCCTCATTTTACAGATAGGCAAAAGGGGTATAGAGAAATTCAAGGCTCACATTTTCATAAGCTGCCTCTAGTTTTGGATACCCAGGCTGAGAAAAGGGATATGACATTCTGAAGTGCCACCATTACTCCTGATATCAGATCCAAAAGCTTAGCACATAAAATCAAATCAGAAAGATATTCCTATCAGCAGCGCAACTCATTCTTCAGGATATGCCATCCACATGTCTCCATGCTTTACTGCAGTAGCCTCAGCTTCTCACTACCATGCCCCCTATCAGATTCTTTCTCCTTCCAACATTCTTTCCAGTTCCACATGAGATCCCCCAACCTTCTCCCCCTACTTCACCTCCACTAACTTGCTAGGATGTCAAATGTTAGCAAGTCAAACATAACACCCATCTGTTGAACTTACACTGCAACACTAGTTTGAGCCTTTCTTTTCTCCCAACTGCCAATTTTAGTAAGATTTGCAAGAAATCACCTATCTTAGCCAATTTGCACCCAAATTTAGGTATCTGGTGCAAAAGTGATTGGGATGGAAGAAAGAGGTGGACAAAATGAGGTGATTGAATGATGTAGTACTTGAAGCCATAATTATAAGCCTAATTTCCCTTTGAAGCCACACTGTGCTATGTCAAGTTGGACGTAGAAGCATCCAAAACAAACAAATACAAAACTATCTGAATCACAGAATGGTAGGGGTTGGAAGGGACCTTCGGAGATCATCTAGTCCACCCCCCCTGCCAAAGCAGGTTCACCTAGAGCAGGTTGGACAGGAATGCATCTGGGCGTGTTTTTAATAACTCCAGAGAAGGACACTCCACAGCCTCTCTGGGCAGCCTCTTCCAGTGCTCTGCCTCCCTCAAAGTAAAGTTTTTCCTCATGTTGAGATGAAATTTCCTGTGTTCCAGTTTGTGCCCAGTGCCCCTTGTCCTGTCGCTGGGCACCACTGAAAAGAGTCTGGTCCCACCCTCTTGACACCCACCCTTTAGATATTTACAAGCATTGATGAGATCCCCTCTTAGCCTTTTCTTCTCCAGACTAAATGAACCCAGGTCTCAGCCTTTCCTCACAAGAGAGAAGCTCCAGTCCCTTGATCATTTTTGTAGCTCTCCACTGGACTCTCTCTAGTAGTTTCCTTTCTTTCTTGAACTGGGGAGCCCACAACTGGACACAGTACTCCAGATGTGGCCTCACCTGGGCAGAATAGAGGGTGAGGTTGACCTCCCTCGACCTGCTGGCCATGCTCTTTTTAATGCACCCCAGGGTACCACTGGCCTTCTTGGCCACAGGGGCCCATTGCTGGCTCATGGAAGCAACGTTTGTGAGTATTACACTTTAAATAATCACCCAACAAACATACATAAATATAAGTATGTACTGTTAGAAAAAAACCAAAACAATGGAAAGAATGATTCAATTTGTCTACAAAACAGTTACAGTCTAAATTGTGAGGGTAACTGTCCAGTCAATGGGCCTCAATAGCAGTAGAGACTGGGCTACTCCAGGGAAGGTGGACAGTTTATGGTATCACCAATCAAGCTTGCTGCGTCTTTTCAGTTTTCCCCAGCAGCCTTCTCAGCAAGAACAAGAGCAGCCTGACCTTTTAAAGCAAGTTGCAGGAAAATGACAACACAGCATTGCATGCCCATACCCAGGCTCAACGATGGTAAAACACACCTTGTACCAGCCATACCTGGATCCAAGGGAGTTGTTCTTTATTCATTGTAGTGCTCCAAGCATTGTATGTTCCAGGATTGTTTAATCGGGCTAACTTAGGTTCCCAATAGTCTGGACAGAAAATATGAATAAAGCAAGAATTTAAAGAGAGGTGCTGAAAAAAAGTGGAGGCTGTAACTAGCTACTGATGTTGAGTGCCTCAGTTCTTTTCCAATCTGTCTTGGGAAAAAAACCCCAACCGATAGACTCTAAAACCATAATCTAGGATAATTTGGACATGGTCAGCAACTGAAGGTCAGCTGTTACCCTGCACAGTATTAGAGCTGTCAGAATGACTTTAAAAATAACAGCCTTTTTATGTACTGTACTGTCTACTGATTTGGAACCAGGGTCTAGAGTTTGCTAAACAAGTTTTGGCCACCAGTGGGATCAGACACAAAATGTGCTCTACATTCACAGCAGAGAGCTCCCCTCTGCATAAGGAGGTTTCCGTGTTGTCATATGTGTTTCATATCAGTTGTTAACACAGCTTTCAAGCCTTCATAACACTGTGGTGGGAAATGAAGAAGGGAAATTAAATCCACATAAAAATCAGTTTTCCAAAATAAGTAATTTATTTGTTATTTTGAGGGAAAGGATGTGTGTTCCTGCATGCATGTGTAACCTGCACACCTGGATTTGCAACTGCCCAGGTAAAATTCTATCCATTTCTCTATCAAATGATCCCACTTTTATACCAGGAATAAACTTGATAAATTAAAGACTCCATCATTGCTCGGGGTGCCAGGTTCCCAAATCTTTCATAACAGATACACTTTGTCCTTTCACATCTCATACCACACACAAATCTCAAAAGCTTTTTGAACACTTGCTGTTGATTTTCAAGCAGGGAACCCAAAAGGACAAAGAGATAAAGCTGGATGTGTTCCAAGTCATCCAGCAGGCCATGGACAGAGGAATTCCTGACTCTCAGGCTTGTGATACTGACAGTAGACCTGTGACACTTAAAATACAATGATGAGGGCTACCTAGTAGAGCTTCACAGTCTCTGCTTGCATCACTGGAGAGCTTTTTAACCTGACAGTTAATTCACTGCTGAACTGATCTTGTATGACATCGTGAGATACCAAAAGAATATGGAACTGTAATGCTTTGGGGTGATTCAGGAGCATGCCTGGACCTTTTCAAGTATTAACTCACCTATATGATGTGAAGCGTTGATTTGTGAATCGAGTATAACTCCACTTGCTAGACCCATTGGAACCCTGCACTCTAAAGAGAGCACAGTAAGTTTGTTGTTAAAGAAAAGGAGGGGTATTCCAATACATATTCTAGCGGAATCTAAGACAGCATTCATTCAGAACAATTTTTAGTAATACTGTAACATCACCGCTCTCTTCCCAGAGAAGGCCAAGATAATCTCTGCAATTTCTCTCAGCAGATTGATCCACTGGTCATTGTGAGGAAACCTCAAATTCAAAGCTAGCATGCTAATGGAATAAAAGTAGTATGCTAAATAATTCAAAGCTTGTGTGCTAGAGGCTAAACATCTTTTCTTCTAGAATAAATTTATAGTAAGCACTCCTCCCCCTCCTTGAAAGCACAGCAAATCTGCTTTGGGTTTTCGCAGAACAATCTCCCAAATTTAGTGATCCTGAAAGGGTAGAGATGACTTTACAGCTTGACTCCCCCAACCACAAAACACCTTAGTTCAGTACCTTTCTCTATAACCAAATAGGATGCCTGCATTCCTGCTTGCTGGTATTCCCCCACTTCAGTGTCTAAAAGCCACCAGCCAGGTCTCTGTGGTTTCATTTCAATTGTTCTAAATGAGCCTTAAAAAAAAATGGAAGAGAAATGTATCAGAAACATTAGCATTATAAGGTTGATGTTAGCAAGGCTGGATGTTAAAGCAGAGATAATCCTATGACTTAATCCAGAAAAGTTAAATAACCTGTTACACATTGCAGAGTGCGCAATAACTACTGCCTTCTCAATAATTTTTTTCTTAGCAAGCAAGTTCCAGCTGGAGATTGAGATTGGAATTAAGTGACCAGATCAAAACATAACCTTCGCTGATGGTGCAAAGTACAAAACCTTGGATGCCTGTGTGTAACAACAGATATCTGCATATTAAGTACAGCACGAAGCCCTCTAACAAACAGTGCTATTAAGTTTATTACGTAATGTAGGGATGTTAATTCTGTGGTGCTGATTATAGCTCTTAACTCCTGCTGCCCCAGTGTGTTGTTCAAGTAATGTAAAGAATGGATGTAAAGAAGCCAAAAGTAGATGTAGGAGAATCAGACGTATGGGCCCTCCCCTCATTTCTGCATGCCCCAGGAGGGCCAAGGACTGAACAGGAAGCAGATACGGTTTAGGCTGTTTGCTGCACTTTTTAGAAAGCACACTACATGTTTCGTTACTTTTCTTATATTCCTAGTTAGTGCAGATACGATAATTCTTTTTCCCATTTAAACAAGAACATATGTAGATGTCAGTGAAAAACATCACCTTAAAATGCTTAAATAGTGAATAAACCACCTAACGTTCACTAAAATAAATGCCTATTATTCCAAGCCAATCCCATGATTTTCTTTCCTGGTTCGTTGTTGTGTGTTTGTTACCAAAAAACCAACCAAAACCAGAACGCACTTGTAGCTGGCATTACAGGCTTCGTAAACCCTGTTATTGCACACTAGCACTGCTGACAGTGATGGGCAAAGGAGTATATCCTGTGGTCTAATGAATACTTTTGGCCTATTTCCTTTCTTCCTAGACATAAGAAGGGCTCACATTCTTTCTCTTGTGTATTACACTAATCTTGACATTATAAAAATAAACCCCTACCGTACTGAGCCAGATACCAATAGTCTTTCCCAGCAAACATCAATGAGACTTCAATGGTACTGAAGCCTGGGGACATGTGAATAGGATGGCCATGCTATTGTACGTCTGTCATTTCACAAGGAATTGGTGGCTGGACTATCCTACCGACTTTTTTTCCAATCCCGACCTTTACTGCTGAGCACCTTCCAAAGCCAAGCCCAGCACTATGACCTACTTTTCAGATCGCAAAAGAGAGATGCACTAAAGGAGAGAAACCTGCTCATGCTCACATATCTGGTGAGTGCCAAGGAAAGTACAAAATAGAAGGTAGTCCTGCAGACCATACTGCTATTCATTTTCCATATCTATCTATCTCCCTTCTCATCTGAGAGGAAGACATTTGTCCAAGCACTTAAGTTTTGTCTGTAACTTTACTCATATTTCCAGTTTTAGAGGACAGCAGTTATCTTTATTCCCCACCCACCCCCCCAGTGTTAAGTGAGGTGCAAGATGATGATTTTCCTCCTGACCATCAGAGGCAAATGAACTGTTAAGAGGTCTCAAACTCTTTCTCACTGTGCTCAAAGCCAACTTCTGTTCACCTTTACATTGGGTATGATGACAACAGACTGCAATGGTCACCCCTTAGAACTTATTCTGCTCTGACACTTACCTGGAAGGAGTGTGTATGTACCAAGCTGATGCTTTGGCTCTCCTTGTTCTGTGAAGGTCTGTCCATGAAAATGAACAACATGAATGTCTTTTGGCCCACCCATATTCAGCAAATGCCATCGGACCAGTTCACCTTCATACATCCTCAAGCCTTGCAAATTGTAGGTAATCCCATTAATGGCTGAAAAAAACCCCCGTATTGTTAGTAAGGAAAACTGCTCACAAAACAGGTCTCTTAAAGTGCAAGAATGTAGTTATTAAAATGAGTAAAATATTTGATGAAGTACTGCATTTGGGAAAACCACCATTTTTTCAAATTCAAAGTACTATACACTTTATAGTCTATGTACATCAATTCAGAAAATCCAGGGACCTCACCAGAGGATTTGAGCACAGTTTGCTTGCAACACATGGCAGCCAGAACAAGAAGGTGTAAGAGATTAAATGTCAGATGGGAATATCAGGCCCAAAAGAAAGGTCAGCCATCCAAAATGTGTTCTGCAGCTTACATTTCCACAGCCGTACAGTCGCAACTGACATCTTCAATAAGTGATTTTATAGACCAATGTCCTGGTTTGAGGTAAAACAGGACCAATTTTGTTCAGTAACTTTGCTTCTTAGCTGGGCCTCTTCTAACTACTGAAATTAACAGCATATTGTGCAGACAGTGTTCACTCTCTCAGAGTCATAAGACCAATTGTTTATAGCTGATGCCCAGGCATGGTGTGCAGAGAGGCTCTTGCTTATACTTATTGCTATAACAGCCAAGGCCAACCAACTTTGTTATTTGCCCTGTTGGATGGTCGAAAGCGGAAAACCATAGTGGCGTCCCACCTGCAGGGAGGAGCGGACAGGACAGGTGACCCAAAACTGACCAACAGGGTATTCCACCCCATCTGCCTCATGCTCAGCATAAAAGCTGAGGGATCAAAGGGTCAGCTCTCTTCCTTCAATGGCCGACGTCTGAGGAGGACTCTGTTCATCTGCCTGTGATCCCGATCCTGAATCCAGATCCGGAATCCAGTTCCCGTCCGTCACTGAGTCCAGCCTGGGACTGCCCCAGTGCCAGCTGGTGTCGTGATTGTCATCTCGGGAGCTTGATACGGTTTTGTATATATTTTTCATTATTTCTTTTTATTTTATTATTAATATTTCATTAAAGTAGTTTAGTTCCTTCTAAACTCATAAGTCTCTTTTTCCTCCTCTGCCTCTCTCTTTGAAGAGGGGTAGAGGGGAGCATCTGTTGGTCCCCTCTGGGGTCCCCCAGGTCCCCAGTAGCTGATTTGGCCTAAACCACAACAACCACATTTTCAATTTACTTAACTCTACATGACTAAAATCTCTGCATCCAGACAGGGGTATATGAAGGGCCATTCTACAGGTGCTTCAAATTCCTCAGTAGAACTAGTTGATTTGTCAAATTATTACAATATTTTTAAATTTCTTTCAAAAAGTTTTCAGGGTATTAGCTTCTTACTGTAAAGAGGGGGTTTGGGGTTTCTTTTTTCTTTTCTTTTTAAACATGGGGGGTAGATGTATGTGAGCGTGCAAGAGAAGTTGTCTGTTGAAATTTCTAGTCTAATACATTCTTTCTTCATTTCAATAACAAAATTCCAGTCAATGCAAATCTTTAAAACTATGACTATTACGGGTACAATGGAGAATAAAAAAAAATTTCACATAATTAATGTGTACGATGTATGCATGTTCAAATGCACTGTGAGCTGACATACCTCCCCCAACATCTTTCCCTCTACGCCAATAAACTGAACACTTGGCAAAATGAAGTACGTACCATAGAATTTGTGGCATTGCTGCATTTCTTGGGTCTTCTCAGTACAAGGCCTTCTAGAACGTTTGTCAAAGTACCAGCTTTTCTCTTCATCAAAACCCATAAAAAGCAAGAAAAAGTCTCGGGTTGATGCTCTGCTGTTGTTTGACTTACTGAAGGTTCCTTTTTGACAGACCAGTATTGGCCCAATTAAACCAGAGTGAATATCTTTCTCCTAGAAGGCAATAAACTCATATTAGATGTAAAAGCGGAATTCCCAAGAGATGTCAAAAAAACATAGTATGCTGTAGAAATGCATCAGGCCCTAAAAATTTAAAGCAGAGGCCAGAATTGCTGTTGTCTTTTATCTTTACTTTCCCCTGCTCAGTCTACCAAAGAATTCCCCAGTTTGAATTCTTCAACAGCTTATATCCTCTTTTAACTAAGTGTAAGACATTAAGTGTCAGATGGGAACATCAGGCACAAAAGAAAGAAGAGCTATCCAAAACGTGTTCTGCAGCTTACATTTCTACAGCCATAGAGTAACATCATTTGGAGATATTAAAAACCCAACTGGACATGGTCCTGGACAATCTACTCTAGCTGACCCTGCTTGAGTTGGGGGGTGGTAGACTAGATGACCTGTAGTAATCCCTTCCAACATAAATGTTTCTGTGATTCTGTGATCAACCCCAGCAACACTGCCATTTCTATTTAGATTTCCTTACCAGATTTAGATCAGAGTAGTAGATCCAGGACCGACAAGCTGCTCCTGACTGCACAGGTCCCGATCGCCTGTGTGCATACCATACATATATATAGCTGTTATTTGGCTGAACTTCACCATCTTCCTTAAACCAATCATTAGATTCATCGTCATAAATGCTTCCCTCAGAGGATTTTTCATAGAGGAGTCCATGAGCATGGAGGGAATATGGTCTGGATGCCAGATTCTTAAAATGAACCTAAAAAAAAAAAGAAATAGATTCTGTTCAGCAAATTCAGGCCTAAACCAAAGTCCCCACACAATATGTTCACATGACCTCAAACCAGGGGCAAGATTTTTGTAACGATTACAGGCTATGTTGCGCATAGCAAAGCTGGCAGGGATAGCTTTTGACATCTCCATGCAGAGCCACCGTCTTTGAAGCAGGTAGTTAATTAAGAAGTAGAAAGCACAAGTCTAGCTCCCTGTCTTCCACTGAGTCTAGGTTCCTAAGACTTTTACTGCTGCCTTTCACACCTGCATATGTTGAATTCCAGCAAGCAGGGAGATAGGGAGTTCCTACCTCTTATGCTGTGCTGCATAGTCACACTAAAGAAGGGCACAAAATAGTAACATTAGACCTCTGTATGTATCACTGTCACTGAAATCAGTGCTTCTCACTCATCCCAGAGAAGCATGAGGATATGGAGATTACACATTTACCTCTCCTTAGAGAACGATGCTCCCAAGCTAAAATATCCTCTTTCTTCTCTTACTCATGTTTTTAAATGTAGCTCAATGTGTTCCTGTTGCACACTAATCCTACTAAGCAGAAAGCAGTGAGATCTACTCTCCCCATCTAAGTCCATCCCTGTGTGTTGGAGGACTGGATGAAGAAGGATGAGAGAAGGGAAACTCTACAGCAATGTGCTTCTTAATGCAAATATACCACCATATCACCAGGGATACAGTTCCTCTCCATCCTTGTGGTTTGTATTAGAACTAACCAACGCATTTACAGCAAAAGCTTTCAGAGGAAAATACACTTTTTGAACATATATATATTCATCTTGAATACAAATTTACCAATAAAAAAATTAAGAAGCCCCCTTTACATATAAAAGGTAACATTTTCAATGCCATCTGGGTTTAAAAAACTTTTTTTTTCAATGTGAAACTTAAATCTCATTTTATATTAGACTTATAAGCCAGTATTTAGTGTTGGGAAACATAATATGAAAGAAAAACAGAAGTGAATTTACTGTGGATAGGAGAGAAACAGGACGTGTTTCAAAGAAACACATCACTGTGCTTGTATGTCCACACTGCAATTTCTAGCTTTGAAAACTGTTTCCCCATCATCATCTTTTGAAAATTTGTGGTAGTTTTAGACCTGTTCTATGTCACAGTGTAAGATCGCCATAAGAATCTTATCCTGCACACCTATTCAAAACATTGACCTACTAGGATAACATCGTCCACTTCAGCCCGGATAACTGGCCCCAGGATGCCAAGGTGTTCTTTATATTCGTCTTCATCCTGAAGAGTTGTAAAGGTACTGTCTGTATAGCTTTGGAAAATCACCTTATATGTGGAGCCATCTTTACAGGTTTTGTCACTCATCATTGTACTGAAAGGAAATACCCAATTAAAAACCCACATAGTGAATCACAAATAATAGCTTTGATGAAATCTGAAAACTCATACAGCAGGAACAGCTTAGAATACAAAGAATAAACACAAATGCCAGACGATTCTAAAAATCACGACTTGCAATGTTTAAGCAATTCTAGTTCTACAGTCGTATATGAGACCTTCAAAGATTTGGTCAGCTATCACTTGAAAACTCCAACTAGTCTCTGAAAACCTACCTAAGATCTATTTTCCTTTTTCACCATTAGCCTTAATAACCTGAATCAGAACTTAGCTCAGAGTGCAGTGAGCCTACCACCTATACCCTACTGTCTTGCAGATGTACCTTCTATGGAAAGCTAACAGAAACACATTTTACATTTGATTATATCTGCATTTTGCAACATGGAGCTGGTAAGAAAAAATAAGCTTTTAGGCATTCAAACCACTCTTCAGATCTTAAATAGAAGCACCAAAATGCTATTATTCTGATAAAACATATTGTAATTCCCTATAAACCTTGCCTCGTTATCAATTCTGCAAAAAACAGAAACTTAACCGAAGTCATCTAGTAGGAAGAAAGGCTGGTTTTCAGCTCTTCACACTGAGATGTTGTATTCCATAGGCTTTGTTAATTTCACTGGAACTATGCACCCCACACCAGATAAGGATGAACCTCACTGGGGAGATCTATATAGAGATCTGAGCATAAGGATTTCTTTATTTTGCAAGCATACCAAGAAATTATCTGTGGTTTCTGCCATTTTTGCAAGTGCGATTTATATGGATTGAGATGAGGCAGGAGTAAAACTGGAGAATATCGAAAAAGTGGTGGTGGTGGGGGAAATCAATCAAATAAAATGGAAATTCAATTTAAGAAATAAACATATGTTTGGATCTGAATTTTGTAAAATGAAAACTTTCTTGCTCCTGTTTTTGCTGCTTTTGATAAAGCCTGAAGTTGTGGCAGTTTTGGTCGTGTTCATTTCAAGGGCCACAGACTTCAGCTTTTTGATGAAAAGTGACTAGGAATCCTACACATTATAGGGTGAGCACTGATCCTAATCTTATGAATTAAGACAATGAATTTTTAGTGCAGAGTTTCTCTCAAGTCATATGTACTCTTTGCTGTGGCATAGTGGCTGGTTTTCCCTGTCAAAATGTAAGGAAAACCCTCAACACTAGGGTTTGTGATCCGATCACCTTCTGATTTCTCCAAACAGCAGGAACAACTATGCAATAATTGATGCAGCTTTATTTTTACTTTAAGTATTAAGGCAGTCACCAGTGTGGTTAATCACTTTCCACCTTTCATGTATTTTTCAGTACTGGAGCCTTGTAAAATGGGATAATAGCACTTTCCAACTTCACAATAGAGAACAGACACCAGAACCACTTCTTGTTAGTGTTAGAAACTGTGATTTCATCCTGCCTATATTTGATCAGTTAGCCCATTAAACTTCTGGAAAGACTTTGTACAAGGAGGTCTCTATCCTGTCTCTACTACAGAATCCAAGAACTCAAGAAGGAAGTAAAACAGGTCATTCAAGTATAAGAAAACTAACTCGAAGTTTCCCTTCACCTCTTACAGTGGATTTTTCAACTTCTGTTTTAAAGAGTGTTTCCAGTGATTTTACAAAAAGGGGTTAAGAAAAAAAACCCCACATTCTTAGTTGTGCTGCTCTTGACTATAGTAATATCTCTCTGTCACGTTTCTAGGGAGGTCCCAGCCTCCCATGGAAAATTCTTAGGGTTCTGCAACTGAAATGTTGGAAATGACATTGCACATTACAGATGCTCTTAAGTTTATCAGCATGTGAATCAACATTCTGCTGGTATGTATCAGGATAGTGCGCAAAATGAAAGCAAATCATTTAGTCAAACCTTTTTTTATATCCTGCATAGTTCCAGCAGACCTCTTTAGCTGCAATATAGTATCTCCTCTCATTCCCTTTGCTTCGCAGGTAATGTTCAGCAATATCATCTGGGTTACGTTGTTCATTGATATTCACTTTTGGGTCTGTCATGTACGGGTCATCAAAACTCACATAATGGTATTCATATTCACCACCTGATGTTTCCTCACTGTAAGATCTTTCCGTAATGTATTCGTAGTCTCCATTTTCTTGGGGAAGTCCAATTGTGATCGATGGCTTAAGCTGCCGTGGGGTGAGTGTGTCATTTAGCAATTCTCCATGCCTCGTTGCACTCAGATCCACTGTATGGTTGGCCTCACTGGGTGCCCCTGTGGTGTTAGTGCAACATGACAGTGCTGTGTGGTTGGTCTCACCTGGAAAAAATGTACGGCCAAACCGTGCCATAGAGTTGATGTTTTTTTGGGGCTTTTTACTCCTTGGGCTTAGCAAGTGGGTCATTTTTGGATATTCCTTTTTTTTCTTTCGGATCTTGATGAAGGTTCCAGATGTACTCAAAGTATCATTCTTGTTCCCCTCCTTTCTTTTCAGAACTGGGTGCATGTGACTCCCTTTCTGTTTTTCTCCCATTAGATGTGAGAACCCTTGATACTTCTTCATATGCTTCTTATTTATGAATGCTGTACCATTTCTGCCACGATGGCTTAACGTACCACTAACAGATTTATCTAAATTTGCCTCTAATCCCAGACTCCCCTTTGCAGACACCAAATTCCATTCCTCATTTGTCATTTTAGATGAATATTTCCCAGCCCTTGGCAATGATGCTTCTAGTAAATTCTTCACTTCACTTCTTCCAGGGCTGGAATTAGGTCTTATACTGCCTAACAAATAATCTAAAGAAAAAGTGTCCGCTCGTTTATCTTTGGATAGCTTGGATTCAGAGAGACTGGATGCATTAGACCCATCTTCTACAATGAGGTCCAAAGCAAGCGTCACGTTTTCACGTGTGGCATTTTCCATCTTGGTTTCCTCCTCTTCCAGGTCATCATCATAATCATTTGGAAGCTGGCTAGTTCCCACCATGGCTATATCGGATGTGTTCTCTGCATGATGCACAGAACGAGGTCCACTTGTCTTGTCAGAAAATGAGACATTTTTATTTCGTACATGATTTAGAAGGGCATTCATCTTTTGAATGGAGTAAAACTTAATGGCCAGTGAGTTTCGCCTTTTCCTTTTACTGTTAGTGTTATACTTTCCTCTTCCTGTGCTTTCCTCTTGATCCTTTTCTGAAAAAAGTTTACTGTCCTTTCCATCAGTGGGAAGGTCTTCTGCGACATTCATTTGGCCTTCCCCATTGCTCAGCAAGCGTCTGCCCACAGACATGTTACCGTAATCTATTTCATAATTGCTTTGGCTTCTGTTCTGAAACACTAAGTCAGCCTTTCCATCACTTGTTCTAGCTAAAAATAACTCCTCTTCGGCTGCGACTGATGTGTGATTTGACTGGAATGTTTCAGCCTTGATTGGGGGAAGAGAAGTTTCTAAGAACTGAGAGGTGTTTGTGGATTCACCGCTATTTATAGCTGTCAGACCTGAGCCAGCTGCCACCTCAGAACTCGTGGCATTAGTGCTTTCATACTGTTCCCAGGCCAGTGCTGTAAGGTTTTGGTTTTCTTCATCACCTGTTGCCTTCCTTGAGCTTCGGATGGAGTAAAAAGAAGCCAAGTAATCCTGATAATCCAAATCCTCTTGATCTCCTTCTTCTTCTTGTACATCTTCTTCAACTGAGGTGGAAACAGCCTTTTTATCAGTCTTGGTGTAAGTGAAATCCACAACATCAAACGCGTAATCTTCCTCGTAGTCACATCTGGCATCTCTGAATCTCAGCCTCATGCCGTAACTCATCTCTGGGGTACCCCAGGATGCTAAAAGCCAAGTACCTGCAATTGAAATAGAAGTGTTTTTCTAATATGCAGTAGTTACTAGCATGGACATCGCCTATCATGTAAGTGGTCAGGGCAAGTTGCTGGGTTTGTTTCTACAGCACCTGCTATAGCAGAGTGCTAATCCTCATCTGGGATTTCCATGAGCTCTCAATGCAATGAAAAATAATTAATAAATGTAAATAAGTAATAGCACATATAAATAAATACATCTAAGAGCTGGAGCTCTTCTCCACAGATTAAGCTGTACCTAGGACCTGTGTCCAAACACAACCCATGAAAGAGATGGATATGAAAAAGAAACAATATAAAGGATCCTCTGTTTAGATCTGGATATAAGAGTGGGATCTTTTGAGATAAAGTTTTAGTTTTGTCCTGTCCTTAGTGTTGTATGCATTACCACACAGAGTATTCTGAACAGGACAAATATGTTCTGAGGCAATGTTGACAAACATCTGACAAGCACAGTATTTTAAAAACTTTTGAATACATAAAGGATGATCTTTAAAAGAATAAAGTAATTTTAATTTGCAATCTGGACACAAAACATTAAGATGCCAATCTGAAGCATTTTAGATTAAACAAAATACAATCTGTTTCCCTAAACAGCATTCAATCAAGTTCTTTGCTTGTTACAGCTTGCTTCGGCAACTAGCATAAATTACAGAATAGACAGAATTAACAGAGCTTGAGAAAGCCAGCCTTTTTTATTAAAAAGGTGATATACCATTTTTCTGTGTTTATCAGAATTTGAGGTGACCTGCATAGCTTTCCTTATTTCTAACAGCAAATTTACAAAAGAAAATGTGCCCTAGATGGAAAGAACAGATCACATACCACAATCAAACAAAAGTACAACTTCATTACTGGGGAGGTTTCCATAAAGTCTGATGGAGTTTTAATGACTTCTTTCTCTTGAACAACAAAAACCACTTAACATACAATGCATTTTTAACTTAAAAGGTCTTGATGCTGTGTGATCACTGAAAACAAGCTTTGAGGACATAAAGAATTTTTTATTTAAATAGACAAAAGACACAAAAAAGTTGGTATTCTAAATAGGATAAGGATACCTAAACCTTGTGGGATTTTAGAATGATCACTAAACACCCACAGCCTTCAATGAGGGTGAATCTCTGTCCTTTTGCAGGTAATTCCACAAGTGTGGACTACAAGGGTTCTAGCGTCACCTTTTCAAGATATGGTATTAATCCTAGTTAGACATTGAGATTAATACCAATGGACCAGTGATCCAATTCAGTCAGGCAGACTTTACTGCTGCTAAGTGACCACAAGCCTAAGATGAGGTGTAGCCACTTTGTCCAATAACGACTAGCATAATTTGACAGTCCTGGCCCATTTTAGCTAACTCAAGGTGGACAGTACCCAGCAGAGTTGGGAACCATACAGTGGAGTTGATACTGGATTGTTTCCAAGGACAATCTTAGAATTGCCTTAAAATGATCATTGCTAACCCCAATACTAATTGTGAAGTGAAAAAACCACCCAACTAAACAACAAAAAAAGCCTCAGTATAGCATACAATTATGCTATGTGCCAAGTCTGTGTAGCCAACAAAACTCCATACACATCAGTTGCACTGGGGAATAATTGAACATTTTCCAGCATTGTGTTTATCTGAAAAGCTTTCTTCCCTATTTAGACAAGCCCTTATAGACCAGAGATTAAAAAAGGTCTTAGAAGAGCAGTCAAACACTATAGTTAGAATAGCCGTCAAACACTATAGTTTTACCACTTACCAACATTGTCCATTTCCACTGTGACCGATTCTCCACTCATTGGGAAAAGGTTCAACACATCTTCATATCTCCCTTGATACAGAAAAGAGTGCCCAGAAAGGCGAACAGAGACAATCTCATCATGAGTGCCAACGCTGGAGAAGTGCCACTGAACCACGCTATCTTGGCAAAATCCAAGAATTTCACTGCTGTCAGACACATAGCCATTTATTGCTGAAAGAAAAGCAAAATAAAAGTGGTCTCAATATTTTCAGAGCAAGACTTTTAAAACCTCCTCTTCTCTGATGTCAGTCCACTGAACCAGACTCACATTTGCACCTGGAAAGAGACTGGCACAGGGCTGAAACCACAATCGTCTTGATGGAAATTCCAGCTCTGGTAATAGTATGTCTAAGGCAGCAGGGTGCTGTGTCAAAGTTAAATAACCTTTGCCTTTGCTTTAGGGTCCAGAGCCAGCCTGGTCCCTAAAATATTGCATATTTCCATACAGTGCCACTTGGCATGGCTAGAGGTTCACTGACTCTCTAGAGAATTCCCTGATTGCACTACATCCGAGAACAAGCAGTCAGGTTCACATGAGCTTTCATAATGTTCAGCTTGATATCCCACTCACTGTGCATTATGTTCGAGTTATAGAACTTGGGATCATCCCTTTTAACACTGGCAGGGTTGCTGCAGTAGTCCTTGATGTTATCCTCTATGTACCAGCTCTTATTTTCATCGAACACAGCAAACATTGCCTGTTGCTCCCCATCTGCCTTTTTCTGAAAGACAATCAACACAGCAGTTACTTTTTATGAGCAGAGACATGTATTAAGGACTCAGTCCTACCATCTTTCTTATTTACTATATAAGCAATACAGCTTCACCAGAGTTGTGGCAAGCGTGATCCAAGGGCTAAGTGAAAGGGATTAGGGCGTCAAGACTTCAAGGTGACAATCCTACTACTGCCATCAACCTGTGGTAGAGCACCAAGCAAGCCACTAGCACTGCTGATAGGCAGATGGTGTACGACTGGGGTCTCTATAAAAGGACCAGCTTCTTGGTCTGATCTGAACACAAGCTTTTGACATTTTTTTCTCCCAAGTGATGATCAAGTCTTTGCCAAGCAAGATTTCAATGGATGGCAAAGAGAACAACTCTCCCAGAACCCTCACATGCTGTTTGGGTTGCTCTGGATTCAGTGATGCCTGGGATTGTGAGACCCTGTTGAGTTATATCTGTTACAGAAAGTGATCAGCTCAGATCTGAATGTCTTTAGAGTGTGAAGGTGTAACAGCAGCAGGAAAGTTTATCATCAACTCTAGAAATAGACTTTCAAGTCAGGCTGGCCTTTCTTTGAAATGCTGCTGTTGCTAAGAAAATCAGAATATAATTCCTCTATCACTGTGGACAGTTAGAGGAGTGTTAATTCACTTCATTTCTTCTATTGGTTTAATTGCGCTCTACACAACAGTTCTCTAAGGGGAGCAAAACCAAATTCACTGTAGATCAAATAATATTATTTCAGCAAAATCTATCTCTAAGAGGTTGCCAAACATGTTACCTGCACACCCTTCTGCGTCAATGCTTCACTTTTACAAATCAGAAGTGGGCCAATCAGCCCAGAGGCTATATCTCTCTCAATATCTACAGCACTATGATACAGCCTTGTAATACATTGTGCATCCCGGGCAGTAGGTTGGTCAGTTTTAGCAATTTTCCATTCGTAAGTGTATATCTTCCCTGGTTCAATTCCTCTGCTCTGGGTGACATTGCCTAAGGAAAAATAAGAGAGGAGAACAGTAACGATATAAATGTAGAGCTAGATCTTTATATAACATCAGGCTGCACCTTTTAATGAAATTGCTGCAGTTATGCCATTTCAAGCTACCCCTGAGATAACTGCAGTTCAGTGTGAACTTTTGTCTCTCTCTGAAATCACAAACAAGAACAGAAAACTAAGACAGCAAGAAAAGGTATTTGTCTATGCTTTGCAGGTAATACCTTGGTTTCTCTATAAGGCAACACAACGGGTCAGCAGAGGCAGAGCATGCAACCAAGGTCTCCCAGTCACACACATTCCTAGCCACAGCATCTCCTTCAAAGCAATGAAACCCTCCACAACAGTTAGTGGTATGCAAAATATAATTCACAAATTTCTTACTTGAGGGATCCAGAGGATAATCAGCTCCTTCTGCATTCTTTGAAAGTGTCACTCCATGGAAGTAAATGCTGTAGGGTCGACTGGCCTTATTTTTGAATACAATCTATATTGATAGGCAAATGAAAAAATTAGTATTCAGCAAATCATTGTCTGAACACAAAACAAAGTTCCGACTACAGTGGAATTTGCCTGGTTTCAGCCCGGGAAGTGCTGGAAAGGCAAAAGGATGTCTCAAATGTTGCTTGATAATATAAACCCACAGTCTAAATGCTGCTGGGCTTTGTGGAGCCCATTGAGTGAAGTTCAGCTTCTTACACCTGGAAAATCTAAAAAGAACAGGTTTTCTTCCAGCTACTAGGCATACACTACCTCAGGGAATATGGAGTTATTGACTGGAGTTCTTAAGAACCTTCAATATGGGAGAAAACAAGTTTAAGCAGATTTAAAACTAAATCTTGTCCCAGATTCCAAGACCCAAAAAGGATATGGAAGGAAAAGGCAAAGTGTCATGCTTATTCTTGATGAAATCAGAAAAAAAAAGAAAAAAAAAAAAAGAGAGAAATGTGCTAAACTCAAATTCAGAGTCAGATTCATGGTGGCAATTAAAGGCCATGAAACTCTGTGATGCATCATTAAGTAATAACAGAAAGACAAGCAGATGTGACAGCAGCACAAGCTTGTAATGCAAATGCTTTGTAGTTTCATTTCATAGCTCCATGAAAGAACATTTAACTATGAAAACTGAGTACCATTGTCTAAAACAGCCCAAAAAATAACAATATAAGGAATGAGGGGCTGGTGAAGTTTGGCTTCACATCCAAATTCCCCCAGAAGTCCACCCTGGGTCTAGCTTTTTTCCATTTTGGACCAGTGTAAACATATAAATATATTTTACAAAGAGTGTGAATGAAGTGTGTTTATGTTGTAAAATAAAGCACAATCATGGAAACTATAGAGGAAATGGTGAAAAATTTAAGCTAAACACTGTCACTTGTGATCATACCTTTTAACAGGGCCAATATTTATAACATTAACATGGTTTTTTTTTTGTCAAAAAATATTAACTAGTTCTTTTGTATCTCTGCCCAACTGAAAATTATGCTGTAGTATAAATAATCTCTGAATTTATATTACTTACTTTGACTTTGTCATGGAGTTGAGCTCTGATAATAGGGCCCAAGATTCCGGTTTCCTTGGGACGAGGGTTTTCCAGACGTTTAGTGAAGCTGGCATCAGTATATTGCCTAAAAATAGCCTTTTTATATTTTTTACCTATGAGATTTGAGAAGTTGTCCAAGTGCTGTGCTTTATAGTGTCTTAAAAATAAAGGAAAAGACAAATGATCAACAAAACTTGAATAGTGACAGCTATTAGAATACAGAATTAGTACTCAAGCAACTGGTAGAAACCTCACTGCTTGAAAAAAAAATAAATATCCAAACCATAAACTAACATAATGCTCTTCACCCCAAATTCTAACCTAAATTAGGTAAGAGGCAGCTTGGAAGTATTATTTGTGTTTTAGTATCACATATAACCAATTAGTATCAGAGTTTACATTTAATTTAATACAGTATACATGCAAGAAAAAAAAACTGAAGCAGCAGCTACATTTTCAAGATAAAAGAGCAGAAATCACTGTTCTCCTTTTACAAAGGCATAATTGAGCATAGAAAAAGTAATCAAATTGCTTATATTAGCAAAGACTCTAGGAGAGACAGTAACAGATCTATCTTAATACCAGTGAAGCACCATACAATAAGTAGTGTTACACTCGGGTTTAAAAACATTAGAATTCTTAATGTTGAAAGCAAAACTAGGATAAATACTGGGAAGTAACACAGAGTAACATGTTTGTCCTGGTCACTTGCTCTTCAAAAAAAGTTACTGAATTGGGATAAACTCTGTAATTTTGAAGAAAGGAGGAAAAAAATCAGAGCACTAGGTGGTTAAGTAATGCCATGTAATAAGCAGGGAAAGATATGTTTGCTGCATGCAGCCCAAGAGCAAATAAGGGAAGCAAATAATACCAAAGAAGGAGGAATACTTCAAGAGTTACGTTAACACTATATTCTAAGGAGGTATATGAAACTATAACCCCCTACAGGGTAAGGAATTAGTCTTGTTCTGCCTAAATTCTTAAAGGTTCTTAGGAACATCAGATTGTAAAGTCACCAGTACTCTAGCAGTGGGGAACTGACAGATTGCAAATTTAACCTTACAGTGCACTAGTAGCATTGTGTATTATGACCTCATGTATGTTACAGTAAATAGAAGGAATTCCTTCTAAGTTGAACAAAAAAGCCCAATATGTTTATTATGACTTTTACTACATCTACATTGGTCTATGCAAAGTTCATTTATAGAGAGACCTCCCTTTCTCCCCTTCCCTAAACACTTTATTGTACTGAACTTCTAAAAACTTATTCTCCAGAAATATTCCCTCCTTCCCTTTTACCCCCTCTTAAGGATTGTTTACTTCAGCAGAACTCATGTTGAAAAGTAATTTAGAAAATAGGCTTGTATGCTACTTAGGACATTTCTTAAGTCATCTTCATATTTTGGGCTCCCCATCAGAGGCAAAAGAAGGTGTCCGCTTTTGGGCTCCTCAACAAAGAAAGCCATTGACACACTAGTGAGAGTCCAGTGGAGGGCCACCATGGTGATTAGGGAGCTAGAGCACATGACATAGAAGCAAAAGCTCAGTTTATTCAGTTGTGTGAAGACACAGCTAAGGGAGCATCTTATTTTTATCTTCAACTACCAAATTGGAGATTATAGAGAAAATGGAACCAGAGTCTTCTCAGAGTTGCATAGTGAAGAGATGAGACAGAACAGACCCAGGGTGCAACATGAGAAATTCTGATTAGATATAAGGAAAAACTTTTTCACTGTGAGGTTGCAAAGGTGCCCAGAGAAGCTGAGGAGTCCCCATCCTTGGAGACAATGAAAACCCAACTGGATAAGGCCCTGTGCAACTGGATACAACTTTGCCATTGGATCCCCAGAGGTCCTCTCCAACCTGAATTATTCTGTGATTTCATGTTATCATTCCATATTATGTTGAAAAAAGTATTATTTTACCTATCAAGGCTGTCTGGAATACTTGGGGCATAATCCCAAGTAACTTCTTCTGCAGCAATGAAATATTCCCAGCTTTTCACCATAAGACGTTCTTTATAGGAGAGATGACTCTTCTTCACCTCTTTGTTCCCACAGTCTCTTACAGTGATGTAACCATGCATTCCAGCTAATTGAGAAGAAACAGTACGATAGTGATTTTCCATTTTACGAACCATTACCACGTCAACTGTATTTCTCATTTCATTAGCTAAGGCTGCCAGCAAGCGATTGTTCATCTGATTGCCATCTTTTCAGGCTTAAAAAAGCTGCATCCATGTAGACTATATATAGGCTGGGAGCCTTCCAAAGACCCCATATTAATCAAATGGAATACAGAAGCTCTCTCAACTAGCCCCCTTTGAAAATACCAGCTGAACAGATAGAAAACTATTTTTTCCTGGGCTTTTTTTTCCAAAACATGTCTTCAAGCTCTTGTAAAAGACACGTTTCTCTCATTCTTTAAAACAGAATTCTGATCACTGCAGAAAGAGATACACCCACTTTCAAATGATTAACAGCAAATACGTTCATCAGTTTGAGTAATCTTTAGCTAAGCATGCTCAGTTTCTCAGGAAACAGGTGCTTCCTTACTCATTTTATAATGGTGCTTTTCTGAACCTTAGAGACTTAGATGCTGGAATACTGATCCACTGTTGTTCTGTGATCTGCACAGCACTAAAGTTGCAGATAAGAATGGCTTTTAGTTCACTGCGTACTTTTCATTCCAACTGAATGCCCTGTTTTCCAGCAGTTTCTTAGTGAAACAACAACCATCTGAAACACAGTAACTGTACCATTGCAAAACAGCAGAAGCCATCTGGGACATAAAGAAGAGAACAACAACTCTAGAGTTGCCTAATAAATAGATGTTTCCTTGCCTTGCAGGTGCTTTTGGACAAGAGAAGATATCAACCACCTTCCTTCCTCACTCACTGTCATGTTTACTGTGGTTGATGCTCCTCCCACTAGGTTAACAGTAGAAACTCGGTGATGTCTTTGCTCCATGGACTGGCCATTGATATGAATGGAGAAAATTTCTGGCTTGGAACTCATTCCTATCAAATGCCAGCTAATGTTGTCATATGCACAAGCCTCTAAATCTGAAAGAGAAATTTGAGTAGGGTTCAGAACACAGGCAAATCATGCAAGGTCCCTATGCACACTAGATCTGAAGTAAATCTTTGCTCAACACATTAAAAAAAAATATCTGACTCTTGTGATCAGTGTTTGCAACAAGAGGAAGTTTCAGAAGCTTGTAAATGGAATAGATACCAAAATCCTGTATGTCAGTGGAAGATAGCTGTTAAAACCTTATGTGCCAGTGACAGCCTGACTTATGGTGAGCTAGGAAAGAAGGAAGAAAAAGAATGGCCTCTTTTGGAAAGCTGATCTGTCCTTGTTTGGAAAAGAAAAAAAAAGAAAAGAAAAGAAAAAGGCAAGGATACAAGCTAAAGAGTGAGGTTGTATCTAGTGAAAGTAACTACCCTATCCAATATTTGTTAAAAAAAAAAAGACTACTAAGACAGTCTTTTGCATTAGCTCAATGGACTGGGCAGAGATATAAAAGCAGTTCCTTAGGAGAACAAGGGGAAAAACACTAGCAACCGAACAGCCCCATTACCACCTTCCTCGTCTTCCCACTTAATTGTCTAATTTAATGGTAACTGACTTTCACTTCCAGGAAGTTCTTCACCTAGTATGTTCTGTATGCTGTAAAACCAGCAGTTCACTTAACCACATCACTCTCTCCCCATCAGTTGAGTAAAAAAAAAAAAAGTGTGATTTTTTTTTTTTTAGAGTTAGTAATCCTGTTCTTCAAGCAGAACTCTTCTTAGAAGTAATCTTGTTCTTATCAGCAATATGGCATAACTTCCTTCCAGCAGCACAGTTTCCCTTCTAGAATTTAGATGCTCACAGACATGTTCTACAAAAGGCTGTATCCCA
This sequence comes from Anarhynchus alexandrinus, assembly GCA_008711295.1. NCBI lineage: Eukaryota > Metazoa > Chordata > Aves > Charadriiformes > Charadriidae > Anarhynchus > Anarhynchus alexandrinus. Next base: position 4,198,331 of record VUYV01000037.1, read on the forward strand.
TTCCTCTACATTCCTGTTCTCTTGCACGAAAAGCAAACAAAGGTAATATCCAGTCTTCATCAATATTAATTTCATTTCACATAAGCCTGAAAAGTACCTGGTAATGATCCATCAGTATAGCCATTAATTGTGTACTTAAGTGATGCTGATCTTTGCCAACTCTTGTTTTCATCAAACACACCAAACATCAGTACATACTCCTTGTCGAAAAGTTTCTGTGACCCATCCTCATTTAGGCTTCCTATGAAGAAGAAACAACAAGTCTTAATTTGAAGCAGAAGTAAGGCAGTTTTCACATCAATGTAGTGGCATTAATGCGAACTTAATGAGCTTGCACGTACTGGCTGAGCCTTACCAAAACAAGACCTTAAGAATGCTCATAAAGTGATTTTATTTCTGAAAGTACTTTTGGGTTAGGTAACCATGAAATCAAAAGTCTGTAGTATCCCAGAGGAGATTAGACAAAGTACAATCAATCAGTTCTGTCTCAGACAATTCTGGCAATGTGTTGTAGGGATTTCCTAAATGAATGGGAGTGCCAAACAGCCTTCAATCAGATGCTGGCTTCTCTTTTGAGACTGAGGCAAGGAGAAGAATGATGGCAGAGTCACCTGCAGTGCGAACACTGCCTTTTCAAGCACTACGCTGAGGTCATCAGCTCCTATAAAAAAGTACAAAATTGACCACTCAGCAAACAACCTTTACATACAGAAGACTTTCACAAATACTGCTGAATTGGATTGGTTATAAGAAATCTAGTTGAGTTTGTGATGCAAGTGTGATTTCTGTCAACAAGTAGAATTCATTCTGGACATGCCACACAGAACTAGTGTGATTTTACTGTAGATTGCTCACATAAAAAACTTCCATTTGCTACTTTCAATACATAATTCAGGACTAAAATAGATGGCCCTCTGGACTGCAGGAAATAAAAATTTGGGACCTTGCTGAGTATTCCACTTCAGAAGAGATACTGGCAGTGGAAGCAGTGATCTTTCATGTAATCCTTTTTATGTATGAAGGGCTAAAAAGTCCTGTTTTCCTGCACAAAAGAATTCTCAGATCAACAGATCTGCTTATCATGCAAAGAACATTCAGTCAGTGCTTTAACTCAAACGTCCACTTTTTATAACCTTCCCCGGTTACACTGACTATGCTGCTCTTAATGTGTCAGACTGTGGTGGGTTGACGCCTGCCAGCAGCCAAGCACCCACACAGCCACTTCAATGCTTTCCCGCCCCCAGCAGGACAGGGATGGGAACAGGAAGAACAAAAGTGAGAAAAGTTATGGATCGATAAAGATGGTTCAACAGGTGAAGGAAAGAGGGGAGGAAAAACCCAAGCAACATGAAGGAAATTACTCATCAAGTCTCACAAGCAGACTGATGCCCAGCCAGTCGCTCAAGAACAGCCACCTTGGAAGTCAACACCCCTCATTCCCCCAACACTACTTCTTCTTCCTCTACCTCCAGTTTTTATTGCCGAGAATGATGTTACATGGTAGGAAATATCCCTTTGGCCAATTTGGTTCATCTGTCCAGCTGTGTCCCCTCCTAACCTCTCACCCATCCCCAGCCTACAAGCTGAGGAGGTCTGAGCAGGAAAGAGAAAGCCTTAACACTGTGCAAGCACCGTCCAGCAACAGCCAAAACCTGAATGTATTATCAACGCTATTTAGCCACAAATCTAAAACACAGCACTGTATGAGCTGCTGTGAAGAAATGAACTCCATACCAGCCAGACCAAGCACACAGGCATGTTGCACACCTATCATATGCAGCACCCAGTCAAAGACACCCTGTTCAGAAGTCTTAAAAATGTGAGTAGTTAGCCATTTGTCTTGGCTCTCGCTAGAAACATACGCTCAAATTATCTTGAAGGTAGTGGTCAAACTAATCCATCTCAAACTCCTATCCAACTGAATCCCACAATATATGCACAAATTTAAGAAGCCTGAGAAGAAAGGAAAGCAAGCAATTCCAAAGCATTTGTCCAGATTAACAGTACACCATAAAATGTACACATACATACAAACACAGAGAAAGAAAACCCAAGAAAATTAGGAAAATAACAAGTCCTAGATAATACTAAAAGCACTAATTCTCAAAAAACTTCAGGAGGAACTTTATTAATACTAATGCCACTCCTTTATGGTGATTTGAGTAGGTGTGTTCTGCTATTAAATGTGTATCTATCAGTGAGAAGAGTGCCCTTGTACAACCCACATGGAACCAGTTTTATGTTTACTTTATGTTTACTTTCAGGAAGCTTCAAGTCCATGCAGTCTGCAGCTTATACAAAAAGTTTGACTCAAACTGCAGGGAAAGAGGATCAAGCTAAATAATTGACAAAGCTTTCACTAAAAGAAGGATATATAACTTGGAAAAATCTAGGATTTAATGGACCAACAAGTAGTTTAAGTAGCTTACACAGTGATATGCTGTTTCAAACTTCCCTCAAATCAGTGCCATGTACCTAGCAGTTATTTACAAGTCCTGCAAGACATGCATTTGTATTAGTGGAGATGGAATTCAATGACTCATAATGCTAAAACCTCAAGTCCCTTATCGCATGCAAAGCAATTTTCAAAGACGTATAATCAGTTCAATCATCACTGGCCATATTTTCAAATGACTAGCAAAAGACACACTGCTCTGTGATTTCAAACCCTTGCTAGAGAAGAGTGCCACAGCCTCTTGATCAGACAGCCTTTAAAAGGCATGGGTAAAACAATTTTCTGCCTTATTCTTTGAATGGCTGAACCATTTTGAGTGAAGCTTTAAAAAAATATTTATTGTAAGACAGGAAATTTGAGTTCATATATTTGGCAGTTAAGCAACTGTAAATGCAACCAGTACAGGCAAATGTATCTATTAATAGAACTCTCTGTCCATCCTATAATTATAGGACGGATCTGCATGAAAGCGAGCATTTAAGGACTTTAACATCTAAAAGAAAGATGTTGAAAATCATTTACTTTACACTGTATGTAAAGATATGAGAAAGAATATATCTTCCATAATTATCATACACCCTTAACTTTATTAAGGAATGAAACTATATTACCTTACAGTAGTCTTAAAGCATTTCATTACCTTTCTTACAGATAAGCAGCGCTCCAATCAGACCAGAGTTAAAATCCACTGTCATGTTCTCATGAGAATAATATGCGTAAGTAAGACAAGGAAGGTCAGCTTCTCTTGGACCAACTTCTTCTGTTATATCCCACACATATGTGTAGATCTGGCCTGGTAGTACAGCATCATCTCGTTTTTCTGCAGGTGATGTTCTGTCATCGTACAGGAAGCCTGCCAAGAAGAGTCAGTAGGGTGGCATGAAGACAAAGAGCATCTGGAATGTCATCCTACAATCAATTCCAAAAGCTTCCTTTGTTTCTTGCCTATTCTTCAGCTTCAAAGAGATAACTCATGATTCCACTTACATTGTGGAGAGTATCATAGGGGAGAGTAGCTCCACCATCTTGTTTCTTACAGATTAAGGATTTCCTAGAATTGCCATCACTGCCAAAATGTGGGGTTCTTCATCAGTCTGGCTAGGGTTAGGATGGCATGAAGCTTCAGCCTCTGCTCACTGATACTCTGTGGAGGAATACTGCCCACTTTGTCAATTTTCTAACGGTCTCTCATAAAGCCATTGCGCAGGCTAGCATCGCCTTGCTGCCTTAGGCCTTTTGTGCACTGCACATCCAGACAGCAGTAATGACTCATATCTATGCCTACCATATCCAGCAAATCTGCAATATGACAAAGGGGAGCCAGAGAATCAAAATCCTAGGTGTAAAAGGCACATTAATAAGATAGTGAAACTGAACTGCCTATCTCTTCCAATGACGTGTTCTGTTCAACTCCATGAGACGGGGTTGCAAAACACAACAGAGTTGAGCATAAAATGTTGAGTATCGGAACAACACAATCAGCACTGTCAACTGCCTTTATCAATAAAGCCTTGATGTATGCTATTACAAGGGATTTGGAAAATATTTTTTTTTCTTTTTTAAAACCTGTATTTAAGAGTTTACATGTCCTGAAATAGAGTATTTTGCAATTAGATGGGGTTTGGACCAGGCGACCTCTAGAGGTGCCTTCCAACCTCAACCACTACGTGACTGCATTAGCACACAGGCACCTGGTCAGGAGGCTGTGCATGTCAGACAACACGCATATTCCTAGTGTTACACTGATGAACAAGAAAGGAGCTAACAATGGGTGTGAAGTTTTAATCCAGAATCGACAGATATTTGTGTTGCACATATCCTCAAACATTGGTCTGTGTCCCTCTCAGTATTTCATGCAGTAGTCTACAAGTAAATGAACAAAACATGTAGTCTTTATAGCATTTACCTTCTGCATTTTTGTTGTAAACTATGCCTTGGGGATGAATACTGACTGGCTTGTCAGCCATATTCTTAAGGTGAACTACTAAAGTATCTCCCACTTCAGCACGCAGAGTTGGTCCCAGAAGTCCTGTAATTATTCAAGATAAAGAGAGAGTAAAATGTGAGCAAAACAGTATGTTTAATGAAACAGAGAGTTCTTGCCCCCCCATTAGGGAACATGAGCTCTCAAAGTACAAGTTGCAAAATTAACACAGGCAGAGAACGTAATACCACTGCAATGAAGATTTACCCATAAAAAGGCACGTGGGGATTTAAAACCTGCAGTTCAGTCAGGAATGTTGTAAATTGCATATCTGGCAACTAGCACTTAAAAAAAAAATCACAGGAAAATGGTAGATTTGGGGAAAAAAGTTAATTCCAGATACAGAAAATTTATCAACAGGTTCATGTTGAGGTTCACTGGGAATTTCTAGGAATCCTTCACATACAATTTAATTAAACCATTTTAGGAAGGCAGACATTTTATAGTTTACGAGTTTAGAGAAAGACATTCAAGCATATTTCTTTGAGTAGCACTCTCAATGCCAGAAGTCACAGAACAAAAAGATCTTTGAATCCCAAAATGTTATCTAAAGAGATAATCGGTTCCATGTTGCAAATTTCTTGAGGCATAGCCTGCAAAAAGTTTCAAGAGGGGGCTGTATCCCTACTCCCCATGTCGCAAAAATAAGCAATGGAAGAAACCTGCTAAGACTTTGGCTAGTTAGTCTCTTTCCTTGTAAATTATTTTCTAAATTTCTTTCTCCAAAAAGAAAGAAGCAGATTCAGAAAAAACAGGAGAACAAATAAAACTGGCAGGGATCAGGTTATAGACTAGAGCTTTCAGGGCAACTTGTAACAATTTCCTATCAGCAACCTCGCATGCATTTACTTTGAAATCTAAATCTGAACATCTAGCATCTGAAGTTATTTTATCTATTAATATGAAGTGCAGACAGACTATATAAGTACTCTGCATAAGTATCAGAACACAAGTACCACACTTCTGTACGACATAAGTACAAGAACTTGTCTCCATCCATTTAAAGCGCCTTCAAGCAGTAACACACACAAAGGCACATCTTTCACACCCAACCTCAGTTTTTCTTTTCCTTTCCACTGATCTACCAGAAACCTACTTTGCCTCAGGCCTCAAGCTCCTTCCATGTGAACGTATAGTGTCACCACTGTGACTGTGCCATACAAGTCTAAATGTGTATGGGAAGTCTCATCAGATGATGCAAACAAAGGTAACAACTTTGTACTGTGCAATTAATTTGCAGACAGCACTGAGCCCCAGCCTCTGAAAATCCAACCTCTCTATGGCCTTTCAAAGCCTAGTGTGCTGTAGAGACCTCATCCCCTGTGCCTATTTCATTTATGTGCAAAACAATGGACACAAAGCCACAAGCATGCTTAGCTTGTTACTGCCTTTATAACAAGCAACAAACAAGAATACTCAGAACATTTCCTTCCTGTTTACCTGCAAATATATTTGCTGGCTTTTCTTTTTTAAAATCCACTTCATATTCTCTGTAAGAAATTTTCTTAAACACAGGATCTGAATGTTCCAATCTGAAAACAAAAGAGTTAAAAAATAATTAAAAGGATAAAGGTTCTTAGAGATTCAATTGCTGTTTAACAGATAGCTCAGAAAACGATTCTTGGAATTACAGTTAATCACTTGCACATTTTGCTGAAGGCAAGGTACACAGTCCAACTCTGTAGCATCTTCCCCTCTGCCTCTTACTCTATCGAATCTATGACATTCCTGAGCTAGGCCATTTCATATTAAACATTCAATTACAGTGCCTAGCACAGTTTACCCCTGATTTTGCTGGTGATTTTTATAGGACCTTTAGATTCTGCAATGGAGATGTCCTTGTTTTGTTCATTTAAGACACAGAGGAAGATGTCTTGACCGTGCTTAACCTAGAACTCATCTGACAAAACAGTGAAAGAAATCTGAATTTCATTCTACTCAGCCCCATGCACCACAAGGATTCTACAACAGCATTAACAGTAAGCTCCTGTAGCAGCAATGACCTTGGAGGCAAGCACAAAACTGTTCCCTGACAACAACTAAGGATCTCACAGCAAGTCAGAAAATTGCTGTCTGAGAAACACCCCAAGTGTCCACACTCTTGTTATGTAAATGAATCAGGAACCCAGTAGACCACACAACGTTTTCTTAGAAAATATTTACGCAAGCAGAAGGAAACCAGCACATAACACTTCTGGAATGAAAATGATGAGAAGATGGCTGGAGGGATAATAGCCTGTATTTAGTTTCACATTTGTTGAGTGATTTCTTATAGTATGCATGATGAGTGGATCCAACAGTAATTCCACTTGCTTTTTTTTTTTTTGTAATGCCCTTTCAGGCACATTTGGTAGCAGGGAGTGGGTGGGCTGCGCAAGCATAGAGACGCTGGGCAGAGATAACACAGTGAGCTCGATTCAGTGACATCCAGGGTCCATAAGGGGAAGACCTCTTTTTGTAGACATCTTTTGTAAATCCCTCTGCGACACCCTCGCAACAGAAGAGTCAGGCAGAAGCAGTTCATGTTTCAATTCATTCCCCTCTCTTTAAAGTCACTGATAAAAGTTTGTTTCACTCTTTAAGGAGAAGGATTTGATCCACAACCTTCATTGATTAGTGCTGCACCCTTATGTGGCAACGTTCAATAGAATATGCACATAAGACTATAGGGTGGAAGAGGAAATTTATCAATTTATCAATTGTATAGCTGGAAGGAACAAAAACCACAGCTTACTCACACATCAGAAGCCTTAGACTATGCAAGCAGGTCTAGTTACCTAACTTTCAGGAAAGGCAGCAGCAATGCTGCATGCTCAGATAATACATCTTCACTTTGCTCTGAAGTGTCTTACAAATACCACTTGTACATGGTAACAAATAAATCTCCATGAAGATAAGATGACTGACACTCTGAGAAGTTAAGTGTCCTTTTCTAGCCTGTATGATTGGAAAATTAAGGAAATAGTTCAGGAAGAACCCATTTTCTTTTCAGCCTCTGTTCAGTTATTTAGAACCAAAGGCACCAAAGTATCAGATTCTTACTCTGTACATGGACATTCAGCTTCCACTGAAATCAGAACAAGTTACATACTGTCCTGGTTTGAGCGACACAGGACTAACTTCTCTTCTACAGCTTGGAAAAACTGCAGTTTTAGAAGACTTTAGTGTCTGAATTTGTGAAGATATTTACTTTATAGCCAGATATGGTGTGTGGGTTTCAAGGTCTCAGTGTTTTTTGAGCTTGCCAGGTGCAGGGATGAGGAAGGGCGAGACCTGGGCACTTGACCCAAGCTGGCCAACAGCATTATTTCATACCATGAATGTCACATTCAATATAAATTAGAAAATTTGCTGAGAAGTTCTCTCTCCCTCAATGCCTGCGATCCAGAGAACTTCTTGCCCCGGTATCGGACCCCTGAGGCCTTCCCTTCCTCCTGAAGCTGTAGCGCTCACAGTGTCCAACATTTGCCATTTGCTCCATGCTGGGAGTGCACAGCTTCCTACTGATAGAATTGGCTGAGTATAATCCTTGTATATTTTGTATTGGTATTGGTATCAATATTGGTTCTTCAGTGCTATTAATGTTAATTATCTAGTCTTATTATATTGAATCTGTTTATATTTCAACCCTCAGGTTTCCTTGTGTCCCCCCCCCAGTTCCCCTTGCTGGGTGGGGAGGGGTCATCAGGTGATAGAATAATTGTCTAAATGACAATAAATTGTTGTGGGTTTCTCAAGCGATAACACATACCCAAATGCCTTTGGGATCCAAGCCATCAGCTCTTCCTTAGTATCTTTGTGTGAGGGTTTGGTTTTTTTTTGAGCTAAATTTCTATAAGCTCTACAAAGTTCATCAGACCCATTCGGGATGTGACTTGCTCTAAATACTTATGCGAGCTATATCAATAGGTACTGCGTTTGAAAACCTTCCATCTAATCACAGAGTATTTCAACTGAGGTTTTAGGCAGCCTTGTGGGTCTCTACTGCATGAAAACAGCCTACCTACAACATGATGTTTAACAAAACAGCAGTTGATGCTTATATTGATGCATCCAGTGCAGATGAGAATGAAGTTCTATCATCTACTCAATTCACATGCCCAGGTCAATACTTAAATCTTGGAATATGAAGCCAAATGCCATTTAAATTCTGTTTTCTTCTGTCTTGCCAGTTTGACACTATGCTTATATCAACTGTATTAAACTTCCAAGTAGAGTTTCAGAAATCATAGAAACTTTGTTTCAGTTAAGTCTTGAAAAAAGAATAGTTAGAAAGTCTAAACCTGTACATCCAGAAATGTAATACATATTAAAAAAAATCACAAACTAAACAAAAATAAAGAAAACCAGCCATCCACCAATAAAAAAAAATGCAGTAGTATCCAAATACATCCTTCAATGTAGGAGAACAAGTAGTTTGTACCATTTCATGCCACTTCATGAATAAAAGCTGTGTATGGTGACTATAGTAAACACAGCATAAGAACGAAGCCTAATTTAAACAAAATTCTACATTAAATCCAAGTTTTGTCATCTGTAGCATTGCACTTGCAGTGTTTATAATCCTAAGGATAATACCAGTAATACAAATAAAATATTTTATATGCTTGATTGGTGTATGCATGTAGACTGGCCTTCTGCAATGCTGTCTGAAAAAAAAAAGTTAAATCAGTATTTTCACCTAACAAAGCATAGCAATGATTGATCCTACAACTTCTACTCAGTAGAACTCAGGATGGACATTTCACAAAAACTAGTGAGCAACTCAGAAACAACGTAGGTAGTTCCAAAGTTCATCAGGCTCTGATTTAACTGAAAGTGATAGTATCCAAATTGGAACATATTTATTCCTTCAGCAAATTCTAAAGTCTGAAAGTTTTCGAAATCTTACCAAACTATGGCTCAACTTAACATTGCCCAAAATCCATATATCTAAAATAATTACTTAAAAAAAAAAACAAACACCACAAAAAAAACCCCAACAAACATCAACCCACACAGAAGATGATAAAAAGCAAGCCCTGGAACACATTTAACAAAAGAGCACTGAAAACATGAAAATAATTCTATCCACTAATGAAGTAAATAAAAAGGAGCTTTTAATACTCCACTGGCTCCAGTTCAGATCATGCTGTTTAAAGTCACACAAGTTCCTCTGAAGTCAACAGATCAGGCTCTAAAGTCCTCCTGGGCTCTAAAATTCCACAGGAGACAGGAGACAAAATGCTTTCAGTCACAAGAGAGGTCTAATTTCATCTTTCTTATCCTGTACTTTGTTACCTGGACTTTTCCTCTGATTCCGGTTTGTAGGTCCAGCTAGTGATCTGAGCGGCTATATAGTGCTCCCTGACCTTCATGGCTCCCACCACATGCTTCTCAGAGTCTGGCCACCATGAACCAAGCAGAAGCAAAAGAAAAAGACGCATGCAGTGGAGTGTCATGGTACAGATGCCTGTTGATGCTGCTCTGGAAGACAAGGCAGAAACCGCTGCTTTTATTGCTGTTGGTGCTTCTAACTTCCCCTCAGAAATCAAATATTTGTGATGCAAGAGGGTAACAGCATTTGCTACGCTCAGGTCATTGCTCTTCACCTCCTCCCCCGCCTTGCTGACAGGGATCCAGTAGAGATAAAAAAAAATTTGTTTAAACTAACCTTCCCTCCCCTCCTCCACACCACCTTCAGTGAGAGACAAGCACCAAGGAGCAGCAGCTTCAGCCCCACTACAGCCTGTGGCTGGGTCATTGTCTACTGAAGCAGCAGGGTATCAGTGGCAGAAAACAATTACTTTTTACAATTACAATTACAGGATATTTGACTTGGATAGGTAGGAAGAAGGAGGGCATATTTTCCACCTTCCCAGAAAACAGAAACCCAGAACACAGCTGGTGCTGATGGAAATTTCCCAGTTAGAGGCTACATCTCCTAAGAAATCATTCCCAGTTAGAAAGCAAAATGCTGAGGGATTAGGTGTGGGGACTAGAAGAGCAAAATCTAGTTCAAATCTAGTACATATACTGCATACTCATAGTAGTACGTCAGTAACCTTTCCAAACATGTTGTCAGCTTCAGTTCGGTTCCTACTATGCTCTCAAGTATCTCAGGTAATAAATAACGAACTGGCTTCTCAGTGGCAGCTAACAAGTCAGCCTCAAGACTTGCCCATAGTCAGAATCCTTCTAATCTAGTCTTGATTAGGAGCTGTTAACATTTATCTGAAGAAAAATTATTAGGAAAATACCTTTTGATAAATTATTACCAATGTCAGCTATATCACCATAAATGTTTCCCTGCTTTTTCCAGAGCTGAGAAGTTTGACAAAACAACAAGAAAATTGTTGAGTGTGTTTCCCATATGCTGGAATTACTGGAAAAATAAAAATACCTACCTATTTTTTTCATGGACAGATCACAACTACATTTTCAATAATGTTTTGTTAATGTTTTAGTGAAAAAATTACCTAAAATCCCAAATCAAAATAATTCCACTCCAGATCCAGACAAAAATGACATTTCCTCAGACTACTTCAAAAGAAAACCTGATCAATTCCAGGTTTGATATATTGTTCAACAGCAGAGTGGTCTAACCGGCAGCTTGGTTAATTCTATCCAAATTGTATAGTACCACATGATTTTAGAGGAGATAGGGAAGATGGTTTGGAAAAAAAAAGGACGAAGGTCAATAGCTGAATGCTCCCTACCAAACTTCAGAATAGTTTAGTGCCTAAACCTGACAACAATTGTGATCACTTGGATAGCATAGGACTACAGACATCAGGGGACATTTTCAAGGCAGCAAATTGAACTTAAATTACCTCCTACTGCATCTGCATGGAGTTAGTCACTTGTTCCCATAAGCTGCTTTGACACATACATTACATAAGAAAAGGATTTAAAAACCCAGAATCCAGCAACAATTAAGTTGGACCAAAATGCATGCACTGATATTGAAGATAAAATCATTCATTACTAATTAATTATTACTTTGATTAAATAACTCACCATAATCCTTGGTAAATTACTTCAACAATTTCTAATTAAAAAATTATAATACTTGCCTCATTTCTACTCTGGTCCCAATCTCATCTCTGCTTAGGCTCTATTTCAATGCTGGTTCTTAAGCATCTGACAGTTGGTGTGAAAATGTCTATAATTTAGATTTTATGAAAGAAATCTGTGGGCAGACCGACAATTCTTTCCTTCGATCCAAAACTTATGGGAAACAGCTGGTGCTGAAGTACCTGGCACATTCTGTTAAACCTCAACCATCTTCACTTTTAAGTTAGCGTGCCTCATCTCCAGGTCTTCAATGTTCATACAGAAGCACACAGAAAATATCACACACCTTTACCAGAACAGAAACTGACTCATGTCCAAGTCCAATTTCTGCCCATTGGGCTTTACAATGCTGTTCCTAAAGCTCCTTCCCATACAGGGATTTGAAGACCTTGTATTCTTATGTGACTGGCTGAGAAGATGCAACTAAAACACAGTTTAAACAAGCCTTTCTGTAATTCTGTTTAATGAACTAAATGTTTGAATTTTCCATTATAGGTTTCTAGCACATAATTCTTCCCTGTAATAAAAGCTAAAATATTGCAGGCTAAAAATTAATACCCAGAATAGCTGCTTAAAACCCCTTGCTTTGTGACTGTGAGCTGGGAATCATCAAAGCTGGCATCAGTTAGTTACTTTTCTTTTATCCATTGTGATGAATTTGGGGGTTGTATTTTTCAAATTTCTTAGCCAATGAATTGTGCAGTACTGATCAAACAGTAAAAGGAATTAAAAATGCACTACATCGGTGAAATTACTTTTACAAAGGTGGCTGATAACACTGATAGTTTTAAAGAAGAATATAAAATTAAACCAGATATACTTTCTATTAAGCTACACTGATTAACATGTATTACCCTTCTTTAACTCTTTAAGAACAAGTCGTCCAATATTGGCTACTCCCTTATTTTCTCCTCTGCCCACACCTCTTATGATCAATGTAAGATTGAACCATCTGCAATTATCTGGGTCAGCCTGTTTAGTTTATTTCTTCTCCCCCCCCCCTTAACCTATCGCATCACATTGTCTCCTCTAGGCTTTGGGAAGTTTCATAGTGTTCCAAAAATCATTATTAATAATCCAAAGATCTTGTTCCCTTTTATAGCCTCAGTGTCCGACATTGTGAAAGCCTAACACATACACATAATTTTTTTAGTTAGTGCTGGTTGCCTGCAAGCTATTGCTATTAGTCACATAAAGTGACTACAGAATACATTCTTCAGGATGAAGTCTTACAAGACAATGCAACTTTATTGTCTATTCATATATATAGCCATGATCTTAGCAGCTTCTCCTTCACAACACCGCACATGCAGCAAACTTCATATTTTATCCTCATTGCTTACCCACGTGTTCAAATGTAATTTACACTTGGTTACCAGCAACATGAAAGATCTTGTGGGAAAACACCATGCAGGTAGGAGCACAGGTCTAGTCCATACTGGCAACACAATCTCTGCAGCACAATGAACAATGTTATTCCCAAAACTAAGCAGTACCTTTGGGACCTACTGATAGTGAAATGCCAAATGAAAAGAAAGCATGGAAAGAGAAGCATAGCAATACTTTAACACTAAAAACAGGTCTGCATCTTCTAACTGGGGAAGATTACCGTCTTTTCTGACACTCAGCAATTATGGTCCTGATTCTTTTTACGCTACATGTGAAAAAGAGTATACTCACACTGTTGCTCTAAGGCTGACCTATAAAACTAACTGGGATTGCCATTTTTTCCACTCAGAATAGCCTAGGCCAAGTCTGAGCAATCAAGAACAGATAACTCTTTAAAAGAGCTGTAAAGTGGTGATTTGTAACTTTTTGCAAATTACAGATTAGGACCCACCATAAACTTGGTTCTACTTCGTCACAGATGCTATCCTAAATGCTAGCGCGCAGCCATATCTTGATGGCTGCCATCAGTTTTAACAATGGTATTATAGTGACTGAGAGGGAGCTAGTATAGAGAAGAAAAAGTTGTAAAACAATTATTGAATTGGTTTCTAATAATGCCCTAACATAGAGATCTCTCTCTCCCACTCTCAAACACACAAATCAAAGCACAGTGGTCCCACAAGCATACTTTGTTTAGTGCAGGGTGAAAGGACTTTCATGGGCAAACAAGGAGTTAATTATTGATCAGCAGTGAACACATGGTTCTGAATGTAGGTAAAAGAGAGGGGGCACTTACCAAATCTGCCAGGCACCTCTCAGAACAGAACCCATCAGATAAATATCTTCACTTCCACAAGAAGGCACTAAAGCCAAGAAAGGTTAATCTGAGAAATGGCACATTTTAGAAGTTTAAATTAGATATACTATGTTCAAAACCACCTGAGCAGGCAAAAAGAAAAGACAGCAGAGAAACTCAGGCTTTCTTTCAGACAACAACTTATTCAAAAGAAATATGTATATGTTTTGTATTTGATGGCAGTTCACATAAGAGCACATTCTGCAGGAGTGTCAAAGGAAGTCAGGCTGTAACTTGTGTGGTCATACACACACTACAATGTAGAACAGCATTTCAGACTGCTCTCGTGCTAAAGGCTTCAGAAGATACATAATCATCTTGATTTAAACCTAAATACATGCACATGTTTTAAACCTCTATTTTTCCTTAGGAGAAAAGCAAGTGTCCTTGATTAGAACTGGGTGTTTCTCCAGTCAATGCTTGCCAAAACTAATTATTTAGGCAGGACCCAAAGCTATCTGCACAGAAATGCTGAATTCAATAAACAGTTCCAAAGAAAAAGAAATATGTGAATTTCTTAAATATTGGAAAATGTAATTTCAGTGCTTTAACAAATTTGTTTAAGACCACTGGCTTTTGATCTGAAAACAATATTCATTTTAGCCAACAAAGAGAGGAGGATACACAAGCTTCCTCTCCTCAAACTACATTAATAACATGAGACTCAAAGTTTTTGACTGACCCAAAAGAAGCCTTTTTTTCCCCCCCCGTTTAATTTTTGCCAGAAAATTTTCAGTTTGGCTCCACAAAGAATTTTGCTCCTACTCTAAACCATGTTTGTGTTCTCTGTGTTCCAGTTTGCCTTCTTTATTAAGAGATTTCTTTATTTGCCAACACGTACAACTGATATGCCAAATCAGACCAGCTGCCCTTGTGCTACGTGAGTCCAGAAGCATATTCAACTTGGCTTTCTTTCTGTAGAGAATAAAAGTAGTAAGAACATCAGTGCCCACAACACAATGTTAACCAGGTGGTACAGGATTGCAAGAGTTTGCAACTAGGAAGATTTGCATCTTTTTATCATAAATCCTTGCTGGAACTGAAAGGAGATTATCAAACAAAGAGGGCCTCTTATCAAGTTGTATATGTACCTACTTCCAACAATAGGTATGATACTTTGGATGAATTAACTTTCTCTTCTTTTGTACGCTTGCATTTTCTACATCCAGGTATTTTTAATTATTTTTTTTTAAAGTAGACTTAGAACACTTCTTACAAGTTCCTAACAAATAAGGTTGTTTTCCAACAGGAGAGCAGATAGGCAAGTTTCAGAAAGAAACAGGAAATCAGTAAGCTTTTAGCATAAGACGACACTAAATTACATCTGTCCCTACGGACTTTACAACACCCAGGCAAATTCAAGGCATTCTAGTTCTCTAGCAATGGATCAGGCTGTTTGTTAGCAAGCTGGTTACACAAGTTCCATTTTCCCACACCTAAAAATGCAGCCACAGAAGGACAAAGTTGAAATCGCCCTCATTCTTTAACACTATTTCCACCCTTCAGTATTTATCATTTAGACTTTGATTAGACTTTTAGAAGAATAAATACAGAAGTGCACTTACCACGCGTTGCTTTGGAAGTCACTGCTTTGATTTTTTTCTTCATTTATTTTTTATTGGAAGCAAGTCTCTTTTGTATTTTAAAAGTATTTCATGTAAATTGAGGACGAGGTATCTTGACAATAGAGCTTGTGATCATCATTATTTTAAATCTCTGTAAGGTTATTCCCTTTGCATCATAACCCATTCCCTGTGCATAACTTTGGTTCACATTCAGTGGAAACAAAATTTCACCCACATCTTCACTGCATGCAGCACCTGTAAACTAGAATGTACTCAAAGCCCAAGGTCAAACGATAGAAATGTAGAAGGCAAGTAAAAAGCCACAAGAACTGCAAGATGTCTGGTAGGAAAGGGACTCCAGCAGAGCAGAACTTCTCGGGAGCTATTTTGATGTAGAGGCAAAATTCAGACAATTAATGATCATGCAGGATTTGCAAGAAGCTATAGCTGAGGTTACTATGTTTACATATGTTTACAGTAGTTCCTACAGCAGCAATCTTCACTTCTAACGGGAACTTTTAATACCAGACCCAAACAGAAGAAAAGGATTAACATACAGTACAAATGCTGCAAGTATAACCAGATCAAATTTGCTTGCTCGGGTACAGCCAACTTTGATATCCAGCCAAGCAGAGCACTGCATATTAGTCACCAAGCATCGGGTTTTGCTAAAAATGCCATAAGGCATTAAATATCATGGTACTGATGGAAGCCTTTGGCAAGTTCTCCTCAGTTCTGCTGCTCCTCTGTTTTTCTGCTAGGGTCAAAGAAAAACAGCTTAATCAGTTTATATTTAAAAAAATAAATTATGCCACTTACAGCCTGACAAAGAAGAATGTGGCATTTGTTAACTCAACGTACTGGAGACCAGTGAAAGACTAATTCACCTTCCTAAAGGAGGAGAATAGACACCATTTAGGGAGAAGGATGTTTCAAAAGATTCTGACAGAGCAAAGGAAAAAAAAATATACACCACTGCTGATTATTTTAAGTCATACTCCCACTTTGTTCCCCTCCAAACCCCCCTATTTGTTGGGTGGAGGACAGCTACTTCCTTTATTACCAAAAAAACCAAAACATCTTTGAGATTAGTCTGATAGGGAAAATCCTATGGCGTGACTCAGTGGGTGTGGTTAAGTTTTAACAGGTTTCAGCTAGCATTATGCTTCACTTATACAGACATTGCTTAAGATATTGTCCAAGAAAGAGGAAGTGAAGATAGATATCAAAAGAGGAAAGACAGTTTAAGCATAGTACACAGAACTTGATTACAGGCTCTCATGTAAATAAGTGCATGGTACAGAGGACACCCAAGATGAGGACCAGTTGTGCCAGGACAGGGACCAACCCTCCTACCCAACAGTAAATTCAGTAAGTTGCAAATGCCCAACTTCAGATTACTTTGCAGAATGCAAGTTGGATGTTTGGGAGACAAAGATGCTGTCCTGAAATCTAAACAGAGTTTAAGTGAACCCAATAAATATAAATATACACACACATATATACGATCACCCTTTCCTCCCGTTTTCATGAATGAAAAACTTACACTTTACAGCACAGAAAGTGGCTGCTAAAGCCTGGATACGTCTGCAATATTTGAATTCATATACAACTCCACGTATATTTACCCCAAAAAGGAACCCATGCTATTAGACCACCAGTTAGTGTAGTTGAGGCAGACAAGTAATCAAGAATGAACCTTGCTGTACCATAGCAATCGTCTCCCTTTACCCCCAAGCTATAATTTTGTTGATAAGACCGTTCTTGTCTTTATAACCAGATGAACGGGCTACATACTAATATTTCTCCTTCATCTCCCAAAAAATTCCATCTCAAAACACTAGTCTTGCTCAAGTATAAATCTAAATCACCTTTCAAAGATTGTTTAGTTACAGCTATTTTAGTTTAAGATGTAGTCAAACTTTCCTAACAAGATGACCACTTGCCACTCTCTACACCTTTCAGATTCCTTCTCCAGCTAGAGGAAACATAACCATTCATAACTGGGGAAAAACCCGCATAACTCAAGTGAATTTAAATGGGAGGAATAATAAAAAAAAAAATCACATTTTCAGGAATCAGCAATGAAGCCAAAAGCATTAGGCTTCTAGGAAAGCAGATCTTAGCTTCCAATATAGACAAAAATAGTCTTCTGTTGGAAGCAAATTGAAGGAACTACGGAGAAAAAAAATCCCACCTCTCAGTGCAGTGTCTGTATCAGAATGACAGTGATTTATTTATATTACACACAAAGATTTTTATTAAAAAGGCTGGTAATGGAACATTTTATTTTGATGCATCAACTTGATAAAAGGTTAGTTACAGAAATTGTGTATAATGTTGCATAAGTCACATGAATGGGTTATTTAAAAAAAAGATTGGATAATTAGAGGAGGACATCTCTTATTTTAGTTACATTGTAAAGTGCCTCGTGTAGTCATATTCTATCGTTGGAATGACCGCCTGTACAAACTTCAAGAAAATAAGAAGGTACCTGAGTTTCTTGTTAAGGAAAATGTGCAATAGCTAGAAATCCTGTAAAACAAGGCAGAAGTCAATTCAAAGGTCGGCTCAACAGTATTTCTTGCTAATAGGAAAATAACACCTAGCAATTATACAGTTAGAGACTGGGAAATTAATATAGCAGAACTCTGGTAATGACATCTGATGCTTGCGTAAACATACAGACCTTCCTGTTCCAAGTTAAAGCATGGAACCAGGAGTTATTTTCAATAAATCTTACAAACATGACACAAACATTTACAATCCCATTTACATACTTAATAGTGGTTACTAAAAAAATGCCAGTGTGAATTCTACCTAGCAAGGCTAATCCCTAGCTACCTTCCTGTAGTTGCAGGGAAAGTAGGCTCTTCCTCAGTATTTCAGTGGCTCAGAAATAGATTCCTGTTCTGAACCATCCTTTGAAAGAGCTCCTTCCTGTTGATGAGGGAAAGTAGAGATATCAGCTTTGCTATGCTGAGAAGTCTGCCTTTGTAGAGGAGACCTTCCTCATCTCCCTTGTGTATATCACCTTCAAATGCATGTTGGGCATGAATCTGCAGTCTGAAGTTTATCAGATAATTATGAACCACCTGGGACTGAAGCAGACAGAGCTGAAAAATTAAAATAAATCATTACTTTCAACTGACAATTAAGTTACATTGGTACTGGCTATAAGTAAACTCTACTATTTTGGCAGGTCAGTCTCATGGACCATTGATTTCTTAACACACACAAACTACATGATAATAAGGGAAGAAATTGCTTGTTAAAAAACCCTCAAATTGTTAGGCAATAGCAAAAAAAGTAATCAAAAAAATCTTGAAAATAAGCTGTTTGTAATTACTGAGGAGTAGAAGACTTGAACTACCTTGCCAGAAAAGTTATTTTCCAGTTCAGTTTCAGTTGCGTGCTGCACAAATTTAGCAAATCTCAACTCGTACAGTGAACGAGAATTTCACTGATTCCAGGCCTATAACCGCTCAGTAATCCCCCCTTGCTTGCCTTATAGCAGCAAAAGAACACATTTTGAAAGGACACACTTGTTTCTAACGTGGAGGTTACTTCAGTCAGAAAGCATAGTATCAATTACAACAAAGCATAACTAAGATCAGTCACCTTGCTAAAAGAAAATTCTAATTGTGGGGCATTTCATATTGATGTTCAGAATGGTTTCAGTAATTTTCACTGCTTTTTTGTCAGCCGAATGTTTTACCAAGATATTGCTCACATGCAGAGTAGAGAATAATGGGACCTCTACACTGTTCAGAAATGAAACTTAGATTCAGATCTAATACAGAAACTGCTATACCAAGAGCAGTGATCACTCTGTCTGTGAACCTCCAGCCTCATCCTCCTACACTGGGATCTCAGTTTCATACTCACAGCTACCTCCTTCACACCCCTACAAACAAGGGCTCAATCCTGTCCCTTCAGTCCTATGTACTTTCCCCATTGCTCCTGCTACCCTCCCCCCACTCCCAACAACTGATTAACAGAGTTTGTTGGCACAAAGGAGCTCATCCCAGAACTCTAGTAAGTTCTACCACAAGCAGTTGTTTACTGTGTTCACACAAAATTGCATTCCAGTTTAGGAATGATGAGGTAACAGCTCCTTACACTGCAAGAAATCTTGAAGAATACCATGTAGTAATGAAAAAGGATACATGTGAACTCCAAGTTCTCCCCCACCTTCTGCAACAGTTTCAATTATTTTCTTCATGACTTCTGCATGCCTGAAAAACAGATCAGAAGTAGTGAAAATATTTCAAGGAAAAAGCAACTCCCTCTTCATCTCAATAAGTTTGTTTTGTGCAAATTAAATAGCTTTGGACTGTTAGCTTCAGAAGCAGCAAGAGGAAGCTTCCAGTTTACTAAGGGAAAAAAAATCCCAACAGTAACTGAAAGTTAATATTAAGTGATGAATGCAATACTATTTGCCAGCTCCTTACATTCACAAGGAAAGCAAAAGATGTTCTATGCTACAAGGTAGACTGAGTGCCATAGTGAGAGTCAATACATATTGATTGTGACTAGTATAAGTTTTAATTGGTAAATGCCAAAGAAGCCACCAGGTAAGTCCCCAGAAGGTAATCCTCACCAGCAGAAAGCTACCAGAGGTTCCCAGATGATCCCTGAAGAAGACGCTTAGAAATTACTACAACTTTTTTAGCTCAAACTGCTGCACTCTTAAATTTGTAGAACTTAAGAGGTATCAAATATTTAAACAATTCATAGTTTCCTAGGAAAGGCAGGCTAACCCAACCCTGCATAAATTCAGAACTGTTGTTCTGGGACTGACGTAAGGTATGGAAACTTTCTCTAGCAGTAACTGGGTTCTATGGCAGATCAAGAGTTTCTAAGCTAGCCGCTTCTCTCTCCTAACTCTGTTATTGTAGAGCACTATAAACGTTTCCTCAGGTCACTCTGTTTTGACATTAAGTCATCAGTAACATTCCAGACCTACTATGAACCCCACAAACATTTATGTACAAAGCTGATCCTGGGAATGTAACATGGAATCGCAGAATAGCTAAGGCTGGAAAAGACTGGTCATCACCTAGTCCAACCCTCCTTGCTAAATGAGCAGTAAACTAGAAGAGATTACTCATCTTACTTTTATCTATACTCCAACTTTGTTTTGAATTCATAATTCTGTAGGCAATCTTTATCAGTGAGGTCATATATAGCCATGGACATCCATCTACACAAGACTGCAAGCCAGTTAGCAGCAGTTTAAAACACCCATCCTGAAACAACCTGTGTGCCTACCGAGAACAAGGAAGAGTAGTAAGCAAAGTTTGCATAACTTTCTGACCATGCTTTGATACCATTATGCAAATCTAAATAGCTGAGCAGTAACTAGCATTTAGTAGTTACGTCCAAAGTTAATCATGCTGCCAGTGACTGCAAACACAAGGAAGGAAGCTGTTGCAACGAGTTACTAAGACACACTCTAAACAGGAACATGCAAGTCTGGGGAAACACTAAAGGTCAGAATTTGTCATTCGCTGTGCTGTTGGTCTTTGCAAATCAGCTAACCTTCACAGTTGATTCCAATTCTGGATCCTCACGATGCCCCTGTAGAGCACGTGCCATATCAGGTGCCAAGGCCAGTTGCTTCTATATAGGAACCTGGCCACTGTCAAAACTTAAGCTTTGACCTCGTCCATAACAGCAGACTATTTTTCATACTGGCACAGAATACAGGTCACCCTACAGCAATCAGAAGTCTTTAACAGGATCCTGACTCAACTTCATACATCTTAGTGACATTTGTTCTTTTCTGTTTTCTAAACACTAGTTAGATATCTGGAATTCCAGATCATTCCATCCTGGTCATTCTTACTGTCATGCAGTTACTCATGAAAAGCTTTGCAGGTGGCTTTATAAACTTTCCTGTTTTCAGCTTC
This sequence comes from Anarhynchus alexandrinus, assembly GCA_008711295.1. Lineage (NCBI taxonomy): Eukaryota > Metazoa > Chordata > Aves > Charadriiformes > Charadriidae > Anarhynchus > Anarhynchus alexandrinus. The sequence goes on from VUYV01000037.1 coordinate 4,219,551, forward strand.
CTATAAGACAATTTTGAGGAATTAATATGAAGTATGCATACCCTCCCCCCAATGAAAAGAAATAAGATAACTTTGGAAGAAATGTCATCTAAAATATCCTGCTGTCTAGAAATCTGATCTTTTTTTAAACTTCTGAATAAAAGTCCCCCAGAAAAAACACTTAACTCCAGATGACTAAATACACTATGTGCTCACCAATGCTTGTTTCAGAACCTGTTTGTAGATCACTTAAGCTATCAAATAGATCAGACATTTAAAATATCTACTAAAATCACCTAATTTACTTTCCAGTATATCAACCAACTCTTGAGGTAGTTCAAGTAATATAAGTGAGTTATTATTCATATTCCATGTTAGAAATATTGCTGTTCCTATTGAAAATAAATTGAAATACACAGAGTTAAAACCATACATTAAAGGGTTAAAAATAAATGGAAAGAAGCTGATTTTCTAGATTGATTAGAAGACCCTTTATGATCTCATCAGGGATGGTTGCTTTCCAACTGCAGAAACCCTTTCCCACTTTGCAATTGACCAAAGCTGTCAGTCAAAACATTTATCAACTTCACACTGGAATTCAGCACAGCTGACATACTGACATTGTCTGAATATCAGCTGGAAGGGAAATATATACCATCAGAAAGTAAAAGGAAAAAATAGAAGCCTTCTTGACATAGCGGGGAAAAAAAACCCCAACACCAGAAGTTATTCATTTCCCCCCTGGCAGTTCATAGAGATAAAAGGCCTTCCACAGGTCTTCAAGTATGGTGGACAACAACTATAAGCTTCCATAAAAGAGGATAAAATGCAAGACAAAGATTAAATGCAAGATAAAAATCAAGAAAAAAATTACCTACGCACTTGATTCAGTATCTGTAACTGCTCATACAAGAGACACGTGTGGAAAAACCCACAAATGTCATCATTAGGAGAAATATTCTGAATCTGCAATAGTCAGTTAACTTTTAAGATCTACAATTCACTGATCCTTGCAGTTATGCCTAGCCACTTCCATCAACTATTTCGAGTATATGAGAAGGAAAAAGTGTTCAGAAGCCTACCACCATTTATTCTGAAATAGAGGAAAACAAGCCCTTGGAATCAGGGCCAGTAATTCAGATGTGATTGTAAATGTGTTTAGCAGTTAGCTAGTTTTGTAGCCCCTTCATAAAACCCACATAAAAAAAAAGTTGAGAATTGTGACTAAACCAGTTTGCAACAATTAATGAGGAAGTTCCTCCCAGTACCATAGAAATGCTGACAAGAAATACAACTTATAGCAGAGCTGCAAGATGACCAGTTTCAACTAACTACTCAAAATAGAAGCAATCTCAAGCAGCTGACAGCTGCATCTGACTGCTGCTTCTTTCCTTCCTCTGACGCATGACATAGGGATATAGACGTCACAAGAAACAGCCAAGTAAATTTAGGACCATCCAAATACCCTGTTACACAATTCTTGTAATGTGCAGGGAAGCAACAGCAGCAGAGCTAGCTAAACACTGGTACTTCCTAGCTAAATTTAGAATAAAACAATGTTTTCAGCTATTATTTTTCACCTCAGAAGCTCAGACCTTCTTAGCTGTTAGCCATACCAATTTAAGAAAATATAATAGCCCACCTCAGAGAGTAAGAAACATACTTAAAACCTCCATTTTAGACATGCTGTTAGCCTCTTTCTTCACAGTCTCAAGATGACCTTTTCAAGCCCTTCTGATGCTAAGCAGTTGCTGGTCAAATAGGTTACTTTTTGAGAAGGACTAGGACAATTTCCTCCACATTTGAGACTACCAACAAATCTGTCTCACTGCAGTACCAATCATCTCTTTCATGCTTAAAAGACTAATTGGAACAAGACGCATGATGCAAACCATTTCTTCACGTGTAGATGTGGATTACATAACAAATGCACTGGCACTTTGCTGGCTTCAGAGGAAGAAATGAAAACATGCACACAGAGCTCTCCATCCACGAAGACTCTCAATCCAAATTCACAAACTAGCATCAAAATCGTTCTTACTCTGCAAAGGTGTTTGTATAATTAAGCAGATTACATTGCAGCCACAGCCCAGTATAAAACCCACACGTCTACCTAGTCAGTGAGGGCTATCATGCTCAAATATCTGGTCATCTTTGTTTTTTCTGAGATTGCCCTTCCAGCCTGCATCAATCAACAGGAGCTTCTCCCCAAACAATTTATTAGCAGGGCTTCCAGCAATCACTAAATTAAGCCTTGGCTTCAGCCTTTTTTCCTCCTGTTCTTCTATTAAATTAATAATCTTCCTAGTCAGTCTGTTAAGTCTTCCTACATTCAGGACTGGTATGTTCATGTAAGGTACAAGAATACCTTACTGGTTCAAACCAAAGGTCTACCATGTCCTATATATCTCATAGTATGTGCTCAAGAAAGAAGCCAGAAGCAGCAACTTGTAATGCTTCCCCCAAAGTACTGCTAGTTTCCAGCAGTATGCAACCCAGGGTCTTTCTAATACTGAAGCATTCTAATTACTTCACTTTTAATAACAACTCTTGACAAATTTTTCTTTCATTAACATCATACTGCCTTAATATTTTGTTTAATTAGGTGCTATGTGCAAAGTTTAATGCTTTTTCTGGCTTTGAACATGCTAGCAGTGAGTAGCATTCAATGCCACCAGTTTTACTATTGGAAAAAACTGAACACCTATTACTTCACCTTCTGCGATGTTCATAATGAAGATCACGGAAATCACAACTCCCTCCTCAGTTGCCTTTTCCAAAGCTGAAGGGTCCCAGGTTATTCAATCATTTCTTATGGGAAAGAGCTTAATAACTTCAGTTATCCCAGACAGTTTTAGTCTTTCTTCATCTCACAGACTATAGAACAGATGACCAGAGCTGTACTGCAGTATTCAACATGTGGGTGGTTCCACAGATTAACAGAGGCCTTATGCTGTTTTCTGTTCTATTCTTTATTGTTTTCCTAACAATATTGTTTTCCTAAGTTCTGCTTCCTGTAGAAGCACCAAGACTCACATTTTCACAGGTCTATTGTGTTAGTGTAGACTTAAACCTGAGGATTTAAAGACCAACAATAAACTTTACCACTTCAAAATTTTCTACAAGACAGCTAAACTAGGGAAAAAGCTATTTCCCAGTTGTACAATGACTTCTCTGCTCAATATTGTCCAGATATAAGCCTGACTGCTTGGCGAAGGCAAAGACTGTTGTAAAGCAGTAGTTAAAGAAATATGAACTGGAAAAAACAGGAGATACAAATTTACAAATCCATGAATATACATCCTCATAGTAAGATCAAAAGTAGCCATAAAGTACTTGGTGCAAAATTCCCTTGCTCTCTCTCTAAAAAATTGTATACCCTTCCCAAGTCTAATCTTATGATCAAGTAATTCCTAAACCAGAAATAAGAATGTTCTGAGTCTGCAAAAACTAGAACTAGCTTGTCAACAACAAGCTCATTATTTGACACCTAAGCTACTGACTTGGATCCCAGAAGCGTTTCTTTAAGTCAAAAGAAATTACAAGGCTTAAAGGGGCAATCTGGACTTTTTTTTTTTTTTAACATACGCAAGGCTACAAAGGGTGCCTCTTTTTTAAAAATGACATAAAAGCCCAAACTTCATACTATCAAGAAGCTGAGGAGTTACACTCTAAGATATTGGCTCTGTATCACTAAGACACCTAAAAGGATGTTAGGGCCTACATCTAAGATGAAAGGCACCTTTCAAAGACCTAGAAAAAATATCTGTGCAGCTAACCGAACTACAGACTCCCTATGTCTTGGGTGAGAAATGTGGGAAAATACAACAAAAGACCCTAAAAACAAGTGTGTTTTGCACTTGTGTTCGACAAATATTTCAGTGTGGCAACTAGAGGACCTCTATTTATCAGTGTAAAATTTCAAGGACTTCTAGGGGAGCAGAAGGTAGTTATTACAAAGTAAGAAACAGTTATTTCATATTCAAATAGCTTTTTCCGCTCTCAAAGTATACATTATACTTTTACCCTTCCCAAAAAAAGCAGCAAGTGAAAAAATATAGGAGAATTTTCTTTTCTAGAGTTCTAGTAGCCTGCCATCTTCTGGAGTACATAGGAAAGCAGAGGAAGACAGCTCTAACTGCAGAATACACTTGCGGCAGTGAGCACTGAAATGACTTCAGAGAATTGCTGATATCTTCCTTTCATACTGCCTCAGAAGCTAGCAGACCACTATGGCAGTAAACTGTGGAAACATATCCAGAAAACCTGAAGCAAATCCTTAACAAGACTGGTGAAGTGTCTTGTGTCTGCATGCTGAATCAGACCAGAAACACAGACTTACCTGCATGGATGAACTGAGCACATGGGAGGTGGAGGAAGATGAGGATGGTTTTCAATGGTCACTGTTTTCTTGACGTGATCTTGACTAATATCTTCATACATATGCTCTACTGTTAAAGGCTGCCGTTGCTATATGGGAAAAAGGAACAAGAATAAAAACATTACTAACAAAGAATCTCTTGCTCCTTCTCAGCAATTCTAACATCATTAACAGATGAAGCACCACACATTCTGCCACCTGGCAGAAAAGGACCTGGGGGTGTTGGTGGACAACCAGCTGAGTATGAGCCAGCAGTGTGCCCAGGCGGCCAAGAAGGCCAACACCATCCTGGCCTGCATCAGGAATAGTGTGGTGAGCCAGACTAGGGAAGTGATCATCCCCCTGTACTCGGCACTGGTGAGGCCTCACCTCGAGTACTGTGTTCAGTTTTGGGCACCTCACTGCAAGAAGGACATTGAGGTGTTGGAGCGTGTCCAGAGAAGGGCTACTAAGCTGGTGAGGGGTCTGGAGGACAAACCTTATGAGGAACGACTGAAGGATCTGGGGTTGTTTAGCCTGGAGAAGAGGAGGCTGAGGGGAGACCTTATCACCCTCTACAACTACCTGAAAGGAGG
>VUYV01000037.1:4224571-4239300 GCA_008711295.1 Anarhynchus alexandrinus
TTTTTTTGGTTTTGTTTTTTTTTTTTTTCTTCAGGGTAGGTTAACGGTTGGACTTGATGATCTTAAAGGTCCCTTCCAACCTCACTAATTCTATGATTCTATGATTATAAGCATCTTATATACAACAGTTCTGAAGGTACGCTGAAAGAACCAAGTGTGTCAAAATCCATATGGTGTAGAAAGATTACTGCACACATTTTTGTTTTTAATACACCAGGTGGACAGTAAAGTCAATGTATTTAAGAACCATCTAGGTTCCTACCTAGGTATTTGAGATGTAAGCCCTAACCAACTTTAACTCAATAAACTTAGTCATTAAAGGGAAGAGTGATTTATCCAGCCCTCTCCTCCTGGAGGTCATGAAAACACATACCTGCTTACTTGACTGAGTTTACTAGGATTGTTACTAGCTCAACAGAGCTAACAGAAACTGAAATGACAGCATGATTTCCTTCCTTCCAAATGGGCTTGGTTACCAAGTACAATTTTCAGTTAAATTGTTCCTACCTCCTGCAAGTACCATAAGTCCTGACTGTATAATGGTTTTCTCACCATCTTTTCCTTTAAATTTCTACTGTGAATAAGCAACAAAATAACCTTGCTACTTGACATGGTAATTCTAATTTCACAGAAGTGGGGAAAAAACCAACATAACTATACCTCGTCATATCCAAATAACCAGAGCCTTGGAGTTTGGTAATATTTGTCATAAGTGATGTAGAGGTCATAAGTTCTTGTCTGTAGAATAGCATCTTCCCCTCCAACATCAACTTTAGCTTTGTTAGCTTCTACAATCTGTCTTGTGTCAAGTGTTGCCTGGTTCAAGGTAAAAATGACAACATTAGTATAGTCTTGAGTTCCCTCCTTTCCCATCCTAAGTAGCTATGTAAAGCTGTAAGACTGAAATTAATGTTCTTAAGCGAGCATTAAAAAAAAAAACATAGGCTTTGGGTTTTGTTTTTGTCTTTAAATTAGGAGTACCAGTTTTTCTCCCACCAAGTGGTTTTTGGTTTTATTTTTGCTGGTTTTTTATTTTTTAAAAAAAGGTCCGATTTCTTATGGAAGCATGCAACTACATTGTCACATCCCCATCCCTTCTTTCACCAATAACTTTTGAATCCAACAGAAAATTCAGAAGCCAGAGGTCTCAGTTTATGCAGGCTCATGAAGACCTTAACAGAGTACCACAAATAATGATGCCCTCTATTTTCTCTCATGACAGTCTGGTGCATCAGTGTAATCTATTGAACCTACAAGCCACTCATCCTCCACAGGGAAGCCTCAAGAAGAACCACTGCGTTTTTCACCTCTTGTGAATACAGCACCGTGTGTAAGCAGAGTGAAAAGGAGCAGTAAAAAAAGCAAAATTACTGTGATCAAAATCTTTGACGACCTAAGAGATAAGGTAACTGCAGTAGATTGGCAGGAGACAAATCCGTAGGAAACCAGGCTCAGTAATCCCACTGATCATAACAAGCTTGGTATGTCAGCCATTTCTTATCATTATTTTTATTTTGCTTGTGCTCATATTGGTGATAAGCATTGTAACAGACAAGATAGAGAACTGTTCACTCACATCATCTGTCTCCAATAGCCCACTTTCTTCATACTCTGAAAAGAAGACCCATAAAATTCTGTGTTCAGCTTGTAGCTAGTCATCATATTTCTCATTCATAAACAGCTTCTTTAAAGCAATCTACATGTATCTAAAGATGTTTTATTCAGGTAGACTTCCCAATCCCCCAACCAGAATATAGCTTTTTTAATACAAATTTGACCAAGATTACAGTAAGTACATGATGAGCAAGCCTTAAGTGATTTTAAGTAGGCAGACTAAGTTTAAGTGTAGGTATGAAGCAGGCAGGAAACTGTGCTAAATCCCTAATTTATACTTGCTTGGATCTGTTCTGCTATTCAAATTAATTTCCCAGTCACTAACTTTCAGATAGTTTTCAGCACACAAGCTAGAGTAAACATGCATCAATAAGAACACACAAAGATGGTAAAAAGCCTGCTGAATTTTTCAGCATGCATTCCATGAAAACAAAGAATAGTCTTTTCTTAGAGTGTACTTTAAAGGCCCGAAATAAAGCATGTCCCACTCAATTTAAGGAAATACCTTCCATGTCTGCAGCTTCTCCTTCATCTTCCTCATCATCATCTTCACAAGATGCTGAACGTTCTGGTATTTTTATATTATCCTTTAAAAGTTGAAAACACTGCTTTAAAGCCTGCTGCATCTACACAGCCTAACAGACCCAGCAAATTTAAGGTACAAGTCCAGTCAATACATACAGCAAACCAGAAAAAATAATTTCTGCAATATTAAGAAGGACTATACTGGACTCAAATATCTGCTTATTAACCAAACTTAGTTTCAAAGTCCTAGTATGACATTAAAAATCCACTAAAAAGGATTGTAATCTGGAATGATTTAATTCTTAAGCAAAGAATAATAAGCATGGTGTTAAACAGCCCATAATTTCTTTTAAAAAAAACAAACACGTATCTCAAAAGGCAATTACTAAACAGCTATACTAAACATGTAAGTTAAGATTTTGTATGTCCTAACCCACAGCCAACTGTCCAGCAGTTATCATAGAATCTCTCAAGTTGGACAGGACCCATAAGGATGATCAAGTCCAACTCCCTGCTTCCCACAGGACTACCTAAAACTAAATCATGTGACTAAGAGCGTCTCATCTTACGAGAATACTCCAAATAATGATTGTAATTAGAAGCTGCTCTAATTGTAAGCATCAGGTGGGTAGTTTCCTCTTTAAAAAAAGCCCAAAAAACCACCAAAATCAGTAAGAAAGCTGTGAAGTGCTTTGGCAAACAGAACATTAGCAGAGAAAGAGTTGTCCTTCTAGGTTGGACCCGTGGTCCAAGAAATTAAGTACTGTACAACAAGCAAGTTTTTCCATATACAAGATATTAGAAGTTAAATCCAATTCATAACACACAACAGCAAAGTATATACGCAAAGTATATTTTAATCTTTCACAGGCAGTACTAGATTACTGCAGTTAAGGCTTCTACTACCTTTAGGTCCTGTAATAAAGCAAGAAGAAAATTTAGGAACAAGTACCTTACTGTCTAGTGTGATCTCCTTAACTGCTTCTGTTGCACCCACTATGCCTGTTAATTGAACAAGAAGTTTGTGTTAAAAAAAAGCTTGTTTCTTTGTTACAGAATATTACAGAAAGAGGTTGCAAAGATTTCAGAAAGCAGCATATGATCTTTCCAAGTTACATCTCACAACAATTTTGATATTTGAAGGGCGGTTTATTTGGTATTGGTAGCATATTTGGTGCTGGACATCCATAAAGAAACCATACCAGTAACACGGAGCACAACAGCACAGCTCTTGCACATCACACAGATTTTGTTGATGGCACACTGCAAAGTAATTTGGATTTTTATTTTAAGGAATTCTTGCATAAGACTGAGTTCAGGATAGGCATTCACGTCACAGTAACGAACCTCAACTTTGTGAGCGAGGCATGCCATTTATGAATATTTCTGAGCATCTTGAAAGCAATGTGTTAATGACAAAGCATAATGTGGCAGAACGCTCAATGCTTTTAGCTGAGAGGACGCAGGGGTAAAAAACATCCTAAATCCCAGTAGTATCTACTCTTGAGTTCCTCCCCATTAGCTTTCTAGTTTTACTGCAGCTCTTACCTGGACCTCTTCAGGATACATGACAAGATTCTTTTTTGACACAGTACATTTATCTAATTAACTCTTCAGCTGAAAACAAGTTACATCACTATGGAGAATGAACCTGGAATCAAGTAACTGCTCATTGGAAATAACTGTTTAAAGAAAAGGAATGCCAGTTGAATGCTGCTTGGAAACAATGCATTTCTAGTGGCTGTGTGATTATTTACATATGTTTTTTCCTACCAGAAATAGTGGTGTTATAAAGGGTATCTATACAGATTGGTGGAAACAGATTTTTTTTTTTTTTAATCTCCTTTGACAGGGTTTGGAGATCTGGCTTGGTCTAATCAGAATCTTATAGTTGTGCTACCACAGCATGGTGCCCAAACCAGTCAACCCTAAAAAGGAAAACTTGGCAAAGGAGTCTATCCACAGCAGGGATGGTGAATGCATCCTTAATTCAAGGATATGACAAAGCTATGTCAAATGGCAGGGGGTTGGAACGCTATGATCTTCAAGGTCCCTTCCAACCTAAACCATTCTATGATTCTATGAAAAGACTTCTTTGGTGTGGGATGTTCAACTATGAACTGTGATACATTTAAGAATTGCCAGTATGAAAAATGCACATCTACAGAAACAAAAGGCATCTTCTCCCACCCTTTTTTCCCTAGCCTGGCTGAACTATTTAGAGAACTTCTTCCACATCACAGCATGAAATTTACGCCAAAGAAACTAAAAACTGATTTGAGTACCTTCTAGGTTTGGAAATGGTAGAGAAAACATCATTGGAAGACAGTTTTATTAACTCATGATAGAACATGAAGAAACAGACTAAAACTAATAAAATTGCCAATTCTTAGAAAAGAACAAAAGAATTCATAAGAGGCTGTGCTAGAAAAACTAATGAGATAGATTCATGTAAGCACTAATTTTTATACTTCTTTATAAACACGTTCACGTAAGGATGTAGTGTAAAAAAGGATCATCTCCAACACCCATCTCTGTATTTAACGATATTTTCTTTTAGTGCCCCCCCCATCCTCCCAGTGACCTCAGACAATAGCTATTTCCCAATGATTCCCCCTTTTAGCTCAATCCAACAATTCAACAGAATGGGAAACACTGAAATAATTAAGTCAGTTGAGGTTGCAATTAAGATAAAGATCTCAACATGCTTCACATGCAGTCTTGCTAAAAAAGAAATCTGCGTATTCTTCAAAACAGCATTCTATTCACAGGATCTCCTTACTAAGGAACGTGACACTACACAGCTCATTTTTAAAATAAATTGACAATATGGAAATAATTTATTGTCAACACCTCTAAAAAGAAGCCTGTTTCAGGCTTATACAGCCATACAGTTAAACATCTGAGCAGTCATGTACCAATCAAGTGGGTAGCTGGCAACATAACTTATCTCTTCCAGATTAAATACTAGTACACAGCCATCTATATCTAAGAAAGATTTTACTTTCTAAGAGTGGAAACTGAAAATCTTTCAGATTACCAAACCCAAAGTGTGAAGCAAGACTATGAATACCTGCATTGTGAAAAGTGTCTACCCATCCCCCATCACCATCATCTTCTTCTATAATTGCTTCCTGCTCATCTGAGTACTCCATCTGCTTACACCTTTTGTAGCATGGCACTGCAAAAAAATGCAAAACAAAATGAATGCAGTCATTCCTATACAAAACCATACTGGAGCAAGAAATTATCCTACAAAGTCTTCTGAATCAGATATTTATGCTATGTATTAGGTATGTCTAATTATAAATTAACATCTAGAAATTTAGAAGAGGTTAGAATTAATGTGTTATCTAGAATAACTTCAGTAATAGCCATCATTGAGCCATTCAAGTACAGTTTTATTTTTCATAAAATAGTCAAAGAACGAACGTGGATCTGATTAACAGACCTTTTCCAACATCACAAACAAGGAATATGTAAAAATGCTTCTTTTCTACTAACTGTGCAAAAAACCCCCAAAACAGCTGCGTGAAGTGCAGAATTTGTAAATTGCTCCTAGACCTTTCAGAAAGGGAGAAGAGGGGCAAGAAATTCACAGTGAAGTCCTCCAAAGACTTCCAAAATTAGGTCTGTAAGATGGCTCCTGGCCTCACCCATATAGCCCACAACTTTTACTCAGGTGGTAGGCCAGTGTGTTACCATCAACAGGAAACATTATTTTGAAATGTGATCTAGAAGGATGAGAGCAATGAGGGACCCTGGAAGCGGAGGAGAAAGAGAAATGAAGTAGATCACTTGGCCATCCAGCCATCAGGACCATCTCAGGAAAGTCTGTCCAACACCAGTGTAAGCATTTTCACATGATAGCGCACTGCAAGACTCCAAAAGGCAGCAAGTGAAATCCAAGTATGAAATACAACCCATTGAAGGTCAAAATCTCCTCGGGCTGTTCTTAGTACTGAAGGTTCATCAAATGGCATTATCTTTGACACATTTTGATACAAGATCTTTTGAGAGAATGATTTCCCCATGGTTGTGCCAAGGTGTTAGCCTTCTTATCCATTAAAAAGGTAGTCACCACAAGTATTATATATACACAACTGTGAAGTTGATCAAAATTGTACTTAAAATTGTGTTTTATATTATTGTTATTGACACCAATAGTGACATTAATCACATATCTGAACTAGAAGTATCAGTGTCACCATGAAAGACATTTTGGAAACACTTCAATAGCCTGAGATTTCCAAAAGAAAGAGGAAAATAAACATATTTTTCTTTTAGATGCTGAATATAAGTTGAAGAACAGGAGAAAGGAAGGACAGACAAGGAGGTTTATAATGTTTAAACTTCATTTCTACTTCAGGAAGGCAAGCTGTATTACTAGTACAAAGCCCTGCTAATAACTGGACTAAGGAAAAGATTTTAGATGTACAGGAAAAACTTTCTTAATATTGCAAAGCCAAAGCATTCAAAGTGCAAGATATTTGCTTCTCCTGTCAATACAGACAATCAGTAGAGCTGACAGCAGAGTCAACCATGCTATCAATCCTAAGAACACTTATATTTAGAACTTCAGCCTTACCATTTTTAGTTACCAAAAACTGTTTGTCTGTTGGCAGATAAGCCTTGACTTTTAGTTCTTCTCCTGAAGCCCTGTAAAATGAAGTGCACCATAAAAGGTTGAGACTTTGATGATCTGCAAACAAAAGAACCCTTTTATTTTCACTGTATGTCAGGAATATTCTATATACTTCTCTTGACCTATTCGCAGAATCTGTTTGCTATAACTTTACTCTTCCCTATACAAAGACTTTGATACAGATATGGGGTCAAAAAGGTTGGTCACCCCTAAACTATGGCGTCTTGGATCAGAACTATTTTCTGTTTCAAAAACTACTTTCACTTTGAGATGGACAAGCAAAGACAGGTTGACAGAACAATCTAGTCTACGTGAAATTTCTAGGATCAGCAACAGCATAGTCCCAAATGTTGAAGAAAGCAACTGCAGAAAAAGAAACAGACCTCTAGAAATATAAAACCTGCCCATTGTCACTAGAGCTCAAGTAATCTTCACCAAGCTTACATTATTCAAGCATTTGCTTTCACCTTCAGTGGTTTTTGGTTTGAAATAAGAGTAACGTTTTAAACAGCTAGTTCCAAACTGCTAGCACATAAACCAGACTCAACATCATGTTTTCTTGGAAGGAGAAAGTAAAAAGGCAAGAAACTGTTTCAAGCGTAATGATTCCTCCTTCAGCTCTTCATGGCCCAGTATAGAGCCAAGAACCCTGATGATACCAACTGTACAGACAATGTCCATCTAGGCACTAACTGATTAGTTTTATAATGCAAGACACCAATAAAACATGAGGAAGCACCTTATTTGCACCCTTATTGTACATGAAGGTTATAGGATTTCCAAGGGCAAGCACTGCACAAAGTGCTCTGATGTGGGCCAACTTGAACACATTTAATTAACAAACGCACGTCTAAAATATACCAACTACAACTACTTCCTAGCAATTCCAGTTGCACATGGCCTTTGCTTTTTCAATCACCAAGACAAGCTCAGGGAGACACGCTGCTACTGCAGCTAAGCACTGAAAGTATTCACAGTATGTACCAGCTTATTTCCTCTAAAGCCTTAGGAAAACAAGCAAATAAATCCTCATCTCAACTACTGCTACACAGAATAATAAATAAATCCTGCCTGACTTAGATAGCTTCATCAAAAAACAACATAAGTTCTACTGCAAGAGCCCACTATTCTGAAATAACTGTATAGTTGTATCTGATGGAAACACATTAAAGCATAGGAAGGGATGCTAGCTTTCTAAAATTCTTTTGATTTTACTTACCATTGCCAAGTAGGACAGTGGTGAACTAAATGATCTCCAGCTGCAATAAACTGTTAAGGCAGGAAAAAAAAATTAAAGTACTGTTAAATACGGCATAAGAAACCAATCTCCAATTTTTCTCTATTAATATTTCAGTTGCACATTCCTTTGATAGATTAACTATATAAAAAATAACTGTTTCTATCAGTTCATTGCTTTCTTTTAACTCCATTTCAGTTAACTCCATTAACTAACCATGAAAACCCAAGGTTAAATCCACTTTACATGAAGGAAATGCATACTAAGCACAATAGCAAATTCAGACAAAGTTTAAAAAGCTGTGGTATTATCTAGCAGTCTTGTAACAAGCACAAAAGTTTCTAGACCCAGTAACTTTGTTTACTTTGTGATGAAGAAACTGTTTTACAAAGTTTTACAAAGACAACGAAGAGCTTAATGTAAAAAAAAATTAAAAATAAATTCTTTTGCTGTTCAAAACAATTTTGCAGCAAGAAGAAAAGTGAGACTGACATCAATTCATTGAATCAGTGAGAGAACTGCAAGACAGGAATAAACAGTATAGATTTTGAGTAATGACCATCAGTATGATAGTTCACCACTGATGTTAACTAAATATGGATAACCAAGGCCTTACTACATTGAAAAACTTATGCATAATTTTGTTATGAAGAAATAGCTTTTAAAAATCTTCACTCTACTTAATCTTAGTACCAGAGATAAAGGCTTTTATAAAATCACATCACTATGTCAAAGTGATATTGGAAAACTCATGCTAGACTTGTGTACAAATCCAAAATTCACCCAACAAAGTCTAACCCACTGGGCGTATGTTTTGCACACATAAATTGTGGAAGGCAAGCCTGCAGTGACGAAGAGTGATTTGTGTGGTCTTTGCACCAGTTACTTTTGAAAATGAGGTGTGCATCTATTGCTACAGTTGCTTTCTTGTCTTAAAATGCCAGTTTATAATAACAGACTTCCTAGCTGACCAGAAGCCGTTGTAGCATGACACTACAAGCTTGCAGCGTGTCAGCCATTTTCTCACCATGTCCTCCAAAGCAAGGCATATCAGCGTAGTGGAAAACATGATAAGACACACTGCATGTGAATTAACAGTTTTAATCTCTGCAAACATGCTTCGTTTCACCCATTTTCCAACAAAAGTCTCCAGCAAAAGCAAAACCTTCACTTTAAAGAAAACAGCAATCCTTCCCAATACACATGGAAATTTTAAAACTCATTAGCCTTTACATAATAATAAATAACACATGAAACTCCAGAATTATTTAGAATTCTCTGTTTAAGGAAGTTAAACACTGTTTGTGGCACCAATGTTAAAATATACTCTTACAGATTTTTAGGACATCTTATTTCTACTCCTGAAAAGAATGATTTTTAAGATTTACCTGTACTTATATATAAAATTAAAACAGGGGTTATCTTTCTGAGGTATTGTTGCAATTAAAGCAAGTGCACAGATATATGAAGATGGAGTAGGTGCTGAGTTTGATTAATGAGTCATCTTTAGCCTTATTGCTAATTGATTCATCTTCAGAGGCAAGCCACAGAAACCCCACAAAGTCTATAAAACAGTCAGCGTCTCAGACTAAAATACAGCTGAATTGAGATTTACTACCTAAGATATCCAAACTTATTCAAAGAAAACATCCTAGCATCATTATCAATACTTTCAATTCCTCTTTAGCAATCCTTACTAAATAAAGACCAAAATTATCAGGGAAGAAGAAAGTCTGTCAAAGGGACAATCAGCAGATCCATGCTCCAGTCTCATCTAAATTTAACCAAAAATTATTCTTGCTGTATAACTATTTCCCTTGACTACTGCTTTGAAGGATCCAATGTATTCGTCCTATCAGCATCTAACTTTGTACAGCAAATACATACTATGCGCATTCTTACTGCTGCTTAAATGCTGCAAACTGTTTAATGTAACACAGTGTGGCTCTTGCTGCATTCTACAGAAGTACCTTTTCTTTCAGTACTACTTCAAAGTTTTCTCCCATAGACCAAGAAGGGATTAAGCATCAGTAGAACATTTGTCTAGACTTTCTCTGTCACATTTGTTTTATACATAATATATATTATTAATATATTTTTGTAATACATAATATATGAACATTTATATACACATATATGAATGATTATCAGAACAGCAGAACATCATGTTGCTAAGCCTGTTTTTCTGAGCAGTACTCTTCTGGATCATAGAAAGCATGAGTGCTTGCTTGCCATGCAATGTAGCAGAAAAGTGCTAGGTACCAATGTAAGGAAAAATACTTCTGTCCACGTTATCTACCTGCAGTCACCATTTGTTCCATCTTTGTCCATCTCACCTTCACATTTGTGCATTCTGTCCCATTTTTCTTTCATTCTACCTAACAGTCTTAATATTGTTTTCGTATACCTTTGTAAAGACAATGTATTTTCAGAACAGCAGCAGTTTAATATGAGAAAAAGTAGAACTGGGACGTCAAAATAGCACTGCACAATCACTGTGTTTACTATTCTAGAAGAAAAATCCTATTTGTTTCTCTTCACAGCAGACTCCTTAAAAAAAAAACTACAACTGCTTGGACGCAACCCAGAATACAACCAGCCTGAAGCAGCCTAGAGAAGAGGGAAAAAATAATAATCATTGGATACTCGGTGTGGACAAGCACATGTAGTGATTTAGCAAGAGCCTTGGAAGGAACCAAAAGTGAGGTAAGCAAAGACTGTTTCCAAGTTCCCCTTTGAGTTGCTTACGGAAAAGACTTCTGAAATCAATATATCCCTGTTTTAGTCCTGAACTCCCATGAAAAATAGAGCTGTTGACCCAGCACGGGCTTCCTTACAAGCTTTTTGTGACATAATACAGGAAAAAAGCATCCCACATTCAGATGTCAAGTGTCATCTCAAGAGGAATTCTGTTGATCTACTTCATCTGCAGAGTTAAAAGGCCATTTAGAACTTCCACTTCATGGAAATTGTTTCAAAAAGCAGTAATTAGTTGGCAAGGACATGAACTGTTTGAGATTAACATGATCATTTTGAGTAAAATTTATCATTACTTTCAAAATATATTTCAAGTTTCTAAATACTTACTTCTTCAGGTGTAATTACTCCAGTTTCTTTAAACTTGGACTCCTGCAATAAAGAAAGTTTAGAAATTTTGAGAACTGCTGACAAACCAAAGTACCCCAGTTTACAGGTAAGACAGACATCTGCTCTGCTTTTGCCTTGGAACGAGCTCTGTCCATAGAGAACTGCGAATGAGCTTGGAAGCAACCTCTGCCAGGGCTGACAGGCAGCTTGCTTCCATATCCTATAACGTAAGGCTCAACAAAATTACTTCTTGTGGAATGTGAGGTATTATGAAAAAAGGTCACAATTTTTTTGTTACAGCCAATTATGTCAATAATGAAGAAAAGATACCCAGCACTCAGTATTACATTTACCAGTAAGAGACAGAAAACCAGTTGGTTCTTACAGTCACACAGTCAGGACTGTTCTAGGCACTGAATAGCATTGCAATGCATCAATATGAGGCTTTGCAGTTAAGAAAGGTCATGAAATGAATGACCAAATCAACTTTTCTGTGGTAGGAAAAGTTATGTAGAAAGACTTAGTTGTTGACTTTTTTTTTAATACACATTTCTGTGCCTTCATTATGCAACCCTTGGAAGCAGTTTTCATTTTCTCTCTGTCATGGTTTTTTTACGGATGAAAGACTAGATGGCAAGCAGCAACATGATTTAGTTCTGCATGGAGAAATGAAGTACTTTTGCATTAAAGGTGACACTTATGAAGTTTAAGGATACAACATTTTTTAGCATATTCTAACCTAGAGTAAGCGTATTTTGTTTCAGATTTATGTTTCTGCTTGTTTTTTCTCTTCAGAAAAGTCTCAAGCACCAAGGAAAGCTACTGTTCCCCAGCATTAGAGCTATCTAAGAATGGCTGTTGAAAAAGAATAAGATTTCAACCATAGTATAGCTCGCTTTTCAAATTTTTGCATCATCAGTTACCAAATAACTTCTTATCCTAAAAAACTCATGATTTTTTTTTCTATCAAGACTAAAAGCAGCAACTGAAAAGCACATCACTTTTGGCTACAACTTCACCTTATTCGATCATTAGGAACTCATTAATGAAAACGAGCCACTGCTTAACTTATTCTTGATGCTTCACCCTGGTGCATGCTATCACCTGTGCTATGTAAAAGGAAACAAGCACACCTGTTTCATACAATACTGCTTACTTCCTTTCTCCCTCATTTCCAAAGATGAGACATTTAAGAACAAGATTAAGATAAGCAAAGCAGCTGTTGTACAAACACCATAACATCACTAAATGCTAGTTAACAGAAATCAAAGAAACAACCCTAATTTAGCAGTTTGGATTACTGGAAAACAGATTTCTCGATAACACATTATGCAACACCACACTGGAGACAACTTACTCTTTAACCTCAGAATGAACTATAAGCAGTAGGGAACATGCACAAACTTGTGTTTCTGGAATTACATAAGAAAAATACGTAAAATACCCATCCTCTGTTCCCTGAGGGTAAATAGTTCACTTTTTCATCTCTGCACATTCTGTGGTAAGTAAGCTAGTGAGACACACAGGTCTAGTTTCTTTCTGAAGTTAACAAGTTGGAGTATTTATTTTAACCTCTTGTAAAGAGTAACTATACACATAACATTATCACCTCCCATTTGTGGGAGGTTCTATTCCTGCCTCCTCCCAATAATACATCTGGGCACAAGAATTCCTCCAGTATTACACTAGTGTGCAACAACAACTGTACTATGGTAAACAAGTCACTTCACCTTTCCACACCACAACTTCACTGTAGCCCATATATGTCACATTGGTGGGCAACTCTAGAAAGGTCCACTATCCAAACAAGAGCATACTATATACCACAGAGGGACAAGTTCAATTAACAATTGAGTATCACTGCCTTCTACCCAAAGATTTAAGTTGCAGTGTACAAGGCATATAGAAAGTCACACCATAAAACCACAGGCAGAGAGGTTGCTGTCATAAGCAATTACAGCAGAAGTATTTTTTCAAAAACATAAATCTGAAAAACAGTAGTGAAAGAACTGCTGACAAGTTAAGCATTCACACACAAAGTTGGGTTTTACATAAAAAAAGGATTTGTAAATAGATGGCATGACGTAGTCTAACAACTGCAGAAAAACACAATTTGTTTCTACCTAAACAAACAATAACAGGAATTTTAACAGATGTGCTGCATGCCTTTACAAGCAGACTGTTACAATTCACTCTCAAGAACCAAACAGCCCATTTCTACTATTTGCAGTTACTTCAGCACACAGAGCCTTGTATTACTATAGTCATGCTGATCCAGAAATCAGCTATGCTACATAACTTTATACCTGCTCACATAACAAAGATGTGACTAGGGTTGTTTTGTTTTTTTTTATGCCAGCTGAAAAAGTGGCATTCAAATTAACTATTGCAATGCGTTCCTGAAACCAGGCTTAAACCTATCAGTACAGAAGCACGTTTGGATTTCCCTTCCTGGTCACACAATCACTTGAAGTTTAGCCACTTTAATAGAAAAGAGCAACAAATAAGTTATTTCTCGAGCAGTAGCACCTGCAACACCTGCCCTTTCGAAGGCGGCCTGCACGTCCCAGGCGAACGCTCACACCCCTAACAGGACGTGGGCTCCAACTCGGTGTACGCCCCGGTGCAGGATGAGGCCCGCTGGCTTTTGCCGCCGCAAGCCCGGCCCAGCACAACCGGCCCCTGAGGCGTGAGGGAGCACCGCGCCTTCAGAGACACAACCCCCCCGTCCCGTCGGTTAGCGCAAAGCCGCCGCAACGGCGGAGTTCCTCCGGCCGTGACGACACGAAGCGAAGCCGCGGCCGCCGTGCGGCTTCCGGCAAGGCGAAGCGACTCCGGGGGCGGCCGGGCGCCCCTCACGCCCCGCCGGGGCGGCAGGGAAATGCCCGCGCTGGCGGGAGCTGCCATAAGGAGCCGCGCTGCGTGCGACACTCCGAGGAGGAGGAGCAGGGGGCCGCTCCGCCGCCGCTACCACCACCCATGACCCCGGCGGCTCCCAGCTCCGCAGCCGCCCCGCCGCCAGAGGGCGGGTGCGTCCCCCGACCCTTAACGGCTCCAACGCCTCAGGCAGCTCGCGCCGCGCCCCCCCTCCTCTCCTCCCGCCCCTCCCCCGCCGTTGCTCCCGCGCGGACCGGCACCTTGAGCACGGGGGTGAGGTACTCGGCCACCTCCAGGGCCTTCCCCTTCACCGTGTTGATGACGTTCTGCATGCCGCCGGCGGGCCACGCGAGGAGGAGGACGACCGCCTCCCCCGCCCCTCGGCCAACGATCTCGGCGGCGGCGGCCGCACCGGCAGCACCTGCGCCGCCCCCCCCCACCACTACCCTTCCCGCCGGTCACGTGAGACACCCCCCGCCCTTCCTTGTGCTTTTCCCGCCCACCCCATGTCGCACACGCGTGACGACACACCGGCGCTCGACGCCGCGTCGCGCCCGGTCCGGCGACCACGCGCCTGCGCGGGGGGGCGCGGCAGCCGCTGCCCCGCCCCTCGGCGTGTGCGCGCGCAAGGCGGGAAAGCGCGCCGGGGGAGGGGAGGGGGGGAAGGAGGAGAGGGGCGGGGCGGGATAGCCGATGGCTCTTGACGCGCGTGCGCCCCCCTCCGCCCACGGGAAGGGGCGGGCG
>VUYV01000037.1:4239380-4335950 GCA_008711295.1 Anarhynchus alexandrinus
CGGGTGAGCGGGGAGCTTTGTGCGGGACGCCGAGGGGCTGGCGGGGGGCCGGGGAGGCTGGTGATGGGCGCTGGGGTCGTGCAGTGGGGGCGAGGGGGAGATGCGCGGTGCCGCGGCAGCCCGGTGTGCTTGGTCGCCGTGTCTGAGCAGCGGCCGCTGCCGCCTCGGAGCCCGGCTCGCCCCGCTCCTGGCTGCAGCTGCGCGTCGACCTGAGGGCAGCGACGTGGCAGGCGGCTGAGCAGCAAAGCCGAGGCGAGTGTTCCTTCAGCGCGGGGGGAGCGCTCGGCGGCGCGTACCGGCCCCGCTCGTCGCTACCGCTGGGAGGTGGGCGTCCCGCCCCGTGCCTCCCCGGGGCCGGCTCTCGGGTTTGAAGCCGCTCTCCCTGCCGCCCCGGGCCCGTTCGGGGTGCCGCGCTCCGGCCGATCCCCGCTGGGCTGGAGCGGCGCGAGCCGCGGCGGCAGTTGACGGATGTCGCGGCCGTTAACGGTCGTCCCGTCCGCAGCCGGCCCGACGGGGCTCCCCCGCCTCCCTCGGCGCGGGGGTCGGTGCTGGCCGTCTGCTAGCCGGTTTTTCAGGCCTGAGGGCGCGTTAACGGGTCGGCCGAGTAACGGGAGGGGTGGAGGCGGAGAACATGGGGTAAAGCTCAGGCTCTGCCTCCAGGAATCCTTGTTCCTCCTTTGCCTTATGGGCACAGGCCGGTGCTGAGTGAGTGCGAGGTCATCTCATAGAATCACAGAATCGTTTGGGTTGGAAGGGACCATCGAGTTCCAACCCCCCTGCCATGGGCAGGGACACCTCCCACCAGACGAGGTTGCTCAAAGCCCCATCCAGCCTGGCTTTGAATCCTTCCAGGGATGGGGCATTTACACCTCTGCGATGTTACTCTCGCTCCACAGCTGTGAAACTTTGCCTTGTTGGAATTAGAAACAAGCACACTTCTAAAAATATTAAAGAAAAATAAGCATGTATTTTATTTAATCCTTTTAGCTAATCAGTATTCCATAGATGCGCTCTTCTGACAAACTGTCCTCTTTGTGCCACCTTCTGATTCAATGTGTATACTTTGTTTATCCCCCTTTGCTTATCCTCATAGCATATCCTTCTCTCCCTATTTTTTTTTTAATAAAAAAGAAAAAGATAACTGTGGAATGAGATCATGGCTTGTGATGTAAGCATCTTAGTATAAAATAATACAAAGCAGTAAAATACGTACATTGCACCTTGTTTAACCAGTTTCTGGAAGTACTATTTATAGTGTATTTTTATTTTGTCATCCAAAGGGCATTGACAGCAAGACAGCAGAATGAAGACCAAGTGCTGTAGTCGGTTTGTGTTTTGCTCCAAGACAACCATCTATACCTTTCTGCTTGGAGGAGTGTTTATTGCATTGGGCTCAAGTCGAATCCTCCTGATGAAGTATTCTGCCAATGAAGGTGCTGTTGGGCAATAAACATAATGTGCTTCAAATAAAAAAGAGTTGATGTTTTGGGTAAAACTGGTACCCAAAAGCCTAGTTCTCCACATGCAGAGTCCTTAGAATAAACATTCTATTATATAAATAGTGACATGTATTTCTGTACTGGAAAATCTCTGTATAGTCACCAGTCTAACGTAAAGTGATAACTTGAGTTGCAAGGCGTATGATCCATGTGGAGATTCACCCTCAAAAGATGAGGCAGTGAATTATTTTATAGCTGATTTTCAAAGACTAAATTGTTGTGTAGGCGCTATCGATGGTACATGTCTTGACTGAAATACTTGTCTTGCAACAGGCTTAGGAGAAAAGTGGTATCATAGCGGGTGTGCTATAACTGGCTAGTATTACTGTTTCTCCTTTTGCCAAGTATTAGCAAAATATACTAACAAAGAAAAGATACAGTCCTAAAAGAAGGAGGTTGTGTCATTCTGGAAGCCATTTTTTTGTGAGGGGAAAAAAAAAGCATACTGCTGTTTGGGGGAAAACATTCCAATTTTTTTTTTTTTTTTAAATGGTGATGTTCTTTAGTTCTTTCAAAAAGTTCTGCTGTAAACTGGGAGCAAATGAGGAAAGATTTCAGTCCAGAAAGGAGGCCGTTCAGGAAGCTGTATGTCATAAAAATTGGAATATTTATAACGAAAGTGCTGACATAGCCTTTTGTGTTTATGGGAAGGGGCTTGAATTCCAACTGGAGGGGTTAAAATAGTTTCTTGGGCTAATTATGAAAGCAGGAGACAGAATCTGACAGTGTACTCTCTATGATTTGCTGAATCCCACAGATAACAAATATGATTACCTTCCTACAACAGTGAACATATGTTCTGAAGTAGTAAAACTGGTCCTGTGTGTGGTATTGGCACTATGGGTTAAGAAAAAAGGTAAGTACCTATGTTTAAAATAACTAAAATGTATTGACTTTCTAAGATTTGCTGTACTTCAAATCCCCTTTTTTTGTTGTTTTGATTTTTTTTTAATGATAGATTCACATGTAGTAGTATGGAGTAGGTCATGCTAGTAAGGTTCACTGGAATTTTGTCTTCCATGAAGAATTTTAACTAAATTTTGCTTTTATAACTCTACTTCGTGCTGTAAATTCAGGTGTTCTTGAGTAGCATGTGTGGTAGCTGAAATGGGGACAGGTAAGTTGAATTAGTGTAATGAAGACATAGTCTAACATTTTCAGAATTTTAACACAGTATCATGCTAGGATAATAGGAGCCACCTCCCTGTGAAGTTATGACTGAATGGAAGCTTATAAATTGGACTAACGCAAGGATCGGCCTTTAAGTCCTGCTCTTCTGACTGCTTTCATTTAAAAGTACCACTGCCTTCCACTGAGGAGGCTTTCTGTGTGTGTAGTGGTATTTGAGTCAGAAGCAACATATCAGTGTTATAATGCAATGTAGCTTTGTTGTGAAGACAAATCTTGGGGCTGCTGTTCAGAAGAAGTGGTGTCAGGCTTCACTAGGTTTGGCATTGCAGGCTATTTTTCTTTTTTCTTGGCTTTTCTGTTTATGATGTAAAAAGGATGAGAGGTTAACTTCATAGCATTTCAGAATGGTAGCAAACAGACATTTAAGTTGGAAAAGGGTGTCAGGCACTGGAGACTAATGTTAAATCAAACTGCTGGTTTTGTCCACTTCTCTGTGTAACAGTCATAGCTAATATATGTTGTAGCTAATATATGTTCTTCTCCTTTTTCTGTCATACTGAATATATTCAGTCAGTGTTTGCCATCATTGGCTACTGCTGATTACATGTTTTCTGGTTTTCTGTCTTTTTTTTTTTTCTTCTCCTTTTTCTTCCAGATGTCTGAGTTCTGCGGAACTCAAATGTGTCAATGGTTCAGAAGAGGATTAGATAACATTGTGTAGTGTTAAATCTGTGCTAACAAAGTACTTCTGTCACCAGCTCTAGAGTAGCCTAAGGTTTATCACAGTCTTCCTACTGAAGTGTGTGTCCTGAATGTCTAAGTAAATGTCATTCTTTGTGCCTTGTCCTTTCTTTCTTCCTATATGTTCTATTTTTACCCAGATCATGTGCTGTGTGCTACAGATACTGAATTCTGGTTTATTTTGTATTTCTGACATTACTGGCTGCCCTTTGGGCGCTATATGAACAGATCAACTGTCTGTGTCATTGTTTCAGTTCTAGATTTGATTGATAATCATGAGAAAATCATACCCAGTAATGATGTCATTGTTGTGTGGGGACTTCGGGGTGCTTTTTGTCCCTCAAAGAATGGTTGATAATTGAATTTTTGCTCCCAGCGGACAAATACGCTGATGTGGGTAACAGGTTCCTTGATGTTTTCTCTGCTGAAGCAAGGAGGTGAATGCCTGTAGACACAGGATTGCTGCTCCAGTTGTGTGTTCTGCCCTGGATCTGTCCTCGGTGTTGCCAGAGGGCTGTGGTACCTTAGTATTTTCAGTTCAACGGTGTTCCTGAAAACAGAACAGTGGTGCCTATTCTGTTATAAGGGAATGGTTTTCGATAACAAGAAAGATGTCTTTCTTACTGATTTCTTTTCCTTTCAGAGGGTTGTTTGGATCATCCCTTTGAATGTCTTTCCTGGAAGAATTTTTGTAATTCCATGAAATGGTCGATTCCTGCCTTTCTTTACTTTTTGGATAACTTGATTGTCTTCTACGTACTGTCCTACCTCCAGCCAGTAAGTATTCATATACTGAATAAAGTATCTTCCAATGTCTTAGTGGAAGGTAATGTTGCCCTTGGACTACACTGGCAAGGCAAGATTTTCAGGTAAAAGAATGATCTGTTACCTGACCAGCCAGACCTTCCCATTCTCTTGCCCACTGATCAGTGTTGTACAGCTCTCAGTAGAGGAGAGTCTCTGTGTATTTTCTCCACCCAAAGAGATTCAGAAATAGGCTGAATTGCTTAAGTACTAGGCAGTTTTTCAGTGGTTTCCCTCCTTTGATTTCTTCAACTTTGTATTTCTCTTTCAGTGTATTTGCTTGTCTTGCTGGTATTTGAGCTGCATTTTTCTGTGCGGCTTCTACCATTTTATGTATCTGACTTCACATGATTACTTTTTTTCTTTCCTCACTGACTCCAAAGAAAAGTGAGGAAATATAATCCCACAAAGGAAGTAAGTGTAATAGGAACTGAGGAGGGGAAGAAGAAAGCTGTTTGACTTTAATTTTTGCATTTGTTTATTCATTATGTTTAAGCACAAAAATTAATTGGTAATTTCTTCTAGCTGCATTCAGCCTTTTGGATGAATCTACATATGCTAGTATGTAGCACTAGAAATAGTACAGTTTTTGTGCTTTCTTTTATTTTATTGCTAGGATAATTTTTGGTTCAGAATCTATGTTTGAAGTTAGATGGAAACAGATGGTTAGTGCTTGCTATAAATACTGTGGCTGCCCCTGTTTGACATTAAAAATAAGTATAAATGTTTCTGTTCTTCTTCCCAATTTCTCTTTAAAATATTGTCCTTCTAGGTGTACATTTCTGTCAGGGACAGACCAGAGTCTAGAATAGGACCTGTCTGGAAAAAGCTAATGAAAATCAAGGATCAGATATCTTAAAATAACGGTGTTTTTTTTGGTTGGTTTTGTTTTTTTTTTTTAACTTTAGGAAGGAAATTCAGCTCTAATGTTTGCAATAGCAAAGCCTGATGTTTAGAAGGTTACATAAACACTATTGCTTTCTTAAGCAATTTTATTTCACTCAGTTAAGGTCATCTTCTGTAAAATGCATAGCTTTTATATTTTACATCCCCACACACCTTGTCTCTCTCCGCTCAGAACATGTGCTCTAAGATTCCTCTTTTTTAGAACTCTTAGCTTCTTAAACCTTTTAACTGGGTATATTTTATGACGGTTAGGTGAAATTGTAACATTATCATGGTAAACAAGTATTAAGAGGTAACTAAATACCTGTAAGATAGAATATCTCGACAGTGTACAAGACTGTGAAAGGGAAAAGCTGGAAGGAAGTTGCTTGAGAGAAGGCGGCCATACCTGACTGAACTTCATTTTGTGTGACTTTAAAAACTGAGTAGGTTTGGGAATAAGTAGTACCTGAGTGAGCAGTTGCTTGGAGTATAGAGTTGCTTTGGTGAGATTTTTTTTGCTTGAAGCTTCAGCTATAAATATGAATACTCTTTAGTGGCTAACATTTCCTAGTGGTAAGACTTACTTTTGTTGACATGTAAGTTAGTGGCATGGTGATCTTCTGTAAATTTTTTTCTTATTCCTTCTCATCTAGGACAGAGGTCCCTTGAAACCTCAGAGGACAAAGTATCTCAAAATTAATTTCTTGTAACTATCCTGCTACAGATTTTGATCATATTATGTTACCAGAGATGTTGGATGGGGTTTTGACTGTAAAGCAAAACCAGAGTATGCATGGAATACTTACACATTTTGTATCAAGCCTCTTTTTTCTGGAGTGGTTTTTGCCAGATTCACTTGTTATTCAATATTTTTCTCCTTCCACAGTGTTCACCTAACATGAATATTTATTGAATTGTAATCTTGCAAAGTGCAAAATTAAGCTGTGGTTTCTTAGGCAGATGTCTTGTGTCAGTCTTCAGCTTACTTGAGACCCTGTGTCATGCTGTTTCATGAGGTTTATTATTCAGCAGATAGTATGTTGGAACAGAGTGGTAAGAGGTAAAGGTAAGGTAAGAGGTAAGAGGAAAAGGGCCTGCGCTTTTCCTCTGGTAAATGAAAAAGGCTCTGCTATTGCAGAATTGGGAATGTGGAAATGTGGGTGAGAAAGTTCAAGATAAAGTCTGTGTTTTGCACTTCTGAATCCATATATGTTTTTGTGTAAAATTGTCTAAAAAAGTGATCTCACTCTAAGGCTGAATTGAAGGAAATAGTTCAGATGCCTAGATTTTTGTACATGTACTGACTACAAAGGACAGTCCTGAATAACACACAATTTGGGAAACATCCCCACACCGCAAAAAGAACCTTTTTTCCCCACTGGTGCTGGTAGATTCTGTTCTTTAATGGTAACTGCAGTGCCTAAAAGAGCCTCTTCTTGGTCCAGTGTCCCAGTATAGGGTGTCTAATACAGAGACCAAAAAGACAATCTTTGCCACAAGGAGTTTGCAGCTTGGGATCATGGCCGTAGCCATTGGTCACTGTTATTATTGTACAGCTATTCCCAAATTAGACGGGAGCTTTAGACTTGTCTTCAGTTGTACTTTGAAATGTGAATTTTTTAGTACAGTTGCTGTCTTGAAAATTCAAGCCGAGCACCTCATTACCTTTGATAAATGATACAGCAAATGTGCTTGACATACAATAAGTTTATTTTCTGCAAATGCCTTGGCTAAGCCTGGGATTTCATGAATGCTGCAAGCTGGCACTGCAGCCAGAAGCAGCCTTGCCTTCCCCGATTCTTTTCTTACTTTCGTTTTGGAGCAACTTTCTCCTTTGTGCTGGCACAGCTGTTTTTGCAACTGACTGGTCAGCCTGGTTGGGGAACTGATCTTACAGAATACTAAACCGTTTTCTTTTTTGTTAAGTAAGTTTTCCGCTGGATTGATTTCCTCACATCTTTGCTCTAGTACAGCTTTCCACTGTTTCCAGTGGAACTTAGGCTCTGTAGTTTGCTTGAGATTTTGAAATGGGATGTGAATGTCATTTTAGGGGTGTGTTATTCTACCACTTTGGTAAAGAAGAAAGTTCAGTACCGGGGTGATGCTTTTCACTTTGGCATCTTGCAGAAAGGTGAACACTTTAAGTCAGTGTGCTTTTGATGTCCATGCTATGTCTGGAATATAACTTTGTTCCCCTTCTTCTCTTTCTAGGCAATGGCTGTACTCTTCTCAAATTTTGTCATTATAACAACAGCTCTTCTCTTCAGGATAGTGCTAAAGTAAGTAGTATTTACTAAAGTAAATGAAATTTTATATCTCCCTAGCCTTGATGAAGAAGTTCAACTAGATTCTCTCGTTGTTCGATGGGAACAGTAATTCTCTTTTTTTGTGGCTTGGAGACTTGGAGAGATGGCTTTGTTTTCTACATCTACATACCCAGTGGATGAAGCCCTTTATACCCAGTGGATGAAGCCCTTTATAGTCNTAGGAGTCCCTACGTATCTCTACGCATTTGCTCAATTGTAATAGGAAACAACTGAAATCATGATTATATGGTTGTTGGATGGTCAGAATTAAGGTTTGAGTACTTTGATTTGTACATTACATCTCTTATTTCATGATAAGCAGTGCTTCTTTCCAGTCTGTTGGAACTCTTAATTGAATGTAAATGTAATCTAACAAGAGGGGATGAGATATGCAGAGTGAAAGATAGAGGTATCTTCAGTAATATTGTGCCAGCCCTGGTGCGTTTCTGACCAACTGCATAGTATGCTTTAAAAAGTAATTATATGTCCCTCTTCATTATTCGTGTGACAAAAGCCAGACTCTTTCCTATGTGTTCCACTCCACCTGATTTGTGGTCTTTATGGTGTGATTTAGATTCACAAAGACTGACAGGGAAATGGATATTAACTTCACAGTCTAGTCAAAAAGTCACTTGTCTTGAACATGGAGCAAAGATCCTTTTCTACAGGTGGTAGTAAACCAAAAGAGTGTCTGATAGTCTGACTGGAAATGCTTTTTCTCAGTTGCTTAGTTTTATGTCTCTTGTGATGTCACAGTTTACTTAATCTTCCAAATTTCTGATTTTCCCCAAGATAAACAGGCTTTACTTGAGTGAAAAAATAGTATAAATAGTTCTAACAGTCTTACAAATTATGTTCATATGTTTAAATGATTTACCATCATAAAATACTAGAAAATGGCACAAAATCATGGGGGAAAAGTGGAATGAAGTGAAAGTTTACCAAAGAAAGGAGGGTAGTTATTTGAATGTCTGTGATTTCTTTTTATCCATCAGATCTGTGTTTCCTTGGAGACAGCAGTTGCTTTTAACTTGTCAGGCAGTCAGTGTCTAGAACTAACCTGATCTTGAAAGTCTTTCCTTAAATTATCTCTACAGAATACTCCATTTTGTATTTTTGTGATTGCCTGCCCTCCCCCTCCCCCGCTCCCTTGCCATAGGAAAGTATGCTGCATTTTGGCATTTTACTGCCAATTCTGAAAAGCCACAATTTTCCTTTGTGCCTGTCTGTGTATCCTTATATGTTGCATGATGTCTTTTATGTGTTTTATAGAGCTTGTTCTCCTGTCATTTAATTTGTACTGCTGTGTTTCTAAAGTTGGTGGCTTTTTTTTGTCTGCTCCTAGGCGAAAACTCTCTTGGGTACAATGGGCATCTCTGGTGATTTTATTCCTGTCCATCGTTGCCCTGACTCTAGGAACTGGAGGCCATCAGCAAAGCTTGGCTGCACATGGATTCCATCACAGTATGTTTTTTAGTCCGTCTAACCACTGCCTTCTCTATGCCGGACCTGAGGAAGCATGCCTGGAAAAGGGCAACTGCGTAGCACCAAGTTTCCTTCCCAGCTTCCAGTGGAATGTCACCAGTACCATGGCAGGAGCATTGAAACCTCTCCGCCTGAGCTTGGGCCATCTGCTTATTCTAGTGCAGTGTTTCATTTCTGCCCTGGCTAACATCTACAATGAAAAGATCTTGAAAGATGGGGATCAGCTTGCTGAAAGCATCTTCACGCAGAACAGCAAACTCTATGCCTTTGGGGTGCTGTTCAATGGGCTTATGCTGGGGCTGCGGGATAAGGACCGGAAGCAGATAGGGAATTGTGGCTTCTTTTATGGGCACAACATCTTCTCGGTGGCTCTCATATTTGTCACAGCTTTCCTGGGGCTGTCTGTAGCCTTCATCTTGAAGTTCCGAGACAATATGTTCCATGTTATGACTGCTCAGATCACCACTGTCATCATCACCACCGTCTCTTTCGTCATCTTTGACTTCAGGCCTTCTCTTGAGTTCTTTTTGGAAGCTCCTGTAGTGCTTCTCTCCATATTCATCTATAATGCCAGTAAACCAAGAGGCCTGGAATATGCCATTCTGCGGGAAAGGGGCAAACTTGTCAAAGGAGATGCATGGGAGAGGTCAAGTGGGGTAAGGCTTTTCAGTACTTGTCTCCTCTGGTTTCTCACTTGTTTCACCTCCATTTATGCTATGGAACGTTTGGAAGATTCATTTTGCATGTGACCGGACTCATCCCTAAACTCAAACACCAAAACTCCTTAGTATTTCTTAAAATCTTTTAAATTGATTGGGTATTTATTGCTTTGCATATTCCACTTTTTCAGTTCATGAAGCCTAGTTAAGCATTGTTTTCCTGCTGTGACTATAGACAGTCCTGTGAGCAACTCTAGCTTTGTACAAATCCTCTCTTGAAACCTTTATAACCAAAATATTTTCCTGGCCCTGAGCATTCAGACATTGGAATTGATGCCTGGGAAATAATTGTGCTTAAGTAGAACTGATAAATCTGTGTAGCTGAGCTTATATCATGAAGAAGTTAGTATATTTGATGTTAAGATTCTTTCTGTCTTAACGGTCAAAGATACCTGAATACAAAAATGTGATGTTTAAATACAGAGTTTTAACACGTTTTTTTCTTACGAAACATTTCCTCCAGGCCCGTTAGTGGTTTTTGTCCTAATTTGAATAGTAATCTACTTAACTAGAACATGGCAGGGAGGGCTTGCTCTCAGATACATCATTCAATTGAGCTGAGCAGTCAGGCTGAGGGGGAGGGGTTAATGTCTGTGTACTTTTACTCTGCATGTACAGATGTGCTCTGTAACACACGTTGCAACCAGCAGAGCGTGCTGTCTCTATTTAATTCTAAGAAACATTAGACTTGGAAGAGATGTTTTCCAGAAATTCCATGTGGTGCCCTTTTTAGGCTGTTGTTTAACAAACAGTAGATAATACAAAGTTACGTATTTTTGGTATACCAGGCCTTATCTATTTTAGCACTTACAATTGAGCAGCTGTGCTAAAAACAAATAGCACTATGTGAGCAGACTTCCTGATGAAGGAATGGGCTACAAGCTGTTTTAGGGAGTGAGTTGGTAAAAAGTGTTAAAGATAGTGGGGATGTTTTTTATGAACTTGTATATCCTACAGCAAGATTATAACACACTGGTAAGAGATTGAAATTACAGGGTCTTGATTTTGTATAAGGGGTGCCTTCAAAATAAACTTTACTCTTTTTTGTCTTTTTTTTGATATTAATAGCAAGATAACTTTTGCTCATGTTATTCTCTTCTGCTTCTGGTTCCTATAGGATGGAGAAGAATTTGAGAGATTGAACAAACCAAGCAGTGACATCGATACAGATGAAGATTCCCTGTAGCACGAGGCTGGCTCAGAGGAGTGTTATTACTCATAGTGAGAGAATGTTAATATTTTATTAACATAGAGAAGGGTCATTTTTCCCCCCTTGCAGAGCAATCGAGACTGTTTTGGGGCTGGATGTCAGAGGTGGATAGGTAAAACATTGAAGCCATGTATATGGAGAGTTGTATTCCTTCTTCCTATCCATGTAAATTGGGAGTTCAAAATCTGCTGAAAGAAACAAAATTTGTAAGTGATGCAAACAAGAAGAGGCTTGGACCCTGGACTCAGTGGTCTGTGTGAGATGTGCTGCATTGTGGAAGGCAACCCTGGACTCTAACCATATGCCTTTCACCACTTTGGTCAACTGTCCCGAGTCACTGCAACTTCCTGTATGAATTCCTTGGTTAGCAAAGCAGAGATAAAACTGTTTTCCACCTTGCAGAAGTGATATGAGTGTCGATTAATGTTTTTGCTGCATCTTCCAATGTACAAGTGCTCCAGTAAGTTTTCTTTTCAGGATTTAAGATGTTACTAATAACGTCATAAATAATGAGGCATATTGACTTTTTTTCTGTATTTTGGGAATTCAGATTGGCATATCCCTAGCTGAGTAAAAGAGTCCCTCTGAATCAACCTCATCAAACTTTCACTTGAGAATGTATAATAAATCAAATAATTTGGGTTAAGGATACGTTGATCCTTCAAACATGCGAATCTCTAGAGCATGATTTGAGTTTGAATGGTCTTAATTCTGTCTTCATTCCTGTTTTTACATCAGTGTAACTGTACTGACTCCTGTGGAGTCCTTTCTTTCTGATTTTCTCTGATGTGACTGAGAGCAGAACAGATTTCACGGACTTCAGCCACTAGTTCTCCTCACATTTTCAGTGTGAGACTGTTGTGTGCCTGTCTCCCAGTGTCTGGGGAAATGGAAATCTGAAATGCCTTTGTAGCAGATAGTGAATTTTACATGCAACTTGTGTGGCCTAACTTTGAAAGAGCTTGAATAAAACAAAAGTGTTATACAGTATGAATGCATCATAGGGTCTTTTTTTGCGTTTTGAAAGGCTATGTGTAGAGGCTTAGTTTGCACTGAGGTCGCTATCTGAAAATGAATATTGTGCAGTTACAGTGATGACCTTCAACATCTGGAGCACTGAGGAAGAGGGTGCAGGTGGTAGTATCATTTGGTATCATTTGCTCCACCCTGTCAGACTGATAAGGTTTTACATTCATTTCGTAGAGAGAGAAATCATTCTGCAGAGTGCCAGGCATAGTGATCTCAGAATCACTGTTGAGGCATCTCCTGGATTGTATTTTGAGTGAGATGAGAAATACGTTCCAAATAATTCAGAGAATTTTAAAAGGGGGAAGGGAATGGGTATGTAGATAAGAGATTCTCGGTATGTTCCTAAAGCCTCTTCTCTCAGAACAGTGGAAAAGATGTTGGTTTATAATTTCCTCCCTTCAAAAATGTGTCTTTCATAGTTGAAAGATACTGTCAAAAGAATTCTTAAGAAGATAAGCAATGAGTTCAGTGTCAGAGCCTCATACCACAGTGTATAGTAATCAGTTAGTGATGCATTTCTCTGTGGACTGAAGACAATCCTGCCTTTGTTCCCCTCTGCCACCCTGTTTCCAGGCTCTGTGTATAACAGCTTACTTATGCATACTGTATTGATGGTTCATTGCTATATTAATTAACATACCTCCTGTCATTGATCTGTCAAGAGGGGCAGCCTGTTTCCATATGTGGCCAATGACTGTCAAGTTATAAACTGTGAATCTAAAATTATTATTCTCTTTTCTTACTTTTTTTTCCACGAGTATTAACTTTTTCTAGCATATATTAATAACTGTACAAAATGAAATTACTGTTGTGGTTGAAAGCTTTTTTACAGCTTGTGCTTGTATAGTAGACCATTTCAACAAAAGGAATCCTAGTTGTTTGCATCTGTACAGAATGAATAAGAAAGCATATTTCAGTGTAAATTCCAGAAGCATGGTTTTCATTGGTTTATGATGTCCTGTTTTGGGAAATGAAACTTCAATGGAAAATAATGCTCAAACTATTAAAGACTTAGTTGCGATAAGACATTTTCATTTTTTTTCCATTACATACAGCTTTGCAATATATACCTGCCTGAGTTCATTGCCTTTTTCAATCATAGCTACCAACTCTAGCAGGTATTTCCAAGAAGAGTGAAAGTACTGTTAGCTTTAGGTTGCTTTGCATTTACATGAGCAGTAGTTTTTTGCATGAACTTTTCCAGAGATCTTTGCCTTGAGATAAGTCAGAACACAGAAATCAGCCTCATACCTCTGACAGCATCAAACCAAAGATGAATGTCTTAAAAACCATATGTTTGACCTTCCTGCCTGAATTATCTGCCTTAAGAGAAATGAGATATGGAAATGACTGATCTGCAGATTTTATAACATGCACTTAGTTCTTGCTTTCAACTCTTGTCCTGCTTAATGATTTTTCCCTCTATAAATTTCACAGATGCTATCATGCTCGACTTATTCGCCAAAGTCTTAGATTGCACAAAGATACCAGGTATGTAACTGTTGATCCAAGCATTTACTTGCGCTGTAAAGTTGATCCTGTCTAACATGTAGAAATCTTTCTGATGTCTTCAGGTTGGAGGTCTCAGAGAGATTCTGTTGGATGGGCCAGGCAGGTTTCTTTTAATAATGGAGGAGAACTGTATATCCCCTTTGAAGCAACAGGAATGTTAACTGCTGTCTAAAAATGGGTAAGGATTTGCATCAACTTAGCAATAAAAAAGTGTGTAAAGTAACATGAAAGTATAACCATGCAATTCTAGACAGCTGTACTATTCATGGCAATAGTCGAATTTAGTGTGTACATGAGATTTGTTAGAAGAAGTGACTGTAAATGATTGTCAGCTGGAGAGCGGCCCTGGTTAGCAAGGGGGATGAGCTATTCTATAGAGTTACACATTTCAAATAATCAAGTGGGGTTCACATGATCCAAGTATTTCCACTGTATGGTGGTTGACCTACTCCATGTGGGAAAGCTTATTGTTTTTCTCTTCAAATGACAATAGGGAAATTTATGAGGAGATTTTTTGGAGGGCAGCATTAGTCTGGCACATAGTCTTTAATGAATGCATTGGGTAGAGAGCTCTTTCTAAGCTGTGATTTAGAGCCCAGATCCACAAACATTTGAACTTAATTGCTGCTGAGGATGTTATGTTCCTCCCTCCAGGTTTGAGGAAATAGTTCACAAAACCTCCCAGAAAGAGAGAGGTGTTCATGTTTCTCTTGTTTATAACAATCCAATTAAAGCAGTATTTATTTTGGTTAATTTCAGCTATTTTGTGAATGTAGTAACGGAGCCACGGTGCTGAAAAGACAGCCTGTGGATGAAAACAGCCATCTTGGAGCTGAATCAAATCCCATAAATACGTATAAGAAAAAAGTCTTTCTTCATCATGTGGAATCTTCCCACTAAGGGCTGTAGAAATAGGACCTTAATCTCAGTAAGTCTGTCCTCAGAGTGATGCTGCAGGGACAGATCCAGTGCTTTGGATTTGATTTGTGTTTTGCAAAATGAAGTCTTAATTTAGACTATTGTAGCTCCTGAATACTTACATTCTTCAAGATAACTATATGTTGTTGTAAGGAATTTTTGGCTTGGTGTTCCTTCAGGCTTTGCCTTTTTTTTTTTTTATTTTCTCCAAAGGGAGAGGTAGGTTGCAAAATCAAGATTTTAAATCATTGCTAAAAGTTTCTGGTAATTTTGAGCCAGTTTGTAATGAAGGCAGGAATCAACACCGGAATGTGGAATAATACTGAGTCTTCCTCAAATTCTATGAATATTTGAGTGTGTAGTTTTGATTAAGAGCCCATCCCAACCTCCCTTGTAAGTGGACAACTTGTTTGGAGTTGTCTTTTTAACGCAACTCCCACTGAATGCCTAGGCTGGGTTTGGTACTTCCACAACTTAACTTTGAATTCTGGAGGGGGGGGGAAGAAAACAAACCAGCAGTTTGTATCAGGTGCTACACTCTCTTTTAAGTTAACTGTCTCCTCCTCATCACAGGACATTTAGTTTCCATGATTTGTAATGTGAGTTAAGAGGGCTTTCATTTAAAGACTTTACATGAAAAACAAGATAACAGAAAAGTTGAAATGAACATCTGAAAGAAAACATCCAAAGGTACTTCTCTCTGTCTACAGGAGGTGGCTGTTTGACATCTGGTCTACTTTCCTCTGCTTTTGCTTTAGGCAAAGAAAGTTAGGCAGCTGACCTTAATACACTGACGCAATAAGCACTTGTTTTCTAAAACCGAGCTATGGGACCTCCCATTTTCTTCTAGAAACCTTTCAGTTCTGTAACACTTTTATAGCTCCTCTTTGTTTATTTTAATTTCTCTGTCCAATGCTTTCAGTTGTTAATGAGAGCTTGGAAGCTCTCTGCAGGCAGCGGTCCTCTCAAAATGGTTCTGTCAAATGTCTACCTTCCCCCACTTAGCTCCAGTCACCTGAGAGAGGTAAGCTGGGAGCCATACCCTGTGCTGACTAGAACTTGTGGTACGGGGGGGCAGCCTGCTTCAAAGGGTCACCAGGTTTGTAAAGCTAAGGAAGAACTGGCTAGGCCTTGTGACATCTCCACATCTGTCTGCCTTTGTGACATTCAGAAGGGTAAGCAAGGTTTGACCTTTTGTGACTAAGTTTCTAAAGAAAATACCTGGTTTTGAGTGAACTTGTTGCTTTAGCCAATTTTGTTTTCATTAAGGAAGATTAGGAAAATGCTAAAACCCAAACTTAGAGCTGTAGCTTCTCCCTATTCCCGTGATACTGCTGTGATGGCAAAACCTAGTAAGAGTGCCTTGTTGCATGTATCTATACATGGCATGTGCACCCATGTCATGGATTATAATAAATGTGACTAGTCAGGCATGCCTTCAACATTAGAAGTGGCTACTGTGCCACTGTGAAGGCTTACATGATACCTTCACTTCAGGATATTCCTGAATCTTTCTGCTGGGTCTTTAATGTTTAGAAATCTAACCCAAATGGTGTTGAAAGCATGGCTATGCATGCAGTTCCTGCCACTAATTTCAGTAGGAGTAGGGTGGTGCAACAGATCCAGTGCCGAAAGACTCCCAATTAGAAGGGAGAAGAAAACCATTTCAGAAAGTGTGGCAGAAATAGAGCTGGTTTAGTAGCAGATCAAATTATTCCCAAATATTTTTATAGACATTTAGTCTAGATTTTTTTTTTTCATGAGGGAGGGTATGAGAAGAAGAGGTAGAAGGAAATTTGAAATTTAGAGCAATAGTTTAATTAAAAACATTATTATAGAGAGCTAGTTACAACTCATTTAAAATATACACGAATGAGAATTTTTTTCCTTTTTTTCTGATGAAAATAATGCTTTTCAGTTTTCTGTATTTCAGACAATGCTAACTATGGTTGGTGTTTCCACGTAGCTCTCATTAACTTGGATTTAACTGTCAGGTGGGCAGGACCTAAGAGAACAGGGACCCCAATTAACAGAATAAATGGCCATGCAGCAAGCTGTGTAGTTAAGAACTTTACATTGTATTGTATTGGAACAAATCCCGCCATAGCCATAAATTCTTATTTTCATTGATAAAGTCAGCTAATTACAATGTTAATGCACTGTAGAAGGGCTGTTGTCTTTTTAGACAAGGTACTTCAAAAGGGTTTTATTATTATTGTTATTGTTGTTATTAAAGAGCCCGACCCATGCTTCTTTTTTAAATTTTCCTTTTCTTGAAAAGTCCTGAGGTGTGATTCCTTGCTTCTCTTCATGAGCACAATGCAATCTCACTTTCCAATAAATAGACTTATTTTTTTCTCCTTAGAAAAAAATACTAAAAAGAGCATTGCAATATTTGTGTCCTGCCCTACAGTAGTGTCCATGGATTGGGGCTGTGGTTTTTTTTTTGGTTGGTTTTAATACAAACAGCACCTACTGATGCCCTTTGTTTATAAAGGTTTAAAAATATAAAGGAGTCTTTATTGTTTAAAGCTTCAATACTACTGGTTTGAATTGCTTCACTGTAAAGGCTTCTGCGTTTTTGAGAAGGCAAATGACCAAAGTCCCTTGGTTGAACAGTGGAAGAACAAGGCATGGATATTTAGGTCGCCTGGGAAGACTTTCTGCAACTGGCCACCTATTGCTTGGATAGCTATTAGAAGACAGACACGGGGCAGCTGGAGGCTAAGTTGCTCTTTTCAGTATGGATATCCATGGTGGTAACTTCCGTGGTGACGGTAGTCATCTTGGTAACCTTCCTGGTATCCCTGGTGATAGCTATGGTAACCATACCCACCATACTCATCATCTGGGCACTGCATGCCAAGTGATTGCTGAATTGTCATTTCCTGTCGCCGAAGCTGCATGGAATCAATCAGATCATACACAATCGCCATAGACCACATTGGAGAAGGATACCAGGATTTGACGTTTCCATCTTTCCCAACTAGAAGCATGGAGAAATATTCTGGGCTAATTTGGAAATAATTTCGAATGTCTTTCACCAAATTAGCTGGGATATCTTCTCGGTCTACAGTAGAGCTTCCTAGAAAGTGATCACATAAAAACAGCATTGATATTTTGTTTAGGCAGTGGTGCTGGTTTGTAGGTAACTGAGTTAGCAATGTGAGATAGGATACAGCCCAATAGTTGGCAATGTAAGATTCTTGTCATCTACAAGTTCAGGATTTCCTGGCTCCGAAATGAACCTGCTCCACTGTGAACTAAAGATGTGTTTTTAATGGTTTTGTTAGGTTTAGTAAATTTGTCTTTATGCTCTCAGCTGAAACTGCTAAGAGTGTGGCACACCTTTTTGTCACCCAGCACACGAGCACTTCTTTGGCTTCTATGCAGCTTGGGTCACTGGTTCACATAATGCAGAAAGCATTTGTGAAAAACAGTCACAGTGAAAGAAATCACTAGAATTGAAGTGTGATAGCGTGAAGAATTGCAGGATGAATTTGCTGGGTCACTAATGGTGGTATAGAGCCTCACTCTTGAATTGTCATATGTGATATATGGGATGTGGTAGATGTCGCATCCACTTTAAAGTGTATATTCTGGCACAAATCTGGTGAACTTCAGGCTTGTAAGTGTGAAGTCTGTGCTGGGTAAATGAGTAGAAAGTATAAGACAACTAAGATCAGTGGACCACTACATATATATTCACACACACATATACATAGTTCGCTTGGCAACAGGACTCTTACAGTGGCATCCTGCCTTGCAAACTTGCTGAGGTTCTCCGAAGGAGGTCAGCAAGCAGGTGGCTACGGGTGGTCTTGCTGATACAGGCTATGTGGATTTCCAGAATTCTTCAAAAGGAACTTTGATAGCTTGGTTGAAAGGCAGAAACAAGGTGGGAGCAAATGATCAGTTCCAAGAGTGGAGGGGGGTCACCACTGAAGTTCAGCAGTTGTTTGTGCTGGGACTAGTCCTGTTCAACGTCTTTGTAAGTGACGCACATAAGGTATGAGAACGGAGGTGAGGAAGTGTAGTAAAGGAAGTGTACTACTCAAAGTAGTAAGGGTAGTGGACGATTGTGAAGCATTGTAGAAGACCCTTGTAAGGCTCTGTGACTGGTTAATAAAATGAGGGAAGAAATTCTGTTCAGATTGAAGTAAAATGATGCACATGGTGAAAATTTTACTAACTCCACATAAGAAATGGTGAAGTCTGACCGTTACCACTTGGCAATGAGGTCTTAGGGCTATGAAAGAACATTTCATGAAAGGCTTACTAATGGTCAAAAGCCAAAACAGATATTATAAACCATGAGGAAAGTAATAAAACCCAAACCAAAGTATAATTATGGCACTATGGAAACCTATTGTTTGTGTGCATCTTGAAAATTGCATGCAATTCTGGTTCTCTCACCTCAAAAAAATATGGTCGAACTGGGGAAAAAAGTCAGAAAGGAAACAAGGTTGATCATAGGTTTGGAATAAACTCTGTAAAAGAAATGACCAAGTAAGTAAAGACTGCAGTCTGTAAAATAAATGGGTTGGGGGAGGTCTACAGGATTGTGAATGTCAGTGCAGGGATGGATAGGGATTGAATGTTTACCTTTTTTCCCTACACCAAGAGTTAAGGGTTATCAAACAAAGCTATAGGAGCTATGTTCAGGACAAATATAAGGTACCTTGCAGATCTGTAGAGGTTGTCACAGGAGGACACACGCTAGAAGTTAATTTGAATTCAAAGGGAGATTAGGCAAGTAAATTGAAGAGAGACCTGTTGACCTTAACAAATAGGATCTATAACCAAGATCATGAAGTCCTTCAATGAAAATTAAGTGGAGGCTGCAAAAGTGTTGATGGAAGAAGTATGACATCTGCTTCCTCTGTTCATATTCTTTCTTAGGCATGGACTTATATCTATAAGTGGTAGAAGGACTAAGATGCTTTCATGTACAGAGCTGTAGGAAAGACAATGACATAAATAAGCTCCTCCCTGTCTTTGTCCCTCCACTGATGGAGGCAGTGTCCTGGTTTGAGGGCAGTCGTTAGGATTAGATGGTAGAGGAACCTGTAGCATTTGAAATGTTCCCTGACAGTGAGATCTCCTACGGATAGCTACCTAAAGTAGCCTGCTGGGATGCAAGTGGAATACTTAAAGGGGGCTTGCTTATATGATGGAGAAAGACTTTTTAGCAGGGCTCATAGAGACAGGACAAAGGGTAATGGTTTTAAACGGGAAGAGGGTAGATTTAGATTGGAGATAAGGATGAGGTTTTTTTAGGATGAGGGTGGTGAGACACTGGAACATGTTGCACAGAGAAGTTGTGGATGCCCTGTCACTGAAAGTGTTCAAGGTCAGGTTGGATAGGGCTTTGAGCAACCTGATCTAGTGAAAGACGTCCTTGCCTATGGCAGGGGGTGGACTAGATGATCTTTAAAAGGTCCTTTCAAGCCCAAACGGTTCTATGAAGATGAATGAGGGACCCATATAAGAGAAGCTGCTGGGTCTATGTTCTATTAGCCCTGCAAACTCTTGAGCATGTAAAAGGCACCAGCATCCCTTTGTCTTTGACAGCAAGGCAGTCAGAGGAGCATACTTGGGACTGTATGTTTAGACGGGAGATAAAGATGTGAGATGACTTCCAGATGATATTTGGGCTTTTCTGTCCTGAAGAAGCTATATAATGTTTAGCACAGGAACACCAAGAAAACTTAAGGTTTGCTTCTTGTTTCTTGAAAGAAACAAAGCAAAAGAGAAAAACATAGTCATACCCATCCGCTTAAAGAAATTACAGCAAAGACACACTCAGCACTATGTAATACCCTTCATGGGTAGTACTGAAGAAACTGGAAACAGTCACTTACCATTAATTGGATACAACTCTAAGACACCACCAATATCTTCTCCAAGTCCTAGTAATTTGAGGATAGTTATATGGCGCAGACCTGTGGAGGAAATGAAGGAGGTTTTGGGTTAGACCAGTTCTTTCTGCTTATTCTCAGGCAGATTTCAGTTTAATCAGCCAGGTCTGTGCATGCTAAATTGGGGGCCAGTATCAGCAGCCTTCTAGGAAGAGTTACTGATTTCTCTGCAGTCTCTGCCAGTCACATCACCTGTCTCAAACATGGGGATAAACTAGCGTGTCAAATAAATGTGGTATCAGTTGCATAAAAGTTGTTGCTAGTGTCCCAAGGACAACAGCATTTGGTGTGGTTCTGCAGCATAGGGATGTAAGTAAGCATCAAGCACACTGGTAAATTGCAGACGCCATTCCCCAAATTCAGAATGTCTCTGCACTGTTTTGTTCACTAGTAAAGCTCTTACTTGTCATACACAGCAACAAACTATTTTGAGGCAATATAACTTATCACAGTTAGACTCCAAATGATTGTGGAGAATGGCTTAGGACAGGCATTCACTCCTTTCATTTGTTCTGGGCAGAGACTTGAACTGTTGCCTCTGCTTTGAAGAAAGACCTTAGGGGCTGTACAAACTGTTTGTGTAACATGAGTCTGTAAGATCTACAAAATCTTTGATGTAACTGTTTTTACAACTTGGAGGTAAGACACTTGGAAACATATAACTTAGTTAAAACACCTATTGAGGACAAATGCTTTAAATACTCCCTGGATTTCCTTCAAGCTGTCCCTGACAAAAGGTGGGGAGAATTAATTGTTTTGGTTACACTCCATTCTTCAGAAAGCATTTTAAAGTGGTCCTTGTCACAGTTTACTTTGGTAGTTCATGTCACAGTTTACTTGGGTAGTTACCAAATGAGATGATGCTGAATGAAAACCAGGTGACTATGAATAAACAGACAATGTAGCAGTGTACTGTGCAGATCTCTAGGCATAAATGAAATGTAATGAAATAATGGGACCTGTTTCATACTGTTGTAGGAGTAAAGCCTAGGCCCTCTATAGTACTTGCATTGCTAGGAACCTATGTTAAAGAGTAAGTCTCCCAGGGCTTCATAATGGTAAGACAGAAGAGTGTTTCTGGGTCTTGCTCTTAATTGCCTCCTGGAGGAGCCCATCTCTCTCCACTGACTATATAGTTGGATCTTAACTACCTAGTTAGGGGGCTGGGAGGGTCCTTATTGGATTAAAGCAGCTTCCATTAATATTTTTACAGGTTTTGGCAATGAAGCAGGAGGGAAAAGAAAAAACCCTGATGTCCAGGCATCTCCCTGATACCTGGCCCAGCTCTGAGCTGTGTATAAGAGGATCTGCCCTTCCCAAAGCATTATATTGATGTTGTTAATTTGTGCAGTAAGAAAAAGAAAATACTATTGATCTCCTGAAGTACAAGCCCGAAGAGAAGCTTCGGAGTGCTAACCTTTTCTGCCTCACACAAATGATTCCAGGGAACACTTTGTTTAGCTGTCTTAGCTGTCAGGGTGTGCTGTACTACCTGCTTAGCACAATATTTTCCATTTGTAT
Source organism: Anarhynchus alexandrinus (assembly GCA_008711295.1). Lineage (NCBI taxonomy): Eukaryota > Metazoa > Chordata > Aves > Charadriiformes > Charadriidae > Anarhynchus > Anarhynchus alexandrinus. Next base: position 4,261,065 of record VUYV01000037.1, read on the forward strand.
TTGGAGTAGCTATGGCAAACTTTTCAGTTGTCAGACTCCTCAGACTGTCTAGGTTCAGACTTGAGCAACGGAATCCATCACATCACCAGGAAGGATGTGGGTTTGGGGGAGCAAGAGTATAATTTCTTTTGACTCACCAAAATTGCAGGCTTGTCCGCTGAGAGCAGCAAGCTGCTGGGAATAAGCCCAGTCCTCATCACTGGGAGCAGAGATCACCACCAGACGCCTTCTCCATCGGAATCTGGAAAGAGAAGAGAGTGCAACAGGGCACGTTCATGTCATGTGACTCGAGTCCTCTCAGCGTTTTTGTTCTCTGTAGGCTGAGATATGTCATATCTCTCACAACTTCTAAGTAACAGCTGGATGGGAGATCTTCCCAGTTCTATCCATCAATGGGAGAGGACAAAGCTTGTTTTGAATTTTACAACTCGAAAACTCTCAAAGAAACATCTGCAGTTTTGCTGCTTCACCAAACAAACACTGCAAAGTTTATGATCTTTGCTCAAAGGCCCCTTCAGTAGTTACAACAATGCTGAGAAGTGTATATTCAAGAGAAAGAAAGATTCCTGTAGAATTCCTCACTAGATGTTTAGCTTTTACGTCATTCACCACTGCTGGAACGGCACAGCTGTTTTGCAGTCCAACGGCTGTCTGAGAAATAGGGTGTATCTTCATTTCAGACATAACTCATACTTCTGTGTAAATACTCACTGACCTCTTTTTCTTCTATACCGCACTTGCTCAAAATACCTTTAACATGGCTTTAAATCTGAGCTTGTTTGTATGTGTGTGGCTGTGTAAGCCTGTGGCTATATAAGACATGCATAGGGCAATAAGATAAATCTTTGTTTTTTTTCTTTAATATGGGATGCTCTATCTAACAAAACTTTTGCACAAGGAGCACTTTCTGTTGTCCTCTTAAAGAAAGGCAATGCCATAAAGACACTTGAAACCTTTAAAAATTGTAACTATAGGGAGTTTTAATACTCTCCAAACAACCTCTTTTTTGAATAAAGGTACTTCTCCATTAAACCTAAATAAATCAGATTTAAAGGAATTTGCAAAGCTGCAGGGTTATTTTTATAGCAGGAAATGATCTTTTAAATGGATGCAGATGTTACTCTGTTATAATAATAGCCTGCCTTTCTGCAGCACCATGTGAAGGTCTCAAAATAAAGGCTAATGTAATGGGTCAATTCTGTTCCACTTGAGGGAAGCAGAAAATATGGTGATACTTGCTCAAAGTCACAGAAGAAGTTGCTGAAAGAACAGGGGATGATGATGTCTTTGTCTTGTTGACCAATTGATACTGCGTCTATTTTTAGAATTAAAAAAGCAAATCCTTGAAAAGCAAAGCTTCCCAATTTTAATCTTGCCCAGGGGGAACAGCAAAGAGACATGGGTGTGTGTATACAGGTATATGAATAGGAATGAGAAGCATTAAGAATCACATATGTGACATGAAGGAAAGGGGGGAAATTTCATATTGTTATTCTGAAAATGGGGAAAAAATAATCTTTGTGATATTTTGTATAGCAAAAGCAGCTGGCTACCTATAAAAACTGAGAATGTAAACATTGGATCATATTTTGTATAGGGCATAAATCAGGATGTTATCTTATATTTGAGCTGCTTTAAGATACTCTAATTCCTTTCTGGTTTTTTGAGTATCTCCTTTGGAGATGCACAGAGCTGAAAAGGGTTGAAAGCCACTCAAACTGTTTATCCCCCTGCCCCAGGCAATCCCTATAGCTGGTGTGGCTGTCTGGGGCTACATCTTACCAAGAAATTAATTCAGTTGGTCCTTCACAGCTGTTAGTTCACCATCTCTAATGTATGGATTTGTGCCTTATTTCTGACATCAGAAGCCACAAGCCAATACTCCCGTCCCAACAAATCTGCCAGACCCTTCCCTGTGTGCATCCTTTCTTCCTCTTCTACCTGTTTTGCATCCCATTCTTGTTTTTGAGCTCAGAGAGCAGCACAGCCAGTGTCTTGGTGTTACAGAGGGACTCTCCCCTCTCTCACCCCCAAACTCAAGGCTCTTCTCCTGATACATGTGGCTTTTAAGCATTACTCAAGCCAGCTCTGGCTCTCATGGTCTCCTTGCACGCCAGCCAGGCTTGCTAAGAACAATATTTGCATTATTATAACTGACCTCCCCAATGAGCAACACCAGGGAGATGATGCCAGGACTCTTGTTCAGCTGGGAAGATAATCTTGAACAAAGCTGGAATGAATCTTGCTGGGAATATGACCAGTTAATGTGGCTAGTGAAGTCCACCCAATATTTAAAGCCTGATGCTTGTTTCACAGACACCAAATGCATTCTGTGCAGCGGCAGTTCTGTTTATAGATGCAACACTCTGCATTTTTCCTGCCTGTTTTTCTAATGTGTGTTTATTACTAGGGCTGTTTGCAAGCAAAGAAGGATTTGGGGTCTGTCACTTTCCAGCATACAAGCTCTTTCTTGTGTTGGTCAGCTGTTTCCAAACTGTGGTTCTTCTTGGTGGTCTTGAGGATGAATCACTGAGACATAAACAGGAGGTGGTGAGGTGGGTGGGGTGGATCTTGTTAAAGGTTCTCTTTCTGTTGAAGTGGCCATCGAATTTTAAAATGTTTATGAACCAGCAACCTACTCATTTACCTGTTGCTCCTTTGCCCCCTCGAGTCATAATCCGTCATGTTGCATTGGTTATTTTTATAGCCATCTGGCATAAACAGTGTATTCCCATGGATCCTGATAGTAGGTGAGGAGGATGCAGTAGCAACAGGTAAAGCCTAAAGTAATGGAGTAGCCCTAATTTCATGTAAATTATCCTGTAACAGAGAGGCCTGTGGCTGCACAGCTCTTCTGTGGATCTGAATTCCCACAGTCCAGACACGTTTATTGCCTGGAATTGAGGTCTTGCAGGTAACGCAGTAACACTGCATATAGAGATTGCATAAACAAAACTGTCTTTCTGCAGAGGGTCTCTCAAACATTTTGTGAGAGACATCTGCAAGACCTTTAATAATATGTATGACTAATACTGGCAAAGACCAACTGTTATCTCAAGCAGGATAAGAAGGAAGTTACAGAGAATTAATTACTGATTCAAGCTACATGGAAGGGATTAGAATGGGATTAATGAGATTGTGATGGTTGATGATTGAAACACATAAACACTGTGCCTCATACATTCAAAACACTGAACTAACATCTGTGAATTAATCCTTATTTGCTCTTCTAATGCAAATCAGTGTTATTATGGAAGTACTGAGGCACAGAAAGTTAGTGTCCAAAGAATGTGCAGTCAGTCAGGAAACACAACATGCATTCTGACTCCCAGTGCTCTGTACAAGACTGCATGCAGCTATGGCTACATCTCTGTATTTGCTTGACACTGTAAACACTGAGAAATCTATATTGAAAAATCACAGAAATAGTTGGATGGGTGTTTTTCCAATAAGACAGTCATTATTAGAACTAGCAGCAGATAAGAGCAGAAGGTAATACCTGGATAAGAAGCTCTCAAGGGATTGCTTCTTATCTTCTTTGCAGACAATGCCCTCTTTTTTCTGTCTTTCCATGTCTTTAATTCGTGACTGGAAGGTGTCGATCAAATCAAACACGGACTTCATTGCTATGGGTACCTCATAGTATTGCTGTTAAGAAAAAAAGAACAGATGGATAAAAGGATGCACATATTAGCAATCTTTCTGCATGTATTGCAGCACTGTAGGATATATAGAGATTCAAGTATTCCTGTTTATACACGGGTAACAGGGCTTAAAACAGATTAGAAAACATGGAAAATACTACTGGTTTTGCAGTCAGGCTGCTCTTTGGAAGTGGCATACTTTCAGTATTTGCCCAATGTGATAAGGCCCGGCCATTGCAGGCAACAAATCATTATATTCTTTTGTAAGGCCATTCAACTACAGCATTGTCCATCTGCAATGTATTGTTATCCCATTGAGCGGTGAAACTGTGTGGTTTAGAGTGCCAGGTACTACATTAAAACCCCAGCCAGAGGATCCTGTTTGTATGGTGTCAGCTCACCATCCCAGCAGAAACCCACAATTCCCAAAATCCCCTAACTGCAGAAAATGAAGATAGCTACCTAAATCCTGAACATTTCTCTTACTGTCCCTTTTTCCTGTCCTCCAGCAAAGACCAAGTCCTGCATCAGTCTCTCGTGTGCCTCACATGCAAGCCTGTAGTGTGATTTCCTAAATTTTTTCCAATGCCTTTTATTTCAAAGAGTCAAACCCCTCACCTTGACCTTCATGTCAGTATCTGTCAGCACCATGAAGAAGTCATTGTATGTCATCCCATACTCTTTCCTCAACTCACTGATGAGCTGCTGGTCCACGAGATCTTCATCCTCTATCACTTTCATGGGCTTTTCGTTATCTTAATGTGAGACAAAGGAGAAATAAAAATAGTCACGGAATCACACAGCACTCTGTCTTTAATTTCACCTTGAAAGAAAGGGGGAAATTAATTTCTCAGAATCCCTCTTCCTGCTGCATAGGCAAGATATTAAAAAACATCAGGATGGCACTATGGCTTTTAACTGTCCAGTTTTTAGTCCCAGTATTTTTTGAAAATCAGTCTATCCTAGGGCACATGCACTTCAGTATTCAACACTTCTACTTGCTTCTGAAAAATCTTGGTTGCCTTTCAGATCTTTTAGATTCTTTCAATATGCTTATACATGTATATGCCTGTACTAATTGTTCCACCATCTCCTGAAATGCAGCCACATCTGGAATAGAAAATAGAAACTGTTCATCAATTTAGGACAGGAGCTGGAAAGCACCACATGCAAATGAAACGGCATAGAGAATTTGGGTCAGTAAAGTATAGCTAGAACAGCTTGAGGTTGGCCAGGATACTAGAGTTAACCTTTCCAGTCTTAAAAAGTTACATAGGAGGTTTAGTGACTACAAGAAACCAGAAACTGTTTAATGTGTCTTGAATACTGCAGTCCTAGCTCTTCAGATCTCTCTATGGACTGTGCTGTGGCACTCCTCCTCCATCTGCTTGCTGATGTTCATTTCCCATTCTAGTACCCTGGCAGGGAAAAAAACTTAATTTTGAGAATGATTAGTACCTACTCACTTCTCTACCCTAAGAAAACATTCAGAAATGCTCAAGGAGAAAAAGACCTCTGAAGACAGAGATTTGAAGCATGTACAAGACAAGCCTGTGGAGGGACTGAGGTTCCTTACTTCCCCTGGAACTAGGGTGTATTAGGGCCAAGTCCTGAAAGCCTCCATGTCATCAGCTCAGCCTCAACTGTAGCATCCAGCACAGCGCTATACAACTGCGGCAGTGCTGGAACAGGCCTTCATATGCAACTGTGGGCATGGAAAGCTACAGGCAGGCTAAATCTCACATAAAGTGAAATGTCACCTGGGCACCGGTGAGTTCTCTGCAAACGTTACTTATGCCCTGTGACACCACTATGAATATAAATATTCATATCCTCACTTAGAAATCCCAGCCATGGCTCAAGTGACCTGCCTGAAGTCAGAGTTGCAACAGCCGATCAAGAGCTAGACTCCAGAGGTACAACTTTCCTGTCCCCTGCTCCACCGTTATTCATCAGCAAATAAAGATGAGATTAGTAGATCCAAGTTGAGTGCACGCCAGCAGAAAAGATTTGATTCATTATACAATAAGACTTTCTAAATAATTTTCTAGACATCTGTAGCCTTTAAGGAGCATACTGATCTGATTCAAATTTTGCAGTAGGTCCAACCTGTGTAATAGACTGAACAAAACTTCTGAATTAAAACTTTGGAAAAATGTCTGAATCAGAACCTGACCTTTAGGTTTCACACCTCGATACACACTTCTTACATAAAAAAACCCAAACCAGCAAATGTTAAAATTTAGTTATACTAATCAAGCTATAGATGTAATTTATATGGTTTTACATGGTTATATGTACCTCAGTTGAAAGTTTTATAAAGAATTATAGGCGATATTATAAATTCCCTATTTTATGGTTTGCTGGATGTGCTAATTGGTTATTAACTTTGTAAAACATATGTAAATCATGCATCAATGCTTCATAAGTGAGATTTATACATCATTAAAGGCAAGCATGACCATTAAAACATAGACCAAAAAATTCATACTTATGCCTGCAAACAATTCCCTACAAAAGCAAAGACTATCTCATTGGCCTGTATGGAGGTAGAATAATGCAAAAGATATTAGTGTGAAATGTGATGGAAAACAGCTGTATGGTGCAGTACCTTAGACCAACTGACCCATGGCACTCTTCTGCTTTAAAGACTATAGATATCAACATTGAGATAGCACTTTACAGTTTCATTGTTAGGAGATTTTCTTTCAAAATTTACAACCTAAAGAAGAAAATCAGACGACAAGAGTGATACAGAAGAATGTTTTTGGAAAAAAAAAAAGAATGCCACAAAGACTGGCCTGCCTTTCAAACTTGGAAGTGATTTCTAGGGAGAAAAAAAAGAAGTTAATCTAATTGCCTCTTTCCATTTCACTACTTGTCCCTGACCTCCACCTCATAAAGCGCATCTGGGTTCAGCATGAAGAACAAAAGGAGTTGAGACTGTCCACTGCTATCTGCAAAGTCCTCGCTCTCTTTGTTCTTTCTAGAAAGGTCATTCAAGGAGTGTGGAAACTTTTTTCCATACATCTTTAGCAGCTAGACAGGCTGAGAAGATGAGTTACTCTTTAAAAATAATTCAAACGAGGTTGCAAAGATTGGAGCAGTTTGTTGTAGCAGTACAGTGGCCTAATAGATTAGGTATTGGCTTTGATTGTAAGGTAGGTAGCCTGGGGCTGCCGTTTAGTTGACTAAAGCCCTGTTCCCATGAGGTGGGGAAAAGAGACCACATGGCTAACTCAGATTGAAGAGAAGACCTCTGCGGTGACACTCGGCTTTTGTGTCATTGCAGTGGGGAACTGGGAAGCGCTCTTTGGTTTCGGTACGAGCTTGATCTTGGCCAAACAGTGTTAACGAGCTCTCTTTCATTCACTACTTCTAAATGTGTTTGAAATTTCAAGTGAAAAGTCTTTTCTGTGGATTTTTCTGTTGTTGTCATTTGTATCTCAGTCCCAAGATGCAGCACTACAAGTAGACCTCATCATGCTGGATGCTAAGGCTTCTCACTACAGCATAAATACTGTGAACAAAATGTTTCTTAGGAGCTTTTGCTGCCTCTGGTGCTGACAGAGAGTGTGCCATGTAGAGGCCATGCAAGGAGGAAGGGTAGAGGAGAAGAGGAGGTAGAACAGAAAGACTTTTTTATTATTTAAACTTTTAAAAAAGCTCAGGATTTAGTGTTTTGGGAAAAAATGTAAGGTGAACTCAATGTAAGGTTTAACTTACACCATTCTAAGTCTCCTGTTTTTCTTCAACAAGTTAATTCCTCCTGTGAGAATTCAGCTGTTATATACACTTGTGTGGTTTGGGGAAAGTTTGGGTGTAGGTTAAGTTTGGAACAGGCTGAAAGAGCATGGTCTATGTCAGAGTGAATGTCTGTTTATTAGCCAGACTGGAGCTAAATATAATCCTAAACAGTCCACTGACAGGCAGGTGGGTCTAGGTACACAAAAAGTGACCTTGAGTAACCTCAGCCTGATGTGGAAAGTCCTGTACCGCTCCAGATTTGTCAAAGAGATGCACAAATGGACAGTCTGGCAGGATTTGTGACTGGCTGTCATTCAGGGACACAAGGCTCCTGGTCCCCCACTAGGTCCTCTCCCTCTGAGAATAGTAGAGGCACGGCTGGAAGCCAGACATAAATCTGTGATCTTCTGGCCTGCTGTATGCCAGACCTGAAATACCCTGGAGCTGGTGTGGTCCTGAGCTTTCTGTTCCATCAGACATCTCTTCCCAAGGTCTGGTAAAACCAGACAAACTTCCAGAGGAAAGATGTGGTGGACTTATAAGCAAAACTAGCAGCTTTTACACTATTTCTTTGCTTTCATCCAGCGAAGCATGCATGGCAGTGTTAACCTTTAGCCGCAGACAGCAATGAGATTGTTTACATGACTCAAGAGACACCTAAGCTTAAGTGCTTTGCTGGACTAGGACCTGAAGTCTTTGTCCAAACCTTACTGTTATGAAAGGAAGGGTTCTCACTGGCTTTCGTGGGTGCTTCCCCAGGACCTGAACACTGACACCAGTTGTTTCAAGGCTGCCTAAGACAGATGGATGCCCAGTGTCACCCGTCTGTATGGGAACTCTGTATGTAAAGAAGGTGGTACTAAATATGGCTGAATGAGCTACTTTACAAGTCCTTTATAGTCTGATTTATAGTGCCTCCAAAACCTCTGGCTGCAGTGAAATGAACCTCTTTACAATAGCCAGCAATAAGCAGGCACACTGATGGGTATCTTGATTTACGGGTAAAGAAGGGCGATAGCACTTCAAATGGTAAACCCTTAAATATCAGGTAGGCTGGTGCAAATTTGTAAGGTTGTCCATACCTTGAGGCTGTGGTTGAAATATTCTAAATTAATATCTGTCCACCAGTACAGAGGGGAAAATGCGCCTGGATCTCCCCTTACTGTGGAGGAGAATACTCACTTTGTGAACATATCAAAAACAGCTCTTAAGCCTACGAAAGCTGATCCTGGGAAGGAAAGGAACTCACCGCAAGGGGTCTAACTAGCATGCTACTCTCTGTCCTGGGTTTTGCCAGTGCGTGCCCCTGAAAAATGAAGCTTTTTCCATGACCTTGTGAGGAGTGCAAAGGCATGAGAAAATGTTATATGGCAGAGTGGGGAGACCTTATAGCGGCCTTCCAGTATCTGAAGGGGGCCTAAAAGAAAGCTGGAGAGGGACTTTTTACAAGGGCATGTAGTGATAGGACAAGGGGTTAATGGCTTCAAATTGGAAGAGGGTAGATTTAGATTAGTTATCGGGAAGAAATTTTTCAGTATGAGGGTGGTGAGGCACTGAAACAGGTTGCCCAGAGAAGTTGTGGACGCCCCATCCCTGGAAGGCCAGGCTGGATGGGGTTTTCAGCAACCTCGTCTGGTGGGAGGTGTCCCTGCCCATGGCAGGGGGGTTGGAACTAGACAATTTTTAAGGTACCTCCCCACCTCAACCGTTCTATGATTCTATGATAATGATGTTGAAGTTCAAAATAGGATGAACTTGGGCCAAGTTTTGAATATAATCTCAAACAGTTCCCTTCAGCATTTCCTTCCCCCAATCTCCTCTCCTTCATGACAACAGCCAGTTTCTTTAAGCAGTGTTTAAATTGTGCTTGCCAGTATCTAGCCACCCATGGCTGATGTCCTGCAAAAACCAAGAGTTGGGGGGCATTGTATTAGGGCAGTTGTTTGGTTAGGCATTGAGGTTGGTATTCAAGATATTTGTAGAACTGAGCCTAATTTCCTCTTTCTGTCCCATGCCCTCATCACATTTTTCTGCCTTTTCACTGTTTCACTGTTTTACTGACTTTAAGAATTCCCACAAGGAAAGCTGAAGGTGCTCAAGTTACAGCACTGGAAGTCTAAACACGGAAAATACCAGAGACACTTACGTAAATACAAAAGGGGTGTAGTTGGCATGAAAGGAGGAGGAGTGGGTTTGGAAGTGCAACTGGACCACAACAAATGATCTTGCTTAGAATTTGACCCAAGCTGGGGAGATTTCTCCCTTTGATGTCTGTATTGTGCCCATGAGATGGAAAGAAATTATTAAAAAAAAAGAACCTAGCTGGAAGTGGTCAATTTTCATGCTGCTGTTGTTCATGGTGCCAAAAATTGTAATGACTGAGATCTTCCTCGTTGCCATCTTGCAGAAGCTTTCCAGATATTCGTCTCGCTGCTGTACATACATGGTGTTGTCCGCCTTGGGGGTCGTGATCAGCTGGTTGGTGGCAGAGACAAAAGAGCTTGTTTAGTGTAAGGAATGAAGCAGAAGAGTATTTTACTGAAGGGGAACTAATCACTGTCTGCAAACTGGGATCTCTTTTCCATACAGCTGTTGACAGCTCTGTAGCCTTATTTATTTGTGTTTGGAGTGTACCTTTAGGCGCAGGCCTGACCCAAAGGTGTTCAACCAGCCACAGGAAAACCTTAGGAAGCACAGCCAGCTGGTGGCACCAGCTCCTCTGCTGTCCCTCCACAGTGCTGATAGAAGAAATGTCACTGGATTTTACAGAAAACCGTGTACTCTCCTATTATCTCTTGCCCTGTCAGTCCCGCCAGGTCTCCCTCACAGCCTTCAGTGGTGCCATGAATCTAGGATTCCCCCTACTCACTCACAGTGGGAGCACTGAGAATATGGCAGCCGCTCTGGCCTCATCCCATGGTCCAGGCAGAGCTCCCAGTGTCTGTTTTGACTGTCAAGGGGTGAGTACAACTAAGGCTACATGAATACTTATGTAACTGATGGCCATACAAGAAGACCTTGAAGACTTCCTAAGGCCACCATGACCTCATCTGAAAATTGCTGATTTAGCTTTTGTTTGTTCTAAGCCATTTTGATGTCCTGCAGGACTTACATTTGCTGAGAAGGCATGGCTAGAGCAGGAGGTGGAACAATTACAACAACAAAAGTCTAAAAATTTCTACAGTTTATAGTACTTATTTCAGAGCCTCCTAACAATTGCAAAGATTTAACTTTTAAAAAGTTTAAAGCACACAACTTAGCACACAACTTCATCTGTGACTGAGATGCAAATATTCCAGGGAAGGTGTATGTGTAACAACATGCAGTGCTCCTGTGCAGCCATTTCCAGCAGAAGGTGGACAGGAATGCTTCAACTCTAGCAATGTAATCATTCTAACTGGCAGCAGTGAACTGCAATCAAGCACCTGCCACCAGTCACCCTAACACAAAGGGAGTTGGGAACTGGATCCAAATTTTATGGGTAAAAGTCATAAATAATCACAAGAATCCTTCAATTGCAAGCTTTACACTTTAGTCTGTAACAGGTGCAATCATCTAGCTGCCTTCTTAACTTTGTGGGGCCTGGAAGCTAATTTTTTGATATACGCCTTATAAAACCAGTTCATCAATGTACTGAAATGCAAGATGCATTTCTGGGCTTATAAAATCTGACTCTCATTTATGCAAAGGCCCCCTGGCATGACTACAGCATCGGGACATGAAGGTGAATGAGAGTCAGACACAAAGAGGATTTGATTTCTGGGCCATAACATATAACATGCTTTTAAATTGCATAGAAATGCTTCAAATGAAAAAGGGATCATGAAAAGGATTTGAGGACTGAGATCAAAACCAGATCATTGGTTTGTATTGTCCTCCTAGTTTTGGAGGCTGTAAATAGGAACGCGCAGTCAAATCTGAATTTGATCTACTTGATCAAACCTTGTGCAACAAAGCAGAGAACATTTAAGAGGCAAAGCAAAATTCAAATCAAAGCTTTGTGCTAGGACTGTTTTAACCCAGGCAGTATATATGTTGTACTTATCTGCATTTGCATGCATGTGCACGTGCATATATGTGCATGCTGGTATAAATGGAGTGTTATATATAAACTGTCAGTCTGCATTTCATCACCACAGAGAAATAAACAAACCCCCAAACTCACTGAGCCAAGACTTCTCAACATTAGTAAGACTGCAAGAAAAGCCCCACTGTAGAAAGGTGGGGCTGAAGGACATTCTTTCATTCCCCATACCTTCTTTCAGTTTCTGCAGCTGGGTCCTATATTTGTCATTAACTGAACTTAACCCAGAATAGCCTTCAAAATTCTGAATGTTTGAAATTCACACTGCAATCTGAAATCCTTAGTGATGTGTAGGACTTAAAAACCCATGTCTCTCTCAAAAGGCTTTTGGGAGAGGCCTGAAATGATGTGCTTGAGAGCCCGTCTATTAAAGCGGCTGAAAGACAAACGTATAGCAAAGCAATGGGGAATAACTCAGGCAGAGCCACTTCTGCAGCAGTGTGGGCAAATTCTCTAGAGAGGGAGTTTGAAGACTCATAAATGGCAGAGTTCATCTAGCTGGAAGGGCTGACCCAAAGGGAGCTGAAGAGTTTCATAGGATGCAAGCAGGCATGTGTGTGGATTCAAAGAAGCTTGAGAAGTTCTTTGTTTTCTTCACGTGCCATGCGTGGCAATGAGATGGTAGAGTTCAGCCACTGCTTTTACTAATGACCAAATCGGACCTATTCTCCAAGAAACTTCAGAGCAAGCAGGCTGAGGATGGGATTAGATACTGGAAAAGTGAAGTGCAGCATGGCATAATCATTTGTCTTCAGTAAGTTTTGGCCTGACAACTTGAGATTATGCAACTCTCTTCTTGGAGATCCAGCTGATAGGTGGCCTAGTATCAGAAGGTTCAAATTTCAGACCAGCCTTTAAGTTGCCAGGACTGTCTTGGTCTAATGAATTAGCAGCCAGACATCTGTGAGCTCTGCTTTTGGCTCTTTTTTCAATTTTTTTTTTTATTTGTCCTGATACTGCACATATTTTGGAAGCCACAACATTGAGATACATGACCAAGTTTTAAAGATCACAAACTTCTGTGCAGTTTCTTCCTCTGAGCTTTTGATTTGTTTAACTATTAGTTAAGAAGTAACTAATAGGCATTATTTGCAAAATTCAATCAGGTTCAACATTTTCAACTATATGGCTCTTTGCCATTTCCATCATGTTGGGGAGTGCAAGTCTGCTAGCTCTGCACAGCCCCTACAGCTGGAATAATGGGGAGGGGGAGAAGAAAGTTAGCTTCTGCTCAGGTCTGTGAATCATCAGCAGAATGGTTATTAGATTCCAATGGTTGAAAACTTAGTTTGGCATCTTAGCTATTTGTGTTGGAAAATGGGGCATGAATGTCAAAGCTATGTTTGTGACACTGACTATTGGACAATAACTGTGAAACAGGCCAGCTTGCAGTGGAATAATTGCAAGAAACCAGCTCCCACAATAATATTTTTAAAGAACTGTTTTTCAAAGTGTACCTTTCAGAGGATGTGCCATCTGCCAGGAAAAACATTTGTACTACAGCTAAAACTGTTTCCTGTCCCAGGTGAAGTGTTTTTTTAGATAAGTAGTTGGAAAAACATACAACACTATTAAACCCTGGGACAAGTAACTCCAGACCATGCTGACTTTCTCAGACTTGAAAACTTACCATAGTGTTATAGTTTAATAAAAACAGCAGGGGAAAAACCCAAAACAAAATAAAGTTTGCACGGGATCTCTGAAGATGTCTGGGAGATTTGAATGCCAAATTCCCATCAGAAAGAATAGCAAATGTAACAATCCTACCTCAGGGCATCTGATCATACGCCTTTGTGCATATCCTCAGTCAGACATGCACTAGTCCTGCCAAGCCACCTGGCTTGCTTCCAGTTTTAGGACACCAGCACCAATATAAAACAGGTGTGCCAGCTGGCAGGACATGCTGAGCATCGAAATGTGGTAACGTTGGCAAGTACCCCAAGGCGATGAAGGATGTAATCCACACTGGAACTTCATTTTATCGATCATAACTGTACAGATCCTGGCACCTACATATCCACTGGAAACAAAATAATCTGATGGCTATATGGTGGCTCATGGAAGCAACTGGGAAGAGGTTTTAGCCTAATTCCTGACTGACTGATGTTCATACTGCATGTAAGATTTCCTCTATGAGGCCGTGAAACCTTCCCTGCTGGAAATGGTCATTTGGGTTTAGGGATTTTACCTCTTAAAGAAAACACCAACAAAGAATAATACAAAACAAACATAAACTTTCTGTTCTGCGTGTTCCTACTAGGAGGGAGATATGACTTAATTTATGAAATGAAGTTCAGATGGACAAGTTACTTACAATGAGCCGCCTTTTGCCTTCAAAATATTCCAAGAGGTCAGTCACTGATTTCCTGGGAGGCTGTAGGAAAGGCTTCTTGTTGGGCTTGGGGAAATCCTCATTCTCAGTCCTGCTCCCCTTCTTGTTCTTCTTGCTACGGTCTTTGTCCTGCTTGCTCTTTTTCTCAGCTTTGTCCTTCTTGGACTGCTTCTCACTCTTCTGCAGCTTGTCAGGTCTGTCCTTCTTCTTCTTCTTCTCAGGTTTATCCATTCGCTCATGCTTCTTTGATTCTTTTCCTTTCTTTGTGGGAATATTTCCTGCTGCAATCTCTTCCTCTAAATGGGAACTAGCAGGCTTGCTCGGGTCATATTTATCTTCATATTCATTGCTCAGTATCTTTTCTTGGGCCTTCTTTTTTGGTGGTTTAGTCTTAGTTGGTTTGTGTTGCCCTGGTGTGACATTTAGGTCCCTGTGGTTATAGTCCTTTCTATCTGTTCGGTTATCTTTAAATCTACCCGCATTTGCCTTTGTATAGTGCACTGAGGGAGCTGTTGGGACTTCTGTGAAACTGTCATAGCGAGCAGCTTTGCTTGGTTTCCGTGTGGCTGCCGGGTGTTTCTCAGAGTGGCCGCGCTGCCGGTCCCTGCGGTTTGCCTTCCACACAGGAGAGTAGAAATCCTCAGAGGCTGTGACTCGTGGTGTGGTGGCATCGGGGGCTACTGGCAGCCTGTGGTATTCTGTGGTGGAATGCGACTTTGTGGTCCAGGTCCTCTGTGTGGTGGGGAGGGGTGTAGTTGTTGTCGTAGACCGGCTTGCTGTTGTCACTGCGCGGGTGGTGGCACGGGTAGTTGTGGTGGTGGGAGGGAGGGTAGTGGTCCTTACTGTAGGCAGAGGAGTGGCCACTGTAGTTGTCATTGGTTTCCTCACTGTTTTGGTCCTTGTTAGCTGATTATTGCTCCTCCTTGGCTCCTCCTTCCTTGCTGACACCTGGACATGTCCACCACCAGGGGTAGGCTGGGTGCTGTCCCCATTATTGCCTTCCTCAACCACTTGTCCCTCCACCCCAGCTGCTTTGCAAGTCTGGATGAAGCCCTTCTGCCTCATCTTCTCAATTTTTCTCATGGGGCTTTGATCAATAACTTCATACATGGCCTCCAGCCTGACTGGATAAGGATACCTTTCCTCCACCTGCAGAGTTTTCTTCAACAGCACCATGCCAAATTTCCCCTTCTCCAGTTTCAGAAAGCTCATGAGCTTAGGTATGAGGGCAGGATCTAGTGGCTGCTCCAGGATTTTTCCTTCGTTGGTTATCCTTCTGACTTTTCCCCCTTCTTCCCCTTCTTCATGGAACAACACAATCTGCTGGATGTGCCTCTCAGCCAGTTCGCAGTAAACATCGTTTTTCAGCAGGCTCATCATGAGCCGGTAGTAGCCCTCAGAGGCATGGGGGGCAGAGATGACCCACACCCGATTTTTCCCAGCGAAGCTGGCCAGGACATTGGGAGAACTTGGCCCCGAAGGGAAACGTACCACTCGTGACTGTGAGGCAGAGGATATCCCTTCGTCCTTAATCATCTCGGACTTGGAGTATTTGGCTGCAGCTGTGAGTCTCTGTACCCGTCTCATTCTGGTCCCCATGCCCCTGGCCTGGGAACGTGCTTCTCCGTGCAGGAGATTGGCAGGTGCCTTTGGAGGTGCTGAAGAATCCCTCTTGGTGACGGGGTGTTGGGGATTCGGGCTCGAACTCCTCAGGGAAGCTCCAGACCTTCTGAGGAGGCTGCTTGGAGCCCTGTAAGCCAGGGGCACTTTCCTAACTCCATGACTCCCTCTCTCCGCTAGCCTCCCTGTCTTCTCAGAGCCACACACTAGCCATGCTGCCCACAGCAGGGCTAAGCTGAGAGCTGGCCTCCAGTTCATTGTGCGATCTGCTTGAGGGGAGGAGGAGAAAGAGAAAAAGTTAGATGTTACACAGTATGATGATTTCTTGTGCAAGTGATAAAAAAAGCAAAGCACAGGCTGCCTAGTTTTTGTGATTTAAAAGTGCTGATTACATCTCAGTCCTGCCCTGGTGGCTTTGTACAGTTTACAGTTATTTTTGGAAGAGCACAAAATGGATCATTTTATGCAAAAATGAGATCATCTGTGCATAACATGATTCTGTCTATCCAAAAGGACACTGTGATCTGCATCCTTCTCTCTCTGTCTCTCTTTCTCTCACGCTCTCGTATACACGCATGCAAACACGCACAGACAGAGGGTCTGGTACGTAGAGCAGAAAACCAAGAACTTGACTCGAGACTTACACTTTCAGGGAAGTTCCCCTTCCAGCGATGAGGTTTCACGTCTTTTTTGCTTTAAAAGGAGGCCAATGCCATACAGCTTTGCTGCTGCTCTGTGATTTATCTTTACGCAGCCCAACAGGTCCCAGAGCCTGTCCGTCTCCCCGTGTATCTTTTAACTTTCTTTCTTCTTCACCTTCTTGACAAGCGGGATGAGGTTAGCGGAAATTTCCTTTGGGATCTCTGCTTCTCCATTTACCTGCAGGTCTGGCTTTTTGCTCCACCGGTTACCCGCACAGGCAGGGATTTCATTTAAGAAAAGGGAAATCCCAGCTGCTCCGAGTCTCTCTCTTTTAAACTTCCCAATCCTCCTTCCCACTTCTGGCTTCCTCAGTCTCGTTTAGTTCCTTTGTTTCCAGAGAGGAAAGCACCAGCATTAATATATTTTCCAGGCTGAGGAAAAACACAGGAATGTGATGCTGAAAAAAAAAAAAAAAAAAAAAAAAGAAAGGACGCTTCCCTTTCCCCTTTCTCCACACTTCGACAAAAGCAAACTGTAAAAGGCTCGTCTTTTCTTCTCTTTCCCTTCTTGGCTGGCCGCGGTCCCAGAAATGTCAGGGTAACCCCAGCCCTGCTCCGAACCAGCCTCAGACAACGGTGGCCACTGGAAATGGGGGAAACTTCACTCAGGATTTAACAGCTCAGCAGAACCCGCCTCCTCCCCACTCCGACACAGGGAGGGAGGAGGAGGAGGAAGGCTCAGGGGGCTGAAACACTGCACAGCATCACAGAGCACTTCAGAGAGGGTGCCTCCAGCCTTAACTCTTTCCTTCACGCGTCCCAGCTCCCTGGCGCTCCACAGCCTCAGCTTTCTCTTTCCTCCCATTAAACGGACACGGTCTGGACAAAAAATAGTCCCGTGAGAAGTGCATTTCCCCATTGGTGTCAATAACAGCTCTGGTGTTTAAGTTATTGGTTTTTAACCCCATTATTTCTACCTCCTGTTCCCTCTTTCCTGTTTCTTTGCTTTCTGGGAGTTCTCCAGTGAAATCCAATTTCTCTTCGCTTTCCAACCAATTTCTATTTCAGGTCCTCATGTATGCTGGTATAATCTCTTCTGCAAACATCATGTGGGCATGGCTGTTTGTTAATTTGTAGATTATAAGGAGATCAGGATGTTTACTTTATTATTGTATTAAAATTAGAGACAAATGTATTTCCCATGAATGTGCACTAGCAGTAAAAAAAAAAAAAAAAGAGAAAAAGTGCAAAAATACCTAAAGAGACATGGGTAAAGACAGGGTCACGTCCTTTGCTCTCACTTCATGGTGTCAATGACACCATTCTATTGAGCTGACGTAAATGGGCACAGCTATGCTGCCAGCACCTGGCCTTTGGCTGATTCACACTGGCTTCAGTATGTCATGCACCTTCAGTGTAAAACACCACTTAATTGTAGTTGATGGGTAACACCTAAAAACATCCAAGACCTTAATACTACTTTTACTGTTTCCCAAGATTTCACTTATTTACAGAGATTCTGTTACATTTCGGTGATAACATACCAGATTTGACCTCAGTTATCTTGGGGGTGGGGTAGGTGGGGTGGGCAGGTGCACCTTCTACTTTTCTTGAAATTAGTATTTCAACTTTCTTTTCTTTCTCTCTTTCCTTATTTGCTTCATTTTTACTGTACGTTGTCCAGTGCACTGCTAAATATTAGTAGTGGTTTTGCTAATATGTGTCCATAGTTTGCACTCTGTGGCCAGTGGTTTGCCCTGGAGGCAGGGGAGGATGCTGAATGCCTGTGCTCACATGGACATGAGTGCAAAACTGCACAGGCCCTCCCAGAATATCATATCCTACATTGGCTGGGAAGTAAGAGGGTTGTACCTCTCACAAGGACCACAAAACTGGAGCTCTGCGGAGAAAGGGCAGGTAACATTTTCCACTTAAATTAGTGGCAGGTCTGCTGGTTTATTAGTCTTGACAGGAAAAAAAAAAGGGCTCTAAACATTACACTTTTCAATGTGACCTTTTAAAGAAAATGTAGTTCAAAATTATGCTTTCATTTAAGTGTTTCCTCCAGTTTTATTGCAAACATTAAGAAAAAAGGTGACCCTACAAAGCTGAAGCCAAGTATTTAATTTGGGGTGAATTTTTTTTTTTTTTACCAAAAACTAATTTACCTCAATTTTCTTGTTGTTGGTGATAGTTTGAAACCACACAGAAGCAAAACATCATTTGTCTGCATAGGTCTAATGAAGCCAAGAAAAACACACTCAGTACCTGACAACCTGTAGAGAGAGACTAGCCCACAGCAAGACATGGAGCCACAGGGATTATTTCCAAGGCGGATGCTTCTTTGTATCTTTAGCTGAGGTGAGGAAGTGAGTTGAAACGACTGCTGGAAATACTTGGCATCAGAATTTCTTAGAAAGTAAGTAATTTATAGAGAACAACATGGGACTTGTGGCAAAGTGAACATATATTTTAAAGGGCCAATGCAAGGTCATACAGCAAGAAACAAAAAAACGCACGAAACATGCATAGGATAAGGAACAATATTCTAGAAGGCAGCTGTTCTGTAAGGGACAGTATAGAAGCCATTGGAAGTAAGTTTTTGGTGTTATATTGCAGCAAGGAGAAAGTCTGCCAGCACATCAATGAGAAGTTAGGAAGTCATATGTGGTAGCAATAAGGTGGTTACTGCCATGCACATCAGGCTTTTCAAAAGGATTGCAAAGGGTTCAGAAAGTGACCTGATGTTTGGATATGAACCCATTGAAATGGTGGTGGGAAAATAACTCTGTGGAAGGCACAGCCATGCATTGGTCATGATCTTCTTGTGCATACACAGGAAAGAGACTTCTGAAAGTAAATCGTTTTTTAACCCAGCAGAGGAAGGCAGAAGGATATCCAATGATCAGGAATTAAATCCTGAAAAATGCAGGCTTGAAGTAATTGCAATTACTTGCAATTTTAAAATAATGATCTCAGTTAACCCCTGGTATAATTTCCCCAAGAACGTGGTGGTTTTCCACTGCTTAGTCTTCAAATCAAGCCTTCTTGGCTGGACTGGAAGTCATGGCAAAAGGACAGAATGAGATCCCTATGGACACATCTATATGGGAAATACGAGATCAAAACGGCGCCCACCCCTGAAGAGTGAGTGCAGCTCTCTGGAGGCTTACGGAAATGAATTCTCTAGCCCACTGAACTGATTTGAGAAAGATGAAATGCAGTGTACAAACCCTGTAGCCCTCAGAGTGGTTTCAGTAAGGAACTGAAAGTTAATGCTGTCTCCATAAAGGGAAAATATACATCTGTTTAAGAATGACAGTACCGTGAGTCTTTCTATATTCTGCTTTAGGTACCAGACTTAAAAATATATATATCAAGTGTGTCAAGGGGAGTGTGCACAGCTACATGATTTCAGCTGCTAAGGAATTAAGTGGAAAGTCAGCTACATCCTGAACTAGGATTCTTTCTCAGTCCTACAAAACCTGGAGAAATAAGGTAGCAGCAAGAAGGAGAGAGCCAGAGGTGCGGGCGGGAAGAACTTTCTTTTTTGATAGGTTTCCAGGCAATCCTCCAGAGAACGGCGGAGAAACTGATTACAAGGGAGGTGAAAGGAGACAAGGGGCTTGGGAAAACTGGCATCAGCTGCTTTGTACGGCGCTGGGGAGCTGAGAGCCAGATAGGCAGGTGTAGGTTCCCCTGCTGATGCCGGTGGGGGGTTATTAGAGCGGAGAGCACCAGGGCCTGTGTCCTGTGAAGCCAGACATTGTTGATGCTCTAAGAAGGGACAGGTTTCTTGAACCCCTCTGGCTCCTCTCTTTCCTGAGAGGGGAGGAGGCTATTATTAGTGCTCTGACTGGGGCCATAACCCAGCCAGCAGCTGGGGAAATAACAACTGATAATGTAAACAGGGGAACTGGGCTGCAGCCCCCTGTATGTAAGCAGGAAAAGGAGTCAGTACAGGGAGGCTTGCAAAAGCAGTGACCCATAATAAAAAGAGCAGTGCCTGGTTAGTCAGATCAAGGTCTTAAAATAGAAAGGCGCTTTTGATAAATAGGGTGGCCTCATTTGAGTCTTCACTTTTTAAATATACATTTTTTCTTTGGAGTCCCCAGGAATGTTGCTTAGAGACTGGTGATGCAATGTGACACTTCAGGCCTTAAAAATAAATATTCCGAACTTTAAAATGAAATGCTTTAAACTGAGGCTAAGCCTCCTAGGTACTGACAGGGTTGCAGGCCCAAAGGTTCAGGCTATATTTGAGACGTGGTGAAATTCTGATGTCTGGGTGTTATTATTGGCCTGTGCTCAAGCTGACCTTGACTTTAGCACCTCTCCTTGTCCAGTTTACAGAGCTTCCTGGTGAGAGGAAGGCTCTAACATAGACCCATTTCTTGTTCTACATCTGGTTGACATCTGGGATGGAAACGTCAGCCAGGGAGAACAAAACATCTTCTGGCCAGGACTGACACAACTTCTACCCCAAACCGACTGATGCAACTGGTGTTATGTACGCTAGGATGAAAGTGTTATACATGAGAGCAAACAAATACAAAGATTGCCATCTGGTGGCCTTGAAAACAGTGCTACCTCCTCACAACCTGGTGGCAGTGATAAAGCAGTGGCAGTGATAAAGCCATTGCAGTGCGCTGCAAATGGTTTCTCAATCGTACAGCTGCAGAGGTGTAGCATTCAGAAAACCACAGAAATAGTCTTGTGATAGTCACAGACAGTCAGTCACAGAAATAGTTCTTGAGATGATTAGGAAAAGGAGACTTCATTAGCTCCAATCATCAACGAGTGGGGCCAGCGTCCATCTCTCATGGAGGTATAACCCCACAGGGAAGCTGTACTACTGGCATCTCATGATGCTGAGATACAAGATTGTCCCATTGGTTTCTTCTCCCAAATCGCATGCCTGCATGGCTAAATGAATTCAGCCTCAGCAATGAACTCACCAGCTGCAAGGGCCTGGATTCTCAGCTCACTTTTGCACCTCTGCACAAGAGGGCTTTATGCTAGCATAGGTCTGAACACTGTCCCATGCCACCTCCTTTGCCCGGCGTGCTTTCTTTGTCCTTCTCCCTCCCCTTTGTCTGGGGAACTGCCAACCGATGTAGAGCCCTTCTGAACAGAAGGGAAATTCTCTCCTGGCTCTCATGGCCCCATTTTGTGGTACAAAGCAGATTTAAGCAGGATGGAAGCTGGTGCTTATGCAACTTCTTGCTTTGCACAAATACTAGGACTTGGATTCTTAATGCAGAGCTCCTAGGATTGATCTCTTTGACAACTGTTTTGTCCAAATGCAATCACTTATGGCTTTGCACACTTGGAAGAAGATCAAGTAGAAATTGTCCTGCAATACAATCAGCTCATTCACTTATCATGGAAGACTCGGCTCTCCTCTGCACTGGTAGAGGAACTTCAACGAGATTTTGCCAGAAAACAAAGACCACTAATTCAGAGGGGGTTGTTCCTTACATATTTGTGGGCCTTATTATCTATCCTAAAGTATTCTGGCTTACTAATCTTTTTCTTGCACCCTGTAATTTAAGTAAAAAAAAATGTTGTGGTTTTTTTTTTTTTTTTAAGAGTTGTTTTGATTATAAAATTGAAGGGGTAGGAGTGGAGGAGGATCATGTTTAAAAACCAGACTGCGCTACGGTTCAGAAATAAAAGAGCCTTCCAAAACAGGGCTGTGCTCAGTGATTACTCTCAGTGATTACGTGTCAGAATGCTTTGGGGATGAATATAAAAAAATTACTAGTTACACTGCTGCACACATTCTTGTCCTAACATTCATACTAGTCAATGGAGAAGATTCAAATCCTCAGATGGTTTTAAGTCTGAAAAGCACTTAAGCATATCCTGAAGTTTCACCTTACTTTGTTGCTCAGTGGCTCTACGGTGGGAAGGCAAAGCAAGGCAAAAGACTGAAGTAGAATGAGAATTTAATGTTTTTGTCCCTTTGCTTCAGGTCAGACTGAAGACAGTTCAATCCCGAAAGTGACAGCAGGAAATATTGTCACGTGCAGATAATGTACCACTCTTCTTGTCAGGCTGTTTATGCTCACTTGCAGGCATTCACGGCCCTTTATTTATATGCTATCAGGCGCATTACAGTATTTAATCTTCAGTTGAGTCACTCTTTTCTCTTTTCCTTCCTGTGAATAGGCACTCCTGTGTCTCGCTCAGTGGCAGCCTGTGGCTCTCCCTCATCTCCTTTGGGCTGAACTACATCTCTGCCAGACGCTTTTGGAATCTTTCCTTGGTGGGTGGCAGAGGGGGGGGACACCCATTGTGGTGGGGCTCTGACTGCCAAGTGCTCCCCAGGCCAGGGGTCTGTAGGCGGGGGCATGAAAATGGGGAAAAGGAATACAAGTAGTTGGAAGTCCAGGGCTCTTGAGTTCTTTCCTTGAACTAGTTTTCAGCATCAGTGTCTACTACCCAAACTTTGGAGAAGTGCACTGGGAGACAGAGAAGAAATGAGCAAGTGTCTGCTTATACTAAAGTATTCAGAAAATTGAGTCAAAAGCTTCGAATCATTTAGAGTGGGATGAAGATCCCACAGCCTTCTGTAAGGGGTTCCATTTGGTTTCGGGAGGCCCATGCCAGCCTCCTGAATATGCTGTTTGGCTGGTGAATACAGTTCTTCCTGTTTCCTTGCAGAATTTTGTTTCCCTTCTGTGGCTGTGTAGGGGCAGAACCTACTCACCTGGGAGAGGGGGTGAATGCTAATTTGGTTAGTCTTATCGTTCCACCAGGCCACAGGGACATGAATCCAGTGACCTTCCTGTGCTACTTCTGGAAGCAGAAATAGGCGCAGAACGATGTAGGCAGCTAGTTCTCAAACCAGAATTCATGAGATGATGGTGAGTGGTCAGCAGCTGGCAACAGAACAATGCTGACTACTCCGGTGCTTTCGACTAAAAACACATGAAGAGAGTGCAAAATGGTGTGAGACATTGGTCCAAAGGGTTTTGGAACTAGGGGGTTTGTTGTTTGTTTTTTTAAGGTCTGTGACCCAATCTCAGCTCAGGTCAGAACCAAACCCAAACTGGTGCCATGTGGATAGATTTCCATCAGGCCAAAAACTAACACCACAGTTGAATCCTAATGGTTTCCCTAGAAGAAAAAGAATAGAAAAAGAATAAAAAAGGGTCCTGGTCCCCGATACAGTGTCTCACATTGAGGAGACATACGTAGGCATCTCTTTCCTGTTCAGCAATATTGGTGTTAATTTTTAATCAAACAATAATAGAAAATCTGGGGTTTGGAGGTTGCTGAGGTAGTCCACAAGCAGTAAATTCACATAAACAAAATTGGTGTAGAAGGGATTAGGATACACAGCAGAGGTAGGGAGTGGTCTCTGCCATGCACAATCAGTGTCAGTATTTTCATTCAGGATAAAAAATACTTTTTAAGGGTGGAAGAACTTATAACTTATAAGGACATAAATTCCACAGCTCAATTTTGCACTGTAGGGCGAGAGACATTTTTCACAGTTATTGACAAAGGACATTCCAGCAACTAGTGAGATCTGGATTTCATTATATATTTTGGGCTACAGTGCAAAAGTACTATCTGCCAGAAAAAATGTGGTCGAAGCATGTTTTATTAATATATTGCTGCTGTTCTTGGATTATACCCCTGGAGAGGCTCACATCTGAAATGACACATCTGATAGGCTATACATTAGATAGCATTTCAAGGTTTATTTTTTGGATCTGATTCCCTTACAATATACAGAGTCGACATATATACCTATTTTTAAGCATTCAGAGACAGACCATCGCTGCCTTTCTCTGGTAGGTCGTTGTGGTTTGTTTATGGAGCACTTCAGTGCCCGTGCACTAGAAGCACTAGTATTACTATAGTGCAGTAATTTCTCACCATTGAGTTTGGTACCTCTGTATGTACTGTATGACTAGAGAATGACTTCCCAGTCCAGGCAGCTTCTGTCTAAATACATGGGATAAAGCAGTCCAATGTTGTCAACGTTTCTTTCCAATGAATCTGAGTCACAGTAGAAACAGTGGCAGGAGGCCTGTGCTGAACAGACCTGGAAGACCAAAAGAAGTGCATTTATTTCCCCACCACCTCACCATAGAGAGTTATATTAATGATAAAACCTCCCTGACAATTCATGATCTCCAAAAAGAATGAAATAAAAGAGAGGGAAATCTGTATAACAGATTTATTCAGAGAAATACACAGTAAGGACTGATATTTCCATTGCTGGTTTTGCTTTCTTATCTTCATGTTAAAGGCAGCCTTGTATGTAACCCACATGTGTTCTTGATATATGAACCCAGCTGCCTTGAAATCAATGGCAAAGTTCCTGTCCTCAGTGAAGACTCCTGGATTTTGCTCATATTTATAGGATACAATTAAGCTGAACACTTAAGGGAGATCACAGCCTTCCAAAAATTAAAGAGGAGAGAGAAGAAATGAGAAAGCAAGTATGTTGTGAAAGAGATCCCAGGTGAAATAATTGGTCCAATTTTTCATGTCTGGATGTTGTTATTTTTTCCATAATTACTATAGCAAGGTCCTGCTTCCACTGAGGGGAGGTGACCTGGGATTTTTCCAGTAGCGATGGAAATTTAACACACAAATGACCAGAACTTTTAAAGCTGCTTTACACATGTGTGTCAGCACTGGGAGAATCAGGATATAGCAGACATTGTTTAGTCAAATACAAAATTTTGTGAGTGTTTGTATCCATGCACTCAAAATGGAGAGCAAGGAATGGAAAACCGCTATCTACCAAGAAGAGATTGTCTTAAGTATCAAGTAATGTACAGTGGTATAGGCATGGGTAAAACATGATTTAGATATCTTACTTCTTGCCGGTATCTTAGAAAGTCACATTGTTGGAGTAAGGAAGTCTAATTTACTGTGATATACATCTACTGCTGTTGGAAATACCACTGTATTTGGACCTCTAGTTCTCTTCGGTGTCCTTTCAACAGATGTGGCTAACATTAAATGGTCACGTGATGCAGATGCTTGTGAAGTAGCCAACTCGCTTCACCTCCTGTAGTGAAAATCTGGAGATTGTCTAATCTCCATGGGGCCACATATCTGTGCTCTCTAAAACCATTTGGGATCTATCACATCTCTGCAGGACACAAAGCGGATGACCAGATACCAAATCCATTTTTTTACTTTTGCATACACTCTCTGATTTTCATTTGCGTTACTAGTATTATAGTTGTTACCCCTCCCAGATATAAAACCCCCCACAACCAACAGCAAAAACAATCCAATCCTATTATGGACGAACAACATTGCAATTTATCAAAAACTACCTACTGAAATGTACTGGTTTCACACCTCCACCAATACCCCCCCTCTTGAAAACTGTCTGCAAAAATCTATTGCTAATAGTTGTCTGATGCTAAAAATATGACCAACACTCCAAGACTATTTGCCCTTAATCTCACCCCTGGAAGTGTACTGTTACATCTGATATAACCTTATTCTTATTAACTGCTAAGAATTCATTATGATGAATTCTTCTATGATTTCATCCACGGTGGCTATTAGTAGCCTGGCTATGGGAAGGATACTATTGTACCTGCAATCAAAAATCTGGAACATCAAGAAAATCACTTCTTCAGGGAGATGATAATCTCTGTTGAAGACAATGGGTGGATAGATGGATGCGAGAGCTCAAGGGACAATGAGAGAATGGAGGCAGGAGTGCCAGGCCATTGTGATAGCCCACCAGTGGCCAAATTTATGTCAATTAAGTCATTGGCAGTGGTGTGGGGAGGTTTTAGGGATTTCTAAGGAACAATATGAAGGAGAAGAATGAGCATTTTTTTTCGCAAATGTGAGTGGAAAAATGAGATTTTATTCATCAACAGCAAGAAGCAAAGGGAACTCAGTACAGAACTACCTTTCATTACTTAGTTCATTTAAGGCAAGTTCTCAAGTTTTTGTGTTAGAGAAATATTTCTTTATTGCTGTACTGGTAGCCAAAAATGTCTGACATCTGTATGACTAACATCTGCATGCCATCATGCACAGCAGACGGTGGGCTATAAAATGTCAAGAAGTTTTGGTAATGGAAAGATCAGCAACAGACTGGAACACCAACCAGAACTATTTATAGAGGGAGAGATTTGATTCTCTTTGAGAACAACACAAGTGATTGAGAGACTGAGAGACTGACTTATGAGGAGACAGTGAAATAAGTAGATACGTTAAGCTTGGGCAAACGACAGGCCACCAGGCTGTGGTATGAAGAATCAGAGAGTAGGAGATTTTTTACTGGGAAGGCTGGGGCAATGGGATTACTGGACAAAGGCAAGTCTAGGGTGAAGCCTTTGAGGCTAAGGGTGGGATGTGTTAAAACTTTGCAAGTAACTTCCCCAACGAGATGGCAAGAGCTCATGGTGCCCGAGTCACTTAAATCTGGACTGGGCAGAGCACTAGAGGGTATCTTGTTGGTAGGTGAATATGTCCTAGATGACTGTATTGTCCTTTCATCTCATTCTGGCATTCCAGTTCTGCAGAGTATTGGGTACACACAGGCATCCCGTGCAGAAAGAAGGAAAATAGGAAGTGCTCACCTGAGCTTCAGGTGTGACTTGACCCTATGTAAACATGAGCCTGCTGGCCCTGCAGAACAGGTGCAGCTCTCGGGAGGGAGCTAGGCTCTGCTAGGCTCACACATCATCAGCAAACTCGTTAGCTAAACTAGGCTAAAATGTGAAGGCATGGCTGAATTGTTATCCCCTCTCATATCTGCCAATGCTAACACCGCCAGTGCAGCTATGCAGCTGTAACTGAAGGCAGACCTGGAAGGTGGCAAGTGGCAGTGCGGTTGTAATTCGGAGCTGACAGCCCTGGTTCAGGTAAAGTGGGAGACAGGATACCAGCTGATTCCCAGAGCTCCCAGCAGTGTGGCAAGCTAACTTCTACCTTGTACTTTTTAAACTGTTAAGGTTTGATGAGTTGATCTTAAATAATAATAGACATAACACCTCCCTGTATCATTTTTAGAAAATCAGCTACACCACAGGCTTTAAGGGACCGACTCATCTTCTTGACTTTAGAAATGTGCTTGACAGATATTCCAAGTCAGGGCTGTATGCAGTGTGGAAAGAGCCCTAACTTTGTCACTGTCCTTGGTTTTGTGGATTAGCTTGGTATGAATAGGTGTGTCACTACTCTGGCAGGAGCAGTGTGTAGGGGCTGTTGTAGAGAAAAAAACCTGATGATTTCTATGTGTTGATTCTTTCAGTCTATTCATATGTGAGTTAAACAATCTTAAAAGAGCTGGAACTGGTACCCAAGTGTATTTTAGTGACCATGTATACATAAACAGATTGTCCAGGGTGTTACACGATAACACAGCAGCCGATTACACAACCTTGGGATTTGCCACTAAACTATACCATAACTGTTTTGCAACGCCATCTAGTGACACATATGGATGCCTCAAACCCAAACAAACAGGCTTTTGTCTGATTTTATTGCACTGAATTGAACAGCCAATGGTTTTGCAAGGAAAAGAAATGTTTACATTTTACAGCAGTGACAATTAGGCCAACAGATATGAGAGGAGCATTTGATCCATAGGATCTGAGCTGTTAGTTTATTCTAAATGGAAAATAAAATTGTCCACTAAAGCAATAACCTGTTCCCAGGCAGTATTGAAGTTGGACTGCCACTCACAGTCCTGCCTCAGCTTCGGGTCTCAGTGTGAGGCCTCATGGTATTCAAATTTCCCTCTGCTTTTAATATCAATTAAAAACCACTTCCATTTATGTTTCATACAAAAGTAACCCCCAAATAAACATGGTATGTAAATTATACTGGTGCTCTTCTTCTAGAGTGAATTAAAATATCCTTCCCTTAATCAGAACCCTATTAAAATGGAAGCCTTGCTATGAAGTTATTGATGAGTTCCCCATTTGATAAGCCTGCTATGTAGTAACCTTCCAAGATTTATAAATCTGTGAGGAATGAGAGGGAATAAGAGTGATAGAGAGTCACTGAAAAGTCAATAACCTCATTTCTCTGTCTAGAAAGCCACAAATCTTTTTTTCCCCATACTTTTTCAAATTTTAATACTTTGGAAAGTGTTGAATTATTACTGATTTTTTTTACTTTGGAACTGATACTTTTTTTCTCTACTTAAAAAAGAGATTAATGAAAACCTTATGTTTGAAAAATGTATGAATTCTGAGGAATGGTGAAGCCCTTATTATCCGGCAGCAAGCTTGTAACTTAATTCCCACCCTTTCTAGTGACCGTTCTTACGCTGGTTCTCCATTCGCCATCCTTGAACAGGTCATAAGAAGAAGTTACTTTGCCTCTACTGTATTCTTCCCATCCTGTCCCTTTTGAAGGGTTCTGGCCTTTTCACAGCGCAAACATTTGGTGTTGTGTTTTTTGCATCAAACAGAAAGTTTTTGGAACAATCCCTTAATCTGAAACAGACGTCTCTTCCCTTATATCCCTCTCTAGCTGACTCTACAGCTGGAGGCCTGTATGATTAAGGGATATGCTCTTCTCTGAGCAGAACCCAGCACAGGCCAAACTTACTCGTAGGGGGAGAAATGGTACTTAAAAACTTACTCCATGTGTATGTGGGGAAAAAATTAACACATTCAGACCAGGGGAATTCTCCATCACCCGTGCTAAATACTGGGTGCCCTCTAGAAGGCAGCCTGTAATTTGAACAGAAGCTATGAGGGTGTGATGCAGCGATAACTGGAAGCCCTATTTGTGCGTTAAGCCTATTTTAGTTATAAAATCTCTGTCCACAGATCCATTTCTGTAGAAGGCAAATTCCCTTTCTGTTATTCCAGGAAGCAAGCGTAATAACACACTATCTAGCAGGTCAGAAATACATGTGGCTAGGCATTGCTAAGTGTTTTTATTAGAATCAAGTGGGACAATGCGGAGCAATGCCGTGGTGCCTTCATTTAGTACACTCACTGACCCATCTCAGGCCAGTGTTTATATGTGGATCTGAACAGACTCGTATAAATACAAGCCTCAGTCCCTGTCGCGCCATTCACAAAGGAGCTGTTATGGCAATGCTGTTTTTTTCCTGTTTCACACATTGTGGTCTATCTTAGAGGATAATGCTGTCTATATCTATTATTTCCTATTTGAGATCCTGGAACTGAAGGCTGACATTTAGCAATATCCAAGCCTCTGCAAGGCACTTTTGAAATACAGCCTGTGCCTTATGACAGCCTTAATCTCGGTCACAGTTTGCAAACACAGAAACAAAGGTGCAGGAAATTTCAGTGGCTTGATCTGTCACTCCTTCTATTGGGAATAGAATTCAACAATGTCGGCTTCCCTTCCCTTTCTGTCTGCACAGGACATGGGCTCAGACCTGCTGTTCTTGAAAGTGGATTTATGTCTTATCAGGTCTTCTAGTCAATGAAAAAATGGACTATGCAGAAGGCGGGGAAAGTACATGAATAAACATTTGGATGATCCTGCATACCTGTGTATTACCTTGAAAAGCTTTCTAAGGATACGACACAAGTTCTATCATTTTAATTCTAAAATGCATGGCCTATAAATGCCCATAATGTCTTGATAAAAGCAGCCGGTCTTAGGACACTGCATATTTTGAACCCTGGAATGTATGATTCATTTTTAAAAATGTATTTTTTCTGTTACTGCTACTAGTGGGCCTCTCATCACCTCATCTGTGTATTTCTGCCTTTCCTGTCCTTAGCCACAAAAGATAGGATTCCCATTCCTGCAGTCTTTCCATCCCATAGAACGCTACAGTGTTAGCTGTGGGTTTGTCTGTTGAAAAACCCAAAGGTGTCCTGCTCCAATTTAATAAGCATATTGCATGGATAGCAATCACTCTGTGGCCCTGATGTCAGGGAAGGATTTTAGAGTTTAGCAAGCCTGGCAGTCATCTGTGCATAGAAAAGGAAAACCAAAAAGAATGGAGATCCATTGCTTATGAATGACTGCATTGCTGCTTCTACTTATGTGATATTTAAAAATAACATGTCCACTGTCTTGATTTTAAATCAGAAAAATAAGCAGCATCTTTATTTGAAAAGATGTGGATGTAAACAGCCTTCTTTGGGTGTTTTTGTACATGACCAGTCAGTACATTACTTTCCTTGTCCATTTCAGTTCCAGTTCTGTGATGGCCACATCTTAAATCACTGACTGCAGCACCCACTGTCAGCGTCACATGTCTGAGATGGCAATGACAGTCCCAGATGTGAGAAGCCTGACCCTCCAAGTCCAGAGTTTGAGTCCCAGCTGTTAGCAAATGAGAAGTTCTGATGAGGAAGAGGAGAAGGAGCATGTTGGAGAGCTGGCCTAAGCAACTGACTTCAGAAAGAGCTTACATTTGTTTGGACCGGGTCTGCAAACTGCAGAAATGCCTTGGGTATGTTGGCCTCATTCATTTACTGTACAGGAAACATATTATCAAAGATGTTTGACAGGTAAAACTGGGAATCGAGTAGTTTTTGGAAAGCCAGGTCCCTTGTGATGACATCTCCAAAAAGGTATCCAAAGTTGCCAGTAATTCATGATATTCTTCCTTATGTAAAACTCAGTCCTGCTTTTTCAGTCAAATGCAAACTCTCAACAATCATACTGGGAACATAGGATCATATTAGGTGTAAAAGCGCCCATACTGAATCACACCTTGGAGTCTGCATTGATGCATATGGAGATTGTATACGTCAAGAGAAGGATCAGAGTCAGGGGTGAGCACAAGGGCTGTGAACTGCACTATGTGAATTCCAGATGTAAGCGGAGACCCTGCATCCACAGCCTTCCTCTGGAGCTCAAACATAGAATCGATCATAGAATCGCCTAGGTTGGAAGGGACCTTTAAGATCATCGAGTCCAACCATCAGCCTAACACTGTCAAAACCGCCACTAAACCATGTCCCTAAGCACAATGTCTACCCGTCTTTTCAATACCTCAAGGGATGGTGATTCCACCACTTCCCTGGGCAGCCTGTTCCAATGTTTGATAACCCTTTCCATGAAGAAATTTTTCCTAATATCCAATCTAGGTGTCATCTTACAGAGCAGGCATGGCATGCTGCATTGCTGATGTCCTCTGTACAGCAACAGCTTGTTCTGTTTTCCTTGTTTTCTGAATATTGCACAGACAGCTGTGTGAGCTGTGTGAACACTTTCCTCCGGGGAATGCTGTGATATACGTAAGATACTGGGACGGGTGCTGGCAATGTCTATGGAGCTCTGTGATCTCAGATGATTTGAGAGAGGAGAGAATTTTGTTTCATCGCCAAAACCGGAACAGGAAGAAGGAATTTGAAGGTCCATTATGTTACAATATGCAGCCTTGGTGGTCACAGGTAACTCTTCAGACATAGTTATTCTCTAATTAAAAGCAGGGTTGTTTGAGGAACATGTGATTCCAGCTTATTTGAAAGACTGTGAGAGAACAAACCTAGCATAAAAAAATTGCCCCAAAATATCAACATAAGCAGAACTGTTCAGGGGAGGGAGCAAAAATGTAGTAGCTACTTGTGAGCAGCCACTGCATGGGTTCAAGCTGAAGGAAGCAGGTGTTGAAGAAGGAAATGGAAATCCTGCAAGGGATAGCCCTACATCTCTTGAAACTGGCAGGGTTCAATAGCAGCCTGCAAGCAGTGAGGTAAACTGAGGACTTTCACTGAGTCAACTCTGAATTGGTGGCATAATCCATCACTGATGATGGAAGACACAGCTACTTGATTCACCAGGAGCAAAAAAATGAAACCCCTCTGTGGTGTTTTCACTGGGTTCAAACTGCCTTCATCAGACTATTTGCAGATGCCAGTGAGAACAAATGCCTACAGATATCATCCACCTCCAGTGCCCTTCCTGTGTCAGTCGAATCAGGCGCTAGAGGGATTCCCAAGCATTCATAAAACTTAGTGTTTATAGAGAGCTTGCAGGGGGCAAATGGGAAGGCTACGGGATGCTAATAACTAATAATCCAAGCAGACTCTGTGGCTCCTCTTTGGAGGAGGAGGAGCCACTGAAGATAAAAATTCACAGCCCAAATCTCCTAGTTTGTGTCAGTATCAATATCTTGAGGGATGCAGGTGAGAATGAGTAAGAAGAGAGTAGCTTCTCATTTGCTTTGTGCACCGTTCAATTGAACTGGCTAGCTGGAGTAACTCAGACATATCTGAGAACCTCTTTCATTTTCCTTGTTCTTTTTCAGGACAAGGGTGAGTTGTGGAGGAAATGGAACCATCTGTTAAATCATGACATCTGATAGAAAATCCAGCCTTTCTCTTGGTTTACTACCTGGGTAAAAAGTTTATTTATATGAGATGCTGGATTGCTTTGTGAACTACTTCAGCAGGCCAAGCCAAGCTGGTCTTCCAGCACCATGAATTTATATCCTTGCCATGGCTTCCTGCCAGCATCCTCTCCATTGAACTGTATTTACATTAGCACTGTAAAACATTACTTCATTCAAGTGTCTGAAGTGAAGCACTCACTCGCTCCATGCACTTAGTTCTTGATTGTTGCCAGCTGGTGAGAAGTTAGCTGATTGCCTTTCCCAGCTGGGCCCCGCCATGCTGCATATAATGAGAATTAAAGCCACTGATTCACTGGGCCTGCTCAGGTTCTGCTGTTGGTTTTAGTTGTCTGTAGTTGGTATAAATGCAAAATGTTGGACAATTAATTTCTTAAACTAAGATGGAAAGATGAACCTTTCATTTGAAAGATAAATGCCTTCAGCTGGTGTTGCCTTGGGCATCAGATCTTGGCATCCTTGAGTCTATATACTGGTAAGTGATCTGGATGATGATTCATTGTATTTCAGTCTGGTTTTTCTTCTGTAACTTTCAAAGCTTTATACAAAGTGGAAGTATCTTCATTTTATGGAAGGTAGAAAATGGAGGAAGAAAGAGGCAGATCATATTGTCTAACCTGGTGTAGAGCCTCATGTGAAGCTTCTCTGGTCTGCTGAATCCGTGGGATGGTTCCAAGGTGGTTCCACTGACAGAACTATGGCAACCTCTATAGGAATAAGAGATAAAATAGGTTTGACTCTCCTTAGCGTGCTCTGAAGCTGAGGCTGTATTACTTCTGAATAAACACTTCAGAATGGAGTCAAAATCATACATTCTTCTATATGTTCTATAAGGGCTTGCTGAAGGGTGAACTTTGCTGCATTTATTTCAAGAGAAGGTTTGAATAAGGATTTTTCATTCTTGAATTTCACTGAATACATTTAAATTACTGTTATTGCCCTGTGTCACACCATATTCCCAAAAGGCACAGGGACTTTGCTAACTCACAAGAACCAGAAAGCAAAATCATTTGGTCTTATGACCAAAAATGTATGAATGATAACAGATGACAAATGTAATATGTGTTTTAACTTATATTTAAGAACAAAGCATATCACCCTACCTGGAAGTTAAAAAAAAAAAAAAAACCCAACCAAACAAAAACCCCAAAACAACTTAACAATTTCTTTATGCTTTTAACACTAAGAAGTATGTGAGAGCTAATTTAAGGAGAATAACTGTTAAATAGTTTGGAAATTAGATTTCTTATAGAAGCGTCCCTGTTTTGGAGCACTTAATTGTCTCAGTGTTAACATGGAGAGTGGGGTATGGCAAAATGTTTCTCACAATAATAAATTTCTGGTTTAAAACACAGATCTGAGTGTCGGGAGACTGCATTTCACTTCTTGTCTTAGTGGCCCTTGCTTGGAAAAGGGCAGTAGCGCTTACCACACAACACCAGGGCGTCATGGCTGTGTGAAGTGCCTTAAGGTGCTTGGATACAAGGTTTGAAGGAGGTTATAAGTACTGATATCTCTTTTAGTAGTATTGCTTCAATTTTATTCTTTTCTTGTTCTTGTTTTGCTCAGACTTTATCTTCAGTCTGTGGAAACCACAAGCAGAGAATAAGGAAATATTTTCGTGGCTTTGTGGGAGGTGAGCAAAGGAGGTGTGTTGGGGGGCTGTAAGGATGGTCAGCGATGACAATGACTGGCACTGCCTTCTTCCCTAGGGGCAAAAAATCCCCCAAACAAACAAAAAGAAGTTTCTCCATTCCTGCTGTGGTACCTACCAGTGGAGCAGTGATATTCTTCAGGGCCCCCGTACACCGCCTGCAGGGTTTGGGGGAAGGAAAAAAAAATTAATGGAAAATTGTTGTTTTAAATTTGCTGTATGTGTGTTTGCATCTTCATGGGAAGAAACAATTTCCACAAACCAAAACCACTGGACAACTGCAGTCTTTCTTAGAGGTCCCTCACCAGAGGTGAAGCCCACCTCTCCCTCCTGGGCATGCAGGCAGCTGCTGCTCTCTCTCCTATTCAAACAGCTCCCTGGTGCTGTAACCCTGACTGAGGGCGATTCTACCTCACTGAAGCAGGTCTCTCTTTCTAAATCTTGAATGCACCAGCTCTGACTGTCTCCTACACCCTGTCAGAAAATATATCCTGCCTCCCATGATACAGCACTGGAGGGATTCTCTTGGGGTAAGTGCAGGTGACACCAGTGGAGTTGCATTTAAATTTGCCCGGGAACTTGGCCTTATTTCTAATGAAGAAAATATTGACTTCTCTTGTCTACAGGGTCATGGCTGGTCAGCAATGAAGGAACATTAAAGGCTCTGGAAGTCCATTTTGGATCTGTCAAAGAATGTGACCGCTTCTATTTATTTATTCTCCCTTCCCTTCTCTTTGGTGTATATTAGAGGTAAAATTCTCCAGAGAGTGGAATGCTCATTAAGATTCACGATACCTCCCGGTATGCAGAGGCTGGGATTACCACATGAAGGGCATCCTGCTATTTTTGCCTCTGGTCCAGTCCCTTTGAAGGGACTCTGGAACACTTTACAGTTGTGCAGATTTATGTGCACTGTGCAGCCTGCCAGGGCCTCTCTACATACTCCTGTAAACTAATTATAGGAAACTGCCCCAGGCCGCTGTCATTAAAAATACATTCTTAGCATTTCATGAACAAAGCTTAGTTTCCTCCTTCTGTTCCTATAGGATATGATCTGTTTCCTGACAGATGTTTATCCTAAAACATCAAGTGATTGTTTCTGAGGAAAGTAAGTGAATAACAGCATAGCGTGTCACCCAGGATGAGTCACAATGTGAATCCTGAACTCCCAGCGTGATCTGAACTTCTTGGGTACCCAAGGAAATTGCTTTTTAAGATTCCTAGTTTTTCTAAATTCATCGTAATTGGAGACTGGGCACTTTAAGTTCTGTAGTTTGTCATCAAGCCTTCCTTTTCAACACTGCCTTAGAATGGCTTTTGACCAGAAGCCATTACCCACCTACTGGCTGTTTGGGCACCTGAACGAAATGAGTTGATCCATCCAACTGCTTGCGCTTTGCTGGTTCCTAGACGCTACAACATGGGGTGCCAGGAAAGGCAGACAGATATAGAATAAACAAGAATGGCTGTTGGCAGAAGCGGAGCGCTGGCTCATGTAGGCAGATAAACACAACGTGTTTTGGCTGACTGAATTGCATGTGTGATCCCAGGCCCCTGGAGAGCAGGGCGGGCTGCGCGCGCATGGGCTGTGTGTGCCCGAAGCCAACTCTGAGGTTACGAACGCAGATGTAGATGTTCCTGACATGCACATCATAAACAATGCCCTTGGGAACGCTTGTTCCTCAGTTAGGCAAGGAGCGTGGGGACTAGGTGGAATAGGCAGAGCAAATTCAATTCACAGTCTTACAATCCATCCCTATGGAGTGAGACTGAGGCACCTTCTGGCTCAGACAGGTGGTGAGGATATCACCATTTACCTGATTATCTCAGGCCATCTGAGCTGCCAGAACTGTGTATGCTTCAGACTGCCTAACCTGTTAATTACTATATTATAGCTCCAACCTCAGTGAAAGGCCTGACATACGTCAAGTTGTTAACCTGAGCTGTAACTTAGACTTATATTGGGTGAGTGAGAAGGGTGCACGTAGGAACTTCAGGATGTCGCTGCTGTTGTGTGTGGATGATATCAACTGGTGTCCTAATTCCTGTTAGGACATGAACTCTGGTGTGCGTTTTAGCTGTAATGTGTACGTGTACAGTGCTCACACAGATTTTGATTTTAAAGGGTCTTAAAATACCAGGGTGGTGTTCTTCCCAAGGTTTTCAGTTTGTGTGTAGGTCAAACACCAGATGATCTGCTGCAGCACAAGGCTTTGAGCTGATCCCTGAAATTCTATAGCCATCTTCCTGCTATAAGGTATTGAGCTACCAAGTAAAATGCACTGGGAAAAATAATATGCAGAAGGATGTCCATATTTTCCATCTGTAAATGCTTAAGACCGAAGATTCCAGAAGAATAGACGTATCTGTTTTGTGATAGTACTATTGCTTAAGTTTTAATTTAAATTCCCTCTACCCCCCACTTTTTTTTTTTTTTTTAAATATCTTACAAGGGATCTAGGTTAGCAATGGAGGCTGGGCCACAACAGAATGCTTGCCATGAAGTCTTCTGCTGCACAGTTGTTGTTGGTTTGTTTTGGTTTTTTTTCCCTGCAAATGGTAGGTTGGAAATTCTCCTACAGAGTGATATCAAAGCAGGAAGTGAACCTGAAGAATACCCCCTTCTGCCTGCCACACATGCACAGTAGAGGAAACATTGAGAAGGAGGTTTTCGGTTGGGTGAAGGTTTGAGGGGGCAGAAGGCCTCTTCCAAGTGCTGCTGGAGGTGCCAGGAGCTGCAGAGAGGAGTCAGTGAGAAAAAGGGGATTGAGAAATAAAGTTAAGGGACATTTGGGAAAGTGCTGGTACACGTCTAGACAAACTGAAGTGGGTTTAGAGAAGAATCGCAGGGTGCTCTTCCCTAAACCTCATCCCATGAAGTGGTGTGCAGTGGGGGAGAGCCCCTCGCTAACACAGATGGTGGTTATCTGATTTCCACTACCTGAAGATCTGGCTCTTGACCTGATAGTTTTCTACTCACTCTTGGCATTAGTGTAAATGATTAAAGGAACAGAGGAGCAGAGAATCAGTCTGTGAGCCCATGGGAATACTGGAGAAGCAGCACAGCATAATCCCTAATTTGAAACGAGTGAGGCAGTAATTGAGGTGTACAGGGTGGGAAGTGATGCGGTCAAGTAAAGAATCGACGGAATTAGCTGTCTGTTTGTGCATGTGGCTATTCTGGCTATTTTTCCTTTTCTCAGCAGCATAGCTTGGATCTCAGCCTATTCCAGACAATCCTGGCTTTCCCCTTCCTTATTTCCCATACTAAAGGTTGAGCAAAATCAAATGATAAACAAACTGTGGGCTCAAACTTTCCTTTAGGACTTAAAGGAAAAACATTCTTTCCTTGCCCCCTGCCCTGCCCCCACCCCCAAATTTCTCATGGTTCTCCAGCTCGTTCTGTGAAAGATTCTCAGGTTTTGCTCCTGAAAGCTGATGCTGATAGCTCTCCCCAGCAAGGGACCCAGTGAACTGCCACAGCAGAATGGGGCAGAGCTGGGTGCATCTCTGTTTGTTTGGGTTTTTTTTTCTTTCTGGAAGGGCAAAATGAAGGAGGCGAGTAGGCTACTTCTGCACCTGGGATCCACCACTGTGTGAGACAGTGCCAAACAAAAGACTTGGCTCAGAAAAAAATAAGGGATTTTGGTGGGCTTTGAGTTGGCTGATAAGCATGCCAAAGGGGATCCATTCTGCAAGAAGTCTTTCTGATTCACCCTACCCTCCAAACCCATCACCTGCAAATAAACATAAGCCAAACCAGGCTTACACTAGATGAGGCTGGAAAGTTGCACAAGGAGCATCCTCTGTGGACCTAAAAGATGGCACGACAGGAATTTTTGGGGGTTCGGGGTTTTTTTTGATACAAAGTTGTATGATACAACAGTACTGCCTCCTGTCCCAGAGCCAGCACAGTGGATACCAGATTGAAGGGCTTCTCCACCATACTCCTTTGCAGAGGACGGACATGCTTTTTTGCTATACCCTTGCTTCACAGGGTATGTGCATGCCTGTGATCTGACATCATCCTGCTGCTTCTTCATCAGCTTCAGACAAAAGCGTTTTAGTGCCACTAAAGCTTATGAGCTACAGGTTCCTTCACTCCAGCTTTTCCACTGATAGGGCACTGACTGCTTTGCAGAGGCAGTGGGAGAGCTGTCTTATTAATGACTTCTTTGTGAACGCATGAGTCGATGGAACAGTCAACGCTGCAGCCTCTTCCATCTACTTCCACTCCAGAAGAAACCAAAGGTAGAAACAATGTATTTGGTCTCACCTAATCAATCTCTGGCAGTATGGAATAACTCCTACTACTCTACTGCTGATATTTAAGTTTTTGTATTTCTTACAGTACAAGTACTCTCCCTTCTTTGTAAGCCTATTCCACACCTAACACCCTCTCTATTGGATGAAATGCACTGTCAGTAAGACGTAGACAAACATGAAAGAGTCACTATTGGAGCAACAAGAGCGATAAGAGGCTTAGAAAACAGAACTGTGAGTAAAGGCTGAGAGAATCAGTTTTGTTTAGTCTAGGAAAAAGAACATGGCAGGAGCAGAGGTGGGAAATATGATAGTAGTCAGATATTTCTAAGGGTGTTACAGATAGGACAATGATCAATTCTACAGGTCAAGATGGGGTAAGGCAAGAAGAAATTGGCCTAAGTTCAGCAAAGACGACTTGTGTTAGATCTTTAAGAAAGGAAGAAAAAAAAAAACCTAACCAAAACCCAGACTCTTTCCAGCTGTAAGGGTAGTTGAGCAATAGCTGTCTAGGGGCGTGTAGAATTATTGCTCTTAGGAGGTCCATGAGAGGGCTGGATAGGTGAGAACTGAAGAAACGGGATCCCAAAATTTCACTGTATTTCCACTGTCACTTTTGTGTATTGCCACCAAGAGAAATTCTGTGTTTACTTTTGACTAGTTTCAGCTGCCTGCAATGAGCTGTCTTTTCATCTTTTCCCATTCTTCCCCACTCCCCCAACCCCCTCCCCTTTTAGGTGTTTTCCTGTACCATCCTCTTGAGCCATTTCATATTGCCAGATCAAAACACTGGGTGGTTGTAGACCCAAATGGTCCTGTTTTTATAACTGTACTATATAAAATTCGAACATGGTGGGTTTGGTTTTTTTTTTTTTTGGTAGAGGAGCAAAGCTCAGCATTTAGCTCTGGTTTTGTATGGCCTCTAGCATAGCAAGGTTCCTTTCTGCCACTGGAACCCCAAATGATGCTACAGGAGAAAGAGTACATACAATAATAATAGTTACTCTCACTCTTCCACAAATAACTCAGTTCTATCTGTGGCTGCAATGAAGCCTTAAAGCAATATTTGGTGTGTTGATCTGGATGAAATATTACCTCTAATCTATTGCAGGATGATGGCAATATGGAAGATACAGTGTGTTTCAGCTGAAGGGGCCATGGCTGATTATCTAATGCTGCACAAGGAACACATTTGATGTTGTATAAGTATTCACCAGAGAGCAGCAAGTCAGCAGTAGGATCTCATGCTTTGGAAGAATACACTGTGCTATGTACTGATTTTTCGCATCTTTGAACTACTGTAACTGGTCTGTTTTGAAAGCAATCAACTGAAGACATATGATGCAACCAGACCTCGTGTCAGCTAACCTATTTTAGCTGCCCAGTGAGGCAGGACCAGCACTCTGTAAGACTGTGTGAGATCAGTGCCTGACCCTGAATGAAACAGATTGGAGGTGAAAGGAGCAGAAGTGAGGGTTATATCCTGTGTCCTGCTTAACTACTCAGTGTTTTTGAGCAAGCCACAATCATCCTGTGCTTGACTTTTCAGAGGCATTATTGTCCCTAATGAGGAAGAAAAGGCTGAGTCTCTCCTCTGTCTGTATAGGAGCACATGCTGCTCCTGCATTAACATCCAGACTTACAGCCCACACATCATCATGTAGCACAGCAGAAAATGCAGCCAAGGTTTCCTGTGGGGAAGCTGGCAGCCCTCAGGAACCCCTTCCAGGACCTCTTCACTTCTTGCCAGCAGCCAGGCAGCCAGCCCATGGCCCCCCTGGCAGCCCCCAGTCCTTGGCCTGGGGCTGTGACCCTCCCAGTGTCCCCAGCACTGACTCTCCTGGGGCTGTGACCCTCCCAGTGTACCAGGGACTGACCATCCTGGGGCTGCAGCTCTTGTGGGAGCACTGTAGCGCAGGACAGGCACTGGGACTACCCCTTCAGGGAGCGATGTTGGGCTGGGCTCTGTGTGTGCTGAGCTCTTGAAACACCTCCATGTCTAAAAGCCAATGTCCTCAAGCTGAGGCAATTCAGAAGTTAAGGGTTCTTTCTGAAGGTTGAATTGTGACATTTTAAAGGGCACTGTGACTCAGCCAGTGCACGCTCTGGTGTTGTGTCCAGCCTGTTACAACCATGTTGTGCCATCCCTGGGAGTCTGTGGGTAAGCCCAGCAACTCAGTTCTGCTCCTGACTCTGCCATCTGCCATACAGCCCTCCCTACTGTAAGAGGCAGGGCAGAAGGACCTCCAGGCATGACCTGGACTTCATCCCCAGCATAGCATAAAGTAAGTTTAAGCCTTCGTCTCACTCAACTTCTGTCAGAGCTAGTGGCAGAAGATGTAAAGAAGATGAGGGGAACATCATGCCCCCTACCTCAATGTATGTAGGCATTGTTTGGAGGTGACAGAGAGTTGGGACCAGTGACCTACTCAGAGATTTCCATAAGGGAGTATCTGGCACCTGCTGATGGTTGCCGCACTTGGCTTGAACTGCCTCTGCCTGAGTTGTGTCATTTTTTTAAGAACAATGGTCAAGATTTGTTGGAGTGTTTGGTTTTGAAGCTGATCTGTAGAAAACGTGGGGAATGTGCCTTCTGGTACTTAAGCCCCTTTTAAAGCATTTCAACCTGAATGTATGGCCTCTTTACTCTCTCTGTTTTCCAGGGTTCCTTAGAGGTATAAACCATTCTATGGTGCTTCCTTCTCCACTTGCAGTTTCCCCCCCACCATTGAGGTACTTACCAGATGCCATACAAGTATGCGTTTTTTCAGGCTTTTAACTTGCGAGACAGAAGAAATTGGGATTTAAATTAGCCTGTAGGATGTTGATGACATTTTCCCCTACTGTGTTTTGGACCATGCTGACTCAAGCCATCTTGCATCTATCCAAAATTATTGCAGACAGGGCAGGCTTTGATCTTTCCAAAAGTGCAGAAGTGTACGTCTGCTGTAATGTGATGTCTCTCCTATTCTTGCTGAGCCTGGAACACAATAACATCTTAGAGAGGGCTTTGGAGTTTAGACTACAGCCCTTTTATTTATTTTGCTGGAGCACTGTCCCATAAGGAAAAATCCTAGGCTGCGTTTAAAGAGCCAGACAATGGAGCAGCCGTCACATTTAGATGTTGCTTTTGAAACAATACCCTAATGCTACATCACTTTGCTCTGCTGGGTTCTGCTTCTACTAGTCAATGGCAGAAATCACAAGATCAGAATTAGTGAAAGGGCTTTAGTGATGTTTAGTGCAAAGCATGATGAAAATGAAAACACCGACTCAACTCTGCTGAAAAAGCAGCTCTCTGGTTCCTAGGTTTCTTCTTGACCAGTGGATAGAGGCATTACCTCACGCTCCGTACGGAGTTGGGTAACGGATTGTGTGTCTCAGACTTTTGCAAGAAAAAATTAATGTTACACTCAGAGTAAATATTAATAGCGCCAAATGTATGTCAAAAATGTAGACCATCTATTACCACTGAATGGGACTCCAGACTCCCAGCATTTACTGAAAAGAAAAAGAGAAGTGTCTAGTCTTACTGTCTGTGAAAATGACCTTAAAACATTTTCAGAGTCTGCAGATGGCCCAAAATAACAGCTTAAAAATGTATGACTTGCTGTGTTTATACTTGATGGATTTTCAATGATAAAATGAAAAAAAGAGCAGTATTTTTTTACAAATATGTTTTGTTGAAAAAGTTGGTTTTGAAAAAGTTTTCAGTGACAAATTTTGATCCTGTTTTGCTTGCTCTATTTGCCAAGCTCCTTCCTCCTCCTGCTCTCAGTTTTTAAAAATACAAAAATGGAAAATATAAACAGGTAAAAGCAGCGGCTTATTGCAAAGGGGTTTTGTACAAATAAGCTTTTCATTTATTAAAAAAAAAAAATATGGAAACCATGATCAAAATTGGCAAATGAAAAAAACTGAA
Source organism: Anarhynchus alexandrinus (assembly GCA_008711295.1). NCBI lineage: Eukaryota > Metazoa > Chordata > Aves > Charadriiformes > Charadriidae > Anarhynchus > Anarhynchus alexandrinus. Next base: position 4,303,278 of record VUYV01000037.1, read on the forward strand.
AAAACATTGAAAAGGAAACACTTGAAATTTCTTCTCTAAAATGAGCTTTCAATTCTCATTAGCTCGACTGGAGCAATTTAGATAACAGTTTTGTTGATGGTATCCCTGTGATATCATGCACCTCTTATTGATTGCTTAGTATCTTAGGCATTTTAAAGGACTTACATGGCACTGAAGCACCTCTGTTAAACTCTCCAAATCTCACTTGCTCATGTCAAATCAGTGACTTTCACAATGCAGTTATGTGCAAGGATTTTGAAAACTGGAGTTGTGTGTGCATTTTATCTGTATATATCTATCCAATATAGATACTAAGATACTAGAGCGAAGGAGATTCTGCATTATTTATTAATTTCCTGATGAATCCATTGGCAACATTAGTACTTTTCAATATTTGTGAACTACTTGAGGTCTCTGTCACATCAGATCACAGCAAAACCTGGGAATCTTGCCATGAAAATTAGGGCTAGTTTGACATGGATTACATGTGTTTTTGCTAGTAATTACAGGAACAGCACATTTGGTGAGCTGGCATTCAACATGCATACAAGTATGGCAGGTCAAGCAGGGTAACGGGAAGTACTGGGAGCAGCTCTTTCAGCCAAGTTTGCTTTTTAAAGGACCAAGTCAGTGATAACAGACCAAACTAAAAGTCTAAGTCTAAACCAGAACAGCCAAGACTGCATGTGATACCCTACCTAATTGCTTAAATCTTTCTTACTGATTACCACTTTTGCTTTAAGCCCTGTGTCTGAGATGAGTGTATATGACATTTCTGAGCGCTCGCTCTATGGACCCAAAGCCCCGCTTATGTGTAGCTGCTAAGATCCATTTAAAACTTACTTTGTGCACAGGGATATTCTATTGGATAAACTGAGAAATATCAGGTGCTGACAGAAGTAAAAACGTAACACACACGTTAAGGGACAAAGCAAAGGTTGTGGATCCAACCGGAGGGCTGAAATGACTAACTTCTGAATGATTAACTGTGTGGCCTTTGAAGAGCCCACACTGCAAGAGCCTCATATCTTCAAGATTTCTGTGAGAAACCAAGTGCGTAGGTCTATGTGGTCTTTTTATAGAATAATTCAAAGCCTGGAAACCTTACCTTGGGGGCAGAGATATAAGAGGCTTAATCTATTCATTTTCGCGAAGAGAAGGTGAAGAGGTGGCTTGGTCAGAGCCCACAAGACTTTAGTGTGGTAGAAGGTTTCTGGGAACAAAGAACTCTTTTATGCAGCAGAGAGAGGCATAACAAACCCTGTGTCTGGAAGCTGAAACTCGGTTTATACAGATGGGTACTGAGGTGCAAAATCACGGGCTTGAGGCAGGAATCACTGGCAGAAATTCTATGCCTTGTGTTACTCTGCGGATCAGACTAGGTCATCACAACCAGCACTCTTGGCTTTGAAATCTGTGTGCCTATGATTAACGTGATTCCCACATTATATGCACACATCAGCATTACATTTAGTCACTGAAGAAGAGAGAGAATGCATCCAATTAGCTCTGGGCTTTCTGCCTAAAGAGGGAAAATGAAGTGAGATTTTGTTTAAGGACAACCCCGATAACTCTGAAAAAACACCATGGGATTATTGGCATTTGGGCAGAGTGGAGAGGATTTCAAGGTCTAGCACAAAAGACCCTGCAGAAAGAACTCTGCTCAGTGAGCTGCACAGAAGGAAGGCCTGTGCCTACCCTACTGGGGCTTAGTTACGGTCCTAGAAAGCATAGGACATGCTTAGATAACCAAATTGGAGGTAGGCAGGGCTGTGCTGCTTTAGAAACAGCTGGTACTAGAACCCTTTATTTCAGTAGGATCTTGCATAAATAGAAAGGAGAATATCCTGTCCTCTGAGGATGGTCTTGTTAAAAAGGGTGGTATGGATGACGGTGATGGGAGGGAACCGCATCCTCTCCAGAGCAGGCTGGGTTTAAACATTTCGGTTTGCTGGAAAACCCCGAAGTTCTCATAAGAACTTTGAAAGAGTCACTTTCAAGTGTTCCTGACTCACATTACAGGAGAAATTGCATCAAAATGCAATTTTCTAAGCTAAAAAGATAGGATTTTCAAATGCAAAATGACTTGTCTTTGAAGAGGTAAGCAAGATATCATTTTTTTAAAACTGCACTCTCAAGATCTCATTAAAGTGCTTAAAGGGTATCAAAATGAAATGTTTTGGTGATTCAGATAGAAAACGTTTTAATAATAATTATGGTGCATGAATAGTGTTTGGTCCTTTGACAGTTTGTTCAGATTGGAAATACTCTGAAGTTGTCCATGGGACTAGAAAACTACTTCCTATACAGTCTTAATTCCTGCTGCCATGGGTTGCTAAGGCATCTGTAGTTGTCACCCATGGCTATAGGTGAGTCCTTTCAATACATCTGCTTTGTTTTGCTTTTCCATTCTTTCCAGCAGGGTGGACAGTTATCCCAACCCAGCACTTGTAGTTGTTGAACGTTTCCTGTCATCCGTCTCCCAGGTTCTCGGTTTAAGCAGAGTGTTAAGGCACGGATAATTGGACTCCCTCGTTTAGGAGTTCAGGTTGTTGTTGTTATTGGCATCTTTTTCTCTTCTTTTCTCTCCTGCCTCTAAACTGAGTGACAAAATGGGCCGTTTCTGATTGTCGTTTTAAAAGATCGCAGTTGTCTCTGTCAAGTTGTGTAACTTGGTCTTGGGTTTTCTCGTTCTGTTCTCCAGCCACCTTGAGGAGGAAGTCGCATGTGGAGTCATGCTTTTGATCTCACCTAGGATGGTAGGTCTTCACTATGCAAATCTGAAATAACTGTTTTAAAGAGCCCTTTCGTTTTCATCTTGTTGCTATTGGCAGGAAAAAAAAAAAGTGTTCAAAAGCAAGAGAATTTGTTCCCGACTGATTTGAAAACTGAATGGCTCCCTGTTTGTTTTTGGTTTTTTGCTTTTCTAAAAGTCCTTTACGTGGGACTGGTTTTTGAGGGCTTCTGATCATTCATGTAGTTTGCTTTCTGTCTAGCCACAGCAGTTTACCTCATTTACAAAAGAGTCTTTCAGCACCTGACCCCTATATTCAGGGCAAATTCTGCAACCTTTAATTGTTTAATTAGCTGGTGCTAGCTTGAAAATATTTAACAGTGCTCTTTTAGGTGAATAGGTTACTTCAGAAAGCATCCCCACCAAATATTTTAATTCCAGATTAACTTCCTTTTTCTTTGCTACTTTACCCAGCAGAAGGAAGCAATGGTCATGATCTTTGAGAGTGATCAGCCCACATTCAAATACTTGACAGTAGCCCTCATCTTCATAACTAGTGGCATAAAAACATCTACCTGAACACTCTTTTACTGAGACTGTTTGTGCCTGATATGCTTTCTGCTGGGGAGGGGTGTGTGTAGAGGTGGTAAAAAGAAAAAAGGCCTTGTATCCTTTTATTGCTTCTAAGGTTTTTTTAGTGGTGGGTAGGCAGTCCTTTCAGCTGAAGCCTTGCGTGTTCTCTTTTTCTCCATAAAACTGTGGAGTGAAATAAAAGCCTAATGTGGGTATGAAGGTACTTTACATACAGTAACAAACAGCACACAGACTTCCTCTGCCAAAAAGAAAAGGATGATGAGCAAAAGTGAAAGGCAGAGCTTCTAAAGCTGATTAAAAGGTATCCTTCTAAGCATCAGTTAGCTGGGGAAGGTGGCACTGACAGAATTTTGAGGTTTCGTTTTGTGTGTTGACAGATTTTTGTATGATGAGGAGAAAATTGAGCTACTGGGAAGTTTTTCTTCTTTTAGTGACATCCACCCACTGCTGCTACAGGAAGATCAGTTAGTGCTTGTTTGCCACCTTCATCAGGTTGTCAGCTGATCTCTCCTGGTTTATTTCTGGTAGAATTTCCAATATTTTTAATACCAGAATACTGGCAGCTAAAATATTAAGAATAAACTGCCTCTCCCTTATCTCTTCTGTGAGGGATAAATAAGAGTGAGCATAAAGTACCCCGTATCACTTTCACAGAGCCACTTTTTAGACTGCAGCCTGCTTTTAAAGTCAGCATTGCACTTGGCTCAAATGATGAGATACTGACATTAAATGCTACTCAGGCAGAGCCAGTGTTAATATTTTCGATGCCTTAGAAAAAAGGAAAGAATGTAAACTAATTCTACTTCTGTTATGATGAAGTTCCTTGCTAACATCTGAGCAAAATCAAAGCTGTTTGAGGACTTAGGCAAAGTATAAATTTTCTGCTGTTTATTTGGGGCGCGGCGGAGAGGGGAGGGAATGATTTTTAAAATGCTTACTGAGAGTCAACTTCCTTTCCTCATCCCTGTTTGAAAGTCTCCAAAAAAGGAGGATAAAGAAATCAGATTGACTCCCATGGTAAACAGCAGACGATGCCAATGAATACATGTACTGTCGGTTAGTGACATTCATTATCCCTATGTGCCAAAATTGAGACAATGAAGACAAAAGCCACAGCCTTTCAACTCCAAATATATCACTGGGCTAAATTTGCCTGACATGTCTAAGAAAATGATTGATCTAAAGAAATTACTGTGCGAGAAAAATACGCCTCCTTGTCTAGCACCGATCTCTTGTCCCCTCTAGCATCTGGCACTGGCTAGCTAGTCAGTCTACAGGGTACTGAACTGCGTGCTATTATTTAGCTACAGAAAAGACATAATTTCTGCAGCAACTGAGCACTTATGAACATTAATACATTAGTTCTGGCAACCCCACTGTAAAGCACTGATGTGTTAGTTCTATCCATTTTACAGATGAAAAGGGGCAATTGCTGGTGTGGTGCTTTCACTTCAGCGTTAACTTGGTCTGCTTTGAGTCCTATCCATGTCTGTATAGTAGACTGACATATTTTAATTCTAGCAGGCTCATCTGCCACATGCCTGCTCTGCAGCTTGAGCTGATCTAACTCCTCCATTCTGTGTTGCTAAAGCGGTACTCTGTGCAGTTCACAGAGTGGTCACCCTCTATTCTAGCTTCTAACCATAGCAAGCTAGAGGCTCTAGAACATTAGGGGCATTGTACTTCATCTGAAGAAGGCTCCTTTTGGGAAAATCTGGAAATGAAGACTGCTGACTAGGAAGAGAGCACCAGGCTGTCTGAGAACTAGACTATCCAATGAACTTTGTTTTATCAGACTGTTGGGATAAAACAGGATGAACCAGTATCATTTCATCTTATCATCTGGAGTCCCTCTGTAGCTTATGATGACTAATCTTATGAATGACAACCCCTTTACAAATACTCCATGAAAAAATATTGGCCCCAGTTGGTCATAAATAACATCAATGAGCTAAAGCAATGTTAGGCAGTTCAATGCTTTGAATTTTCTAGAAGTTAATACTTCTTGCAATTCTCTTTTTACTCTTTGGACGACTTTGGATGTCAGTGGAGGGTGGATAAGAATATCAAATTTGGGAAGATATAGTGGTAATTCTTGCTGTCACTGGTAGGAGAGAAAGTAACTGAAAGAGATTGTGAACTAGAACCAATGGGATACATAGAGATTGCATGCTTCTTGTCAAAGTATGCGAGCTGAACAATTCTGTATCATGACCCAAAGCTTTGTCTGGTACCAGCTTAGCTGTAATTCAGCCAGGTCGATCACTGAAGCAAGGTGGACTTAAAGATAAGGAATTGTGGTGGGTTGACCCTGGCTGGATGCCAGGTGCCCACCAAAGCTGCTCTATCACTTCCCTCCTCAGCTGGACAGAAGAGAGAAAATATAATGAAAGGCTCATGGGTTGAGATAAGGACAGGGAGAGATCATTCATCAATTACTGTCATGGGCAAAACAGACTCAACTTGGGAAAATTAGTTTAATTTATTACCCATCAAATCAGAGGAGGGTAATGAGAAATAAAAACAAACCTTCAAACACCTTCCTCCTACTTCTCCCTTCTTTCTGGGCTCAACTTCACTCCTGATTTATCTACCTCCTCCTCCCCAGCAGTACAGGGGGATGGGGATTGGGGGTTGTGGTCAGTTCATCACACATTGTCTCTGCTCCTCCTTTCTCCTTAGGGGGAGGACTTCTCGCACTCTTCCCCTGCTCCAGTGTGGGGTCCCTCCTACAGAAGACAGTCCTCCATGAACTTCTCCAATGCAAGTCCTTCCCACGGGCTGCAGTTCTTCATGAACTGCTCCAGCGTGGGTCCTTTCCACGGGATGCAGTCCTTCAGGAATGGACTGATCCAGCGTGGGTCCCCCACGGGGTCACAAGTGGATATCTGCTCCACTGTTAACTTCCGAGGGCTGCAGGGGGACAGCCTGCCTCACCATGGTCTTCACCATGGGCTGCAGGGGAATCTCTGCTCTGGTGCCTGGAGCACCTCCTCCCCCTCCTTCTTCACTGACCTTAGTGTCGGTAGGGTTGTTTCTTTCACATATTCTCATTCCTCTCTCCAGCTGCAGTTGCTGTTGCACAGGAACTTTTTTTCCCCTTTCTTAAATATGTTATCCCAGAGGTACTACCACTGTTGCTGATGGGCTTGGCCTTGGCCAGCGGCGGGTCCACCTTGGAGCCAGCTGGCATTGGCTCTATCGGGACACAGGGGAAGCTTCTAGCAGCTTCTCACAGAAACCAGCCCAGCAGCCCCCCTGATACCAAAACCTTGCCACGCAAACCCAGTACAGGATTTTATCCTATTCAGTTTCCCAGTGCTGGGAAAAAACTGGTGCTGCTGCAGCTGAGGAAACAGTGTAATAAACAGATATGTTAAACAGAGATGGAAACCAAAAGAGAGCTATGTACTCGTGGTGAATAAGTGAGGTATTAAGAAGATATTTCTATTGGAAGAAACATACTGGTAGTTTTGCGCTATTCCTCTCCCCAGTTAAACAGGACGTCTGTAAAGGTAAAGAAGTTGCACTATGTAAAGAAGTTGTACTAAAAAATGCCTTTATCTATGTTTCTAGCTCCTTCAACAGGAATCTAAGTACGTCTAAAGATTCACCAAGCCTGGCTCTGCAGAGAGACGAAAGCAGTAAAGATGTGAGGAAAAACTCCTGAAATGAAATTGTTTAAGCTGTTGCCTTTTATACTCACTGTAGTCTACTCAATTTCTCTGTTACAGTGGGAAAGGGAGATTTAATTTCCCCGCCCTGAATATCACAGTCTAACCTGTTCTTTTTCTTTAACTGCTTTCTTAGTTCAACAGCCAATTGCACATTCACCAAATTCTCGTTTTAAAATCTCTCTTAGGCTCTGGGTGGTTTTTCTGCCAGTCTCAAGAATCCCTCTGCTTGGCTTTGATAGAGATTAGTGCCAGCTTAGAGAAGTTGCGCTTGGCTCGAGCGCAGCGCCCTTGCCCGTGGTAACCAGTGCCTTGCGACACAAACAGGGCTGCTCAGCAGAGGAGGTATGAGCTAGCTGCAGTAAAAGCTGTTGACTTGATAGAAAAATCTTTTGCGTGGTAAGAATCTTCCCCATCTGGATGCTTAAAATCTGTTCCTTCCTTCCTTTGCTCAGCATGTTGAGCCCTACAGATGAAGACCTGTCTTTACATGCTAAACGCATCTGAGTATTTATAGGCATTTCTGTGGTACTCTGAGTCAACAGTGTTGTGAAAGAACCCGTCAGGTGGTAGAGAAATTATTTCTCAGAAGCTGGAGATATTTTTTTAATAGCCAGGGGAAATGACAAAAGCAAAATTTTGCCAGGCAACAATTTTTATAAACATTTGGCCTGATGATTTGCTAGTTTCTAGACATATTTGTTGAAATCCATCTTCTGTATATTAGAAATAACTGCACTGTACTTAGGTGAATATTTATAGAAAAGCCAAGCCCTGCTCCTAGAGCTTGTTTCTGCTTTTCTTTTTTTAAAGCTTGGTATTTATATCATCTAACCATAGGATAGTTTTAGTTGCAAAACTGTGGCTGACCAAAGTCCTGAGGGCCTGCCACAAGGACAGCTTCTTCACTGGTTAAAAAACATCAAAAACAACTTTTCCACTGGATGTGCTGGGAAGCATCTTACTGAATAAAGCGACTTTTCTAAAGAGGGGACAGCTTTGTGGCATAATTCTGCTGACTACACTGAACTTCTGCCTCGGAAAGATTCTGACCCTTGCCTCTTCCCTTTGCTATTATAAAATCTTCTGCTTTTTAATGGATAATTGAATCTTGAAGAGTTTCTTCTGAGTGATCTTACTCAGAGATAAGACTGCAACAGGATTTTTCTACATGGCAGCAAATTGCAAAGAATACATCACTAAAGTATTTTTGATACAAGCAAAGAAGAAAAACCAATCATGATATATCCTTTTCTATTTGAAAAGCCTGCTAAGGTTAATGTAAAAAGCAGAGATTATAGCTCCCATTTCAGAACATCAGAAATGTGAGATCCTTAAGCTCTTTTTGACAAGCTCTACCACTTCAGTAGCCAAAATTAGTATCATTTAAGGTAAAAGGCCATTGCTAGTTTCATATGTGTTTTATAAACAGAAATTATCTAAAATTGGAATTTCACCATCTTACCCATCCAACCACTGAGGTTTAGTTACAAAAGAACAGTGGTATGAGCCATTCCATGTCTGAACTAACAGAACAAAACCAAAACTGGTGAAGTTTTGTGACACCAAACTAAAGCTGCCTCTCATAGCAGAGATAAGAATAAACTGAAGCATTATATCTGAGTCTCAGTCTGTGGTGGTTTGAATGAATAGGGACCAGAGGCCAGGGCTACCCACAGAAGGTGGAATGCAGCCATCCAGGTCAGTCTGGTCCCGACAGTAGAGGCAATTACTTGTAGTGTCTGAAAAAAGAACTGGAGTATCTATCATGACCAGTAGGCTGGCCTTCTGTTCAGAGAAACCCTGAGTGTTGACATCATGATACCAAACTGCAACCATTACATCTGCAGAACCAGCTCTCTCCTTTGCCAGTCACAGGGGGGCACTGTAGCTAGCTGCTTTTGGAAGCAATAGCCTCATCCATAATTGGTGGCTGAGTGGCTACATATACAAAATACTCTTGTAATATTCTCTCCTTGCATTAATTTTCTTGCAGAGACAAGGATAAGTGAACTTCAGCTTTCATTTGGATTTTTTCATCTCATGACCACCTGTGGCCTCAGAATGATGGTTGGTACATCTCACTTGGCGACTTGATGACATCGCTGTTTACTCAAGTTGTCCCATGCTTTTCATCTCCATGTTCTAGATGAGTTTGCTTGGCCACTGTTAATCTTCCATTAAAGATGATGTTTCTCTTTAGGGTTTAGGTAACCTTTCCAAGCCCACCATGTTTCACATGCTTTTTTCTTTTTCTTTTTTTCCCCGGTAAATATACAGTTATTTTAAAGCTGAAATGTGAAAACGCTTCTGTAAAGAAGGTATACATAAGAAAAACAAGGTTGCTTGGGTCACACAAGCTGTAATTTAGTTTAGGGTCTCTTAGTCATCTGATCCATCTACCATACTTCAGGATTTGAATAAATAGATGACTAAAAGCACATGTGTTCTTGAAGAAATGAAACTGTCATGAGATATTCTTAGAGAAAAGTGGTGAGAGAGGACAACCCTTATTTCATATTTGGTCAGATGGCTGGCCAGTAGATTTTCATAAGATTAATGGGCTCTGAACAGATCTTGTTAGTAGCTTATTTTTGAGGCTGGGACAAACAACGTGGTATCTATATCTCAGGATTTAATTAAATAAAATGCTCAGTCCGGCTCTGTAAAAATGATGAAACTTGCATTTATGGTGTTTATGCCAGATAGAGTTTTTGACTGTCCTTTGTCCAAGGCACCCTGAAATGCTTTATGTCAACTGCCTCTCCCTAGCAGTAATGCTCTGTCATTTTCTAATTAAATCTGTGCAAATGTTCACACTGGAATTAAAACTCAGCAAAAGAGATGCAGAAGGTTGCAGGGGGCTGTGTCTTAATTATTTATTTTTCTCATCTCATGGCTTATGCTGATTTGCATTCTGCTTAAATGAAGCAATATGGTTCTTACTACCGAGAGCACAGGACTGCAAATAGTATGCTAGTCCACGGCGCTGCTGTTGTTTTGTGCAGTACCAGCTGTTTTTTATTGAGGAAACTGTACTATGTAGTTGAATAATTTTGGTCTCTACAGGCCTTATTGTTCTGTTTTGGATGGGGTGAATAAAAGAGTACTAAATCCTTTGAAGAGTTAGGAAATTACAGTAACTGGTAGAGTATGTACTCCACAGCTGATCAGGAACCAGNAAAGCACAGATTGACCTATTACGGGTTTACTGAGGAAAAAAAAAGAGGAACTTTCTTCTGTTTTCCTTCTTCTTTCTTCAAAATGATTAGAACATAACACCGCTCTTCCAGAGATTCACCAGCTGCTCAGAACTGCTGCCTGAAGTGTTCACCTTATTTGCATTATCTCAGTGTGCATCAGTTTCCTCCTCTGTAAAATATATTTATCTTTTAGAAAGACTTTCCCTTCTCCTTGTGAGTTGCTTTGAGGTCTGAGGGTGCAAAAATGAAGGTCACACTGTAAGTACTCAACAGACTGGTAACTGGGCTATGTGATGCTTCAGTTATGACAGTAATGCTGCTAGGTGTCAAATAAGGCATGCATTTTCTTTCTCATGCATACACATTTCTCTGTGCTCAACACTGGGCCCCCTCAATTTTTGCTTTGTTAGGTGATGAATTTGACACTGAAAAAAGCTCTTTTGCACATGCTAGTGGAGAGTTTGTTGGTTTGGTGTTTTATTTTGTTTTGTTTTGTTTTTTCACTCAGAGAAACTTGTTGCTATGTTGCTATCTACCCTTAGGTAGAGCATGCAGGTTGCAAATGGTGTCAAGCATATTTCATGACATCTTCTGACAGCAGCTATGGGTCGAATGGACTTTGGGCTGCCCCTCCCTACACAGAGAGTCTTTCTGTGAGTCAGGTCAGCGGGAAAGAATCAGCCTGGGAGATGGCAGAGGTACGAAATGTCTCCTTCTTCTCAGCCAAGTCAGTTTTTTGGGAGCATAGGACAGCTGTCTTGAATATCTCAAAACAACAAATTGTATGAGATCAGAGTGCAGCTCTAGGCTTCATCACCCAGTTTTCTAGGGTGATTTTGCCAAAGCAGAAGGTTTGGCTTGCTTGAAAGGAACATCCTTGTGGAATGGGGACACTGGATGAATGTGGTTGGACGGGGAAGAGTGGGGAGGACTGAGTGCAGAATTTATCCTGTTGCACATTTCACATGACGAAATTTCCCTTGCTAAAGCAAACCAAGCCAAAAGAAAAAAAAAAAAAGGGAACAGAGAGAACTGAGTTTTTTGTGGTAGAGCTGTGCTTCACGTGCTGTTCTACATTATGAAATTAATCCAAATGTATCCAGCAGACTTTAATTAACTTTTTATTAGGAGGAAAAAATTAGCTGTACAATATAGAAGACTATTTAAAAAATGAAGTATCTTGGCTATTTTTAATCCCAAATGCACAAAAGAACCAGACTACAATACATTCCAGTGTCTTGAAATATTTCTATTGGAATAGAAAAGTGAAGTTAGTTTTGAGTCATGCAAGAAGACATCGCCACATCCTTAGGTTTCATTGCCTTTATTTGCACTGAAATAAACGGAAATAATTTTGTTTTGAAATGTTTTTTTAATTACAGCACCAAGGATGAGACCTTCACTGTGAGTTTTGGCCTTGGGTGAAATATTTAGAGCTAAATTGCTAACATCTTTAAAAAATCTTTAGCTGAATGACAGAAGTCTGTGAAGGAGAATGCTGATTTTGGGCTTAATATCAGCAGTACATCTGTCCATGTCAGAAATTATAGAAATACAGCAAGGAGCATAGACTTTGAGGCCCTCATCATCTTGTTCCCTGTGCCTAAAAATGGCTAAGTTACTTGTGTGCTGTAGTTAACCTTCTAACCTACCCTTGGTCAGTTTAATTTCCTCAGACAAATTCTCTCAGGTATAAAGTTTTCTTAATATGAAGTAAAAGGAGGTTGGGTTTGTTGGTTTGTTTTTTTTTTTTTCAGCTGAGTTAGTAGGCTATCTTTCCTAACCCTGTTTTTCAGTTTCACCTAGCAAACTTTTGGACCTGAAGGAAATCTCAAAGATAATTACTTTCCTACAAGTTTTGTGCAACTGAGAAGAGAAAAAAGGTCCAAAGTAACGCCTTTATGAAGGAGAGACAGAAATCAGTCTCTATTTGTTTCATCAGCAATGCTATCTCTTATGCAGGGGGTTGCACAGAAGACCTTTCATAGAGTGGAAATTAGCTTTACTGAAGTGAGGGAAAGCAGGGGAAAAGAGTCTTACAAAGTCATTATACAAAGTAATAATTTTTTTTACAATTTTGGGGCAAATTGAATCAAACCGTTTTGGAAAAATACTAACACCTTCCTCTGAAAAGGTAGAGTATAGCATTTACCTAGTCCTTGTCTTGAGACTTATGGGCTTCTGTCTCAGAACTGACAGAATAAATTTTGTTCGAACTCAGCTTTTTTTTTTGATGTATGGAAAGAACAAGGAATAAATCAGATGAAAAACACTCGAAGGGATCTTTAAAAGTGTAAATTGGACCCAACTTCTTTCCGCTCTCAAGGACACATGGCAAATAATTTGATATCCAAGATCCAAAGAACAAAAATATATAAACCAGTGTAAACATGTCTTATCTCAAATTCAATTATTCATGAAGCTGAAGTATGTTATATGATAGCAAATTTGTCTTTTTGAAGTCTGCTACTCCTGTGTATTGTTTATTAAGAAATAACAGATTCTGAGAACCATCTTAATTCTTTCTTAATGAAGCCTAAGAGGAAGACTGTGGGAAAAATTACTTAAGAAGCTAAACGTTTGGCCCAATATTCATAATTTGTCACCATATCATAATTTTTAAGGATTGTTGTCCAGAATGAATCATAAATCTATGAAGTGCAGAACTGAATCCAAAAGCATTTCTATTCTATGGAACAACGATATTGCCAAGGGGCACATTTAAAGTCTCTCTCCATTAGCAACATTTTGGGTCAGTGTTAGAACACCCGTTGCATAATTAAATCACTCCTACGTATTCTCTCTAGATCCTCCATGATCTAGTGTAGAAACAAGATTCTAATATATTGAAGCAAAAGGGTATAACAGAATGTAGGGGGAGATTTTGGGCTATAAACATAGAAAAAGGTCCATAACTAAAGGCCTACAGCTGAGTTATTAAAAACCCCTCATCTCCTTTTCAGTCTAAAAGGTTAATACTTTAAATTCTGACACTCATCCTTGTTGGGGAGTACATTAACGTTTAGTACAGGACAGAAGAGCACGCTACAGGGAACTGTAGTAATGTTTAGTGGCTGCACGCTTTGGAAGGCCAATTGCACTGGGGGCATGTGCCCAAAGCAGGACACGGCCCCTGCTGTGAAGAGCATGCAGCCTGAGACAAGGACCCCCGGGGCCTCTGGCACGGCTGGCTGACAAAAAGAGCTGTGCACGATTTGCCTGTGGATCATAACTTCCTCAGTATCATTGCCTGTGTGTCAACAAAGGCTGGGGGCCGTCGGTATAAGTAGACAAACTGAACTGGGAAAAAGGGAAACTGGAAACTCCTGGCTCCCAGCCCAGGCTTCAAACCAGACAGCCATCCTATGCATTTCTGTGTGTATTTGAACTGGGGTTCTGTCTGGGGTCATCTTAAAGATCTGTGTATTCACCCAAGGACCAGTTCTATATATAGCACGCTTGCTTATGTTGTCCTGCTGTGCCAGAAGCCTTTTCTCCAGGAGATCTGCGTTCTTGACTCATTTCATCATTATTCTTTCCCATCTCTTGCTGGTAAAGGGCTTAGCTGTTTCCAGCTGGTACTCTACTGAATTTGCAATTCATTATATATCAAATAACTTTTAAAACAAATCTCATAGTTTGATCTTTCCAGTTACACACAGTCTCCAGCTTTGTGCTCCTGTTTCTTTCTTGTAAAATAAAGTTGACTCAAAGAAGAGGGGATTTCTTAAAAGAAAACCTGGATGTGTAGGAAACAGGAAGGAAATATCCCAGAAGCAGTTAACTGGGAGATACATCTGGGACTGAGCCATTCAGATTTAATATGTTCCCTCATTTCCAGAACTTTCAGCTCTTACAACTCCTATGAGCTATTGTTCATGTCAATGTAAAATTCCAGGGTTTCTGGTGACCTCACAGTGGTGACCCACTGGTTGCTGCAGCATCTCATGCCATACATCCCTCGAAGTGTTCAAGGATGGGTTGGATGGAGCTTTGAGTAACCTGGTCTAGTGGGAGATGTCCCTGCCCATGGCAGGGGGGGTTGGAACTACACGATCTATAAGGTCCCTTCCAACCTGAACCNGCATCCCTCGAAGTGTTCAAGGCCGGGTTGGATGGAGCTTTGAGTAACCTGGTCTAGTGGGAGGTGTCCCTACCCATGGCAGGGGGGGTTGGAACTAGATGATCTATAAGGTCCCTTCCAACCTGAACCATTCTGTGATTCTGTGAAATACAGAAGGCACAGGTCTGAATGCATAAGGATATAAGGATAACTATGGTTTGGGGCAGCTAGACAGATTTGATCCTGTGGTTTACTGTGGTCCTCTAGTTCTCAGACTGTCTTCCTCATACTTGGAAGTTAGGTCTATATGGACGGATGAAGGCAAGCCCAGGAAGGTTTGTGGCCATGCTGGGGCAGCTCTGGGCCTCAGGATGAGGATGATGCCATTTGTGGCAAAACAGTACAATGTTCACAGAGATGATGTCTGCCACTGACGTTATCAGGAGCTTTCAGTGAGCAGTTGCAGTGAGGATGGCTTTACATGCTGAGCCTCAAGATAGGGAAGAATTTGTTGAGCTGCTTATCTGCTAGGGCTACAGTACTACTTATATTTCTGGCACTACTGTATGACTGTTTCTACCTCCCTAAATCTGCCTTGGTGAGCAGAAAAATTGGAGTGAAGCTGCAGCACGACAGTGGACAGTTACAGTATTTTGGCAGGGAAGGGAAAATCAGGCTTACCTGTGGCAAAGGACAAGAGGCTTCTTTGCCTTCCCTGATTAACCTATGCCTGTACAAGTGCATGAACATACACATGTGCATCCAGGATCTAAGCTGCACTCAAGGGTGTGTCCAGGTGTTTGGCTTGGCAGGAGCAGACACAGAGGGGTCTCAGCAGTCTCACGGGATACTTCACCCAGAGGAATAAAAAACCCAGCACATTTCTCTGGTGAGGAGCATTAATTTAGGCAGGTGAAAAAGTTGCTGTGGTGAAGAGCCTGCTGCAAAGGTCTGCAGAGCAAAGCAGCATCACAGTGCACATTTAGGCAAGTCGTATGTCCTGGGACAGATGGGAAAGCTGTTGAATGGCTAAAGTTGTGAGGTTCAGACCCTGCTAGAAACAAGCTGTTCCTATGCAGGAAGGTCCCTGGTGAAGATTTCAAATCCTGTTCTGTTATTCTGAACCAGAAAAATCAATGTTAGCTCATCCTGGCTCAGCTTCAGCAAAATCATCGTAGTAACGTTTCCTGTGTGGTCTGAGATGAAAAAAGATCAGCTCAAAATGGTTTTCTGTTCAGATTCAGTTCAGCACCCTCTCCAAAATGGACTTAATCTCTGGAGGAACCGCCCATTCTCAAAGCGTACCAGTGTGCCTGGGTGGTAAGAGAAAGGGTTTTAATTACTTGGTTGATTTTGACCTCAATTATGCCTGTATTTGGTTGCACCTGCCAGTGTGTGGTGCACTGTTGCTGCTCCCTAGTCACTCAGCAACCTCACTGGGATGAGCAGGTGGGCCACAGCTTGCTTCCTAGTAGGTAAAGCAAAGTAGGTCATTACAAAATGACGACTGTGCTTGTGCCTTCACAGCAGTAAAGAGGCCAGTGTCTCACTAAACCATGAAAATGGGCTTCTCGCCCTTGAAGAGGAGCCTGGACATTAGGGCTGCAAGACATCAGTATGTGCTGTGTTGGCAGTAGCCACTTCTATAGCTAATCTTTGAACACGTGGGAGATATCAGGCTCCAGCATCATCAATCACATGTTCATTTATTTTAATGAAAGGAAGGAACGAAGGCTCCAGTTTCCCTGGAAAAAGACGAAGAAAAGCTTGACCTAGTGCCAGACTTAGAATGATTAAAGGGAGACTGTCCCTTTCCCCATCTCTATAGATATGTGTGCTGCCAGCTCCTGGGCCCCTGTCACTCCAGTCACTGGAGCAAAAGAGCTGACTTCTGCACTCTTCTCTGTGCAACAAACGTAATGTTTAGACCGAGGTCAGGCTGGAATTAGTGTTTTTCACCCGGGGGACAACATCACCGTATTATGCCAGAACCAACCTGCACTAGGTGAAGTTCCTTTACCGGATTATCCCTTCCCATCCTGTCTGCCTCCTTGTCCTGTGACACCCCCCCAGCCCCCCAGCCTGTCCTCAGTAGTGTCCTTCAGGGCACCTGCAGTGCTGGGATCCAGCTGAGGGCTTACCCAGACTTGCTCTGGTAAAGGTTTCAGCGGGTTATTCTGCTCTCCCTCACTCCCACCCTAAGCCATACGCTTTCTTACTTTGTGTATACACAGACACAGGCACATATGTACTTGTACAACAATCTGCTTTATCAGCCTGGACCTTTCCATACAGTGGAGATTTACACTCACAGCTGCCATGGTTACAGCCTGACTTCACTGGCGAGGAATTAGACTACTGTACGGTTTCCTAAGCTGTGTAGGCATTTGAAAGGCAGCTGCTTTGCAGTGAGCAAATTTGTTTTGTGCAGAAGGAGGCAAAATGATCAAGTCATCAGTTTTATCTTATTTTGGGCCAAATCTCCCCAACTTAAAGCCTTAAAAATCATTGCACACATGTAACAAATGAGAGAATTTGTAGCACAATATTCAGGACTGTTGCTCTAGATAGGGTTATGCAGGCTGTCTGGTAATGATGCAATGTACTATACAACAGTTCCTTTCAGCTGCATTTGGGCAGTAGAGCACTGGTTTATTTTATAGTAAGGATTCCCATCTGAACTACAGCTGTATTGGTTCCACTGCTGTCAGTGAACTGTTCCAAAGGAGACTTTATTTTCCCTCATAAAATGCATCTTGCACCGACTCTTCATTTTCATTTTGCTGGTAAAGTTTGTAAAACATTTACTGAGAAGTGTGACAAGACGCAAGTTTCACTGGATGGGTTTATTTTCCGTTCAGTCATACCTGTACAGGAGAAAGCAACAAGAAGAAAACTAATGACTGGTGTAACTGAGTACAGAATTTGACTGATCTGATTTCAGCAATTGTCACAATGTCTTAAATTTTAGCTTATTTTAATTCTTGCAAAATAAACTGTCTAATCATAGGCAGTCCACTTGACAAACGCATTTCTCTCATCACTTGCTAACTTCATTTGGTCTTCTGTAAGCTATTTTTTATTTCCAAAAATATAAGAATTGCCACATGGGATTGGTTAAACCTATACTGGTATTTTGTATCCATATATAACCACTACTAATTGCTTCAGGAAAGCTGCTACAGTCTCCGTAAATACTAAGGAACCAGCTATTGATTTAAATTATGTCCTTCCACCTTTCCCTCCATTGGTGACAAATTGGTTATGTCCAGCACAATATACTTCATAGCATTTTCTGTCAATCACACCCTCTGCCCCTGTGGAGTTTTTTTCCCCTATGAAATTTCCAGTTCCTTCCTGTATGCCACCGAATTCCTGGCCTCAGTGACTGCCTCAGTGACCGCCTGGCTTCTTCTTTTCTCCTCTCTGAGATGCGATCTGGACTTTACCTCTTCAGAATACTACTTACCTTTTCAGTTTGATGTTAATCTAGGCCAAATTTACCCCCACCTTAACATTCCTCAAAATCATTGCACATATGTGACAGCAATGGGATTAGGCCCATGGTACGCAAAGCCAATGGTTCAGATTTACACAGCCTCTGTGGCAGTGATCCAATGGTGGATAGTAATGGTGCAGTGTTTTTGGATCATTGCCTAATTTTTCTTAAGCATCTTCATTCTGACCTCAATAGTCTCGCACTCCCTCTGGATGGAAACGTTCTGCCCCTAGTCACATTCATTACTTAACTCTGGAACGTCCTCTGTGGCTCTTTTGGAGGTGAATAGAGTATTACAGGCAAGTATGTGCCATTGATTCATATAATGCTTCTATAATGTTCAATGCATTATTTCTCATTCTGTTGTAATAAGCACTCTTTTTTAAGTCTGAGGAAATGAGCAGGTAATGCAACGCTTACTATCTTCTAGTCATCCATCACAGAAACTGACATGTGTAAGAGAAGCCCATTTTTTCACTTTCATTCTTCTAGTCATCCATTCCGTTCTGTGGTCCCATCAGTACTTTCAGTGTGTCTGCTCTCCAGCCTCAGCAGCTTGCTTCTCTTTTATTTGTTCATTCAGAGCTTCTAGTTTCTGACAGTATATTATCTTTATTGCCTGAAGAGACTAACTCCAGAGTAGACTTCTGAGCACTATTCACTTTGCCAAAGGCCAAGGTGATGAAGGTTTTCTGCGGCAAAATCCCTTGACTATGCTGCATTCGACACACAGGGGGTCCATCCAGCTGGTTTCAAAAACACCATGAAAAAATAGGTTACTGGACCATTTTGTCAAGGGGGAGAAGTGATGAGAGTGTTTACTACTAACATATGCAGCCTTTTGCCTGCAAGTCTGTAGTTCAAACCTGTGATAAATAAAACTTAGTCCTTAGTCTCTTTAGTTGTTTTGTTCTCCCTCCCTTTCTAGCAGGCAGTTGTATAATAACAAGCAGTAACAGCTCCAACTGCAGCATATTCTGCAGCAAGGCAGACTGTGTGACCTATGGACAACTGAGTCCTAAAGCCAGTTTTGGAAGTAGCATTGAGATAGATTTACACTGCTCCTGTACAGCTTTCATAATGGGGAAGAAGCACATGCAAAGCTGTCAAACTAGTGCTAGCCAAAACTTTAAAGGAATGCCCTTACTGATCACTTAGTTATTCAGGTGTGAATTCTTGTCCTCATGTAAACACTGGAAAAATTCCCCCTGAATTCTTCTGGTTTTAGCCACAGGCCTCTGGAAGATTCATGTGAATAAACATGAGATCTGTTACAGAATGTCCCTGGTCAAGGTGAAATGGCCCCCTGCCTTACAAAGTGGGTGTTAGACAGGTTTTTCATCTAAAGTTTTGACTTCTGGTATTTATCTAATATTTTTAAATTGCTTAGGAGGTGAAAGTCAGGAAGAAGTAGATGGGGTTGCACTTTATCTGAATTATAATCTGAGCCTGATTGCTGTTCCACAGCTCTAATCAACACCACAGATTTACCATGAGACACTGCAGTGGAGTCTGTAACATTGCCCTGACCTCAGCCACAACCTCTCCCTGGGTATGAGCTCACGTATGTCTGTATGGTGCCTGCTCTGACTATTTGCAGGCAGGAATGGCAGTCTGAACCGCTCTCAAGCCGGAAGGGAGAGCCAAGGTGCATTACATCATAAGTTAGTAATTCAACCAAGGGGCAGTTCTACCAGTGCTCCCTGCTTTTCTCTTTTTCTCACTTTTCTCCTGGGAAGAAAGCTAGTATAACAGGTGCTAATCACATATCATGGCTTTCCTGGAGTGCCCAAATGGCCTGTTGGCCTAATTAAGACAGGGAATAAAGTATCATTAAACAGGTAAAAATTAATCACAGGACTATAGTCAGAAGGATGGTGTGTGATCATTTTTTTCCTCAATTCCCTGCACACAAATGTTCCATGAATAACTCTTACCGTTATATACAGTATTTTTGTGGGAATATCTGGATTTGTGTAGACCTTTGTAGACAGAATCTCTTAGGATTCTGCACAACCAGTGAGTTGCTATGTAGGTAAATAGATGTTATGCAGAGAAAAAGCTATGATTGCTACTTGTCTTCCATTCTGTGTGGCCTACGATTTCACAATAATCTCTTCTTCAAATCCTTAACTCTCTCAACTAGCACTTGTCTTCAAGAAAAACTTCCTGACTCAAAGTCTTCAGCAAAGGAGAGTCTATTAGACATCCAGTCACTATTCGAAAGGTTGACATCCCTCATATTAATTTTTTTGCATATTATGTTTAACCTAAATTTGCCTCAACATTGAATTCTTGTGATGAGTTCTCATGAAGCTGCTGGGCTAGGATTACGCACACACTGCTTCGGGCAGAAGCACATTGTTATGTGCAAGCCATAAATCTTGACTCTTCCTGAGATCTGCCTACAAATTCTTCATGATGCACTGCTTAGCTGCTGAAAATGTTACAAGGAATTCCGAAAATAAGGCATGTGCCCCACAGTTCTTTGGAGCATGGTGTCAGTGACTAGGTCAGGAAGACTGAATAAACTAAGCATTTGTTTTGCCACAGCAGTGCCATTAGGGAAGGTTTCCTGTGGAGTTAGAGGCAGCAGGAATTAATGGAGGAGGTAGACACTTGCTCAAAGAGCTGGCTGCTGTCCAGTCATTTGTTTTGTGCAATGTAAGGTCTGTTCCTTTTCCCTTTTTTAATCAGCGGATATTATAAGTTAATCCTCCTTTAGTGCTTGTGCTGTAGTGTATTGCAGAATTAGCACATCATGCCCTAGGAGACTAACTCTACTTCTGACTCAGCGTGTCTTATTTCCAATTGTGCAGGAATGTCTTTGAGGACAAGACATTTTAACGCTCAGAGATGGGGAACAAAGGGAGGTAAAGCTAGTATGTGAATAACCCACAGCTTGGAGAAAAAGTGGGAGTGTTTGTAATTAGATCCTATCTTTCACATCTATTTTACTGCATTTACACTTCATGCTCGATCAAAGCACTATTACATTTGTATGTAGAAGGGGAGGTTCAAAATCTGAATCTGCATCCAAACTGTATAAATCATGCTCAACCGCACTGGATATCTGCTTTTATCAAAGCTGATGGCATACCCAGCTTGGGATGAGGTATCTGTCTCTCAGTTCCTGTCCCTACAATGGCTCACAATTAGTTTTAACATCAATCAATTTAGTGAAGATAAAATTATTTGTTTTTCTTGCACTTTTTTAGTCTTCCACTTGATCATGTCAATACACCTACATTGCCAAATGCACCTTTCCCAGACCAAGTGGTGTACTGTGGCTTATAGTTGTACTCCTCAGAGCTAACCTGCTCAAGAGAAGGCTGGTAACATGCACACTGAATACTGTTTCACCTCCCCTAGACCGCATGTATTTAGGCCTAGATATAGTCAATACTTCAAAATGGTTTTTTTTCTTTCCATTCCAAATGCCTGCAACAACAAGGACTGTATTGCAGCTCACAGGAATGATGTTTTCATCAGGTGAATTTGTTGTCTTGTAGTTGGAATTTTAGCCATTTTCATTAGCATTAAAGTTGTTAGCATTAAGGCTGTTAGCACTGAAGTTACTTAGACCTGTTACCTATTGGCATTAGCTGAACTGATACAGGGTCTTGCATGCGACCATTTTGTTATGTACTTGGCAAGATGGTTGGTATTGGGAATATTTCTTCGCAAGTATCTGGGCTAATTAATAGAGGCACTTTCTGAGACGGTCTCATGGATAACGAGGATTCTATCCTTGAGTCGTATGAGAAAGAACAACTAATCAAGGAAAGCAAGTATTGTTGTCTTTCTTTGAAGTAAAACATCCTGGAGCAGACAAGCATACGAACCTCGAAGATGTTACTAATCTACCATGTTTTGAAAGGTTTAGCCAACTTGGCAGAAAAGTGAAAATTCTAGGTGTCCTAAGCTGAACTACCTCATCATAGTACTAAAAATCACACCCATAGGTCAGGAAGACCCTTGCCCAGGTGGAGACCCTTCCCTTGCGTAGGTGCAGTAACTGAGGAGAATGACATAGCAAATATTATAATCATATGTAAATTACTAACCAGTCATTGTAACTGGAGTGTGCTACCTTGTAATTTTGGTGTATAAATATGATGAGAAAACTGGCATGGGGTGTGCATGATCTGTGGAAATATCCCATCGTGCACCCTGCCCAGAGTAAAGCAATGTCTCCTCTCTAAACATAGTCTCTGTGTTTCGGGAGAATCGGGACTTAGACCTCTTTTGCAGGGAACAAATTCAGTGGCATAAATTACACGCAGTGCTGTAGCATGAGGGTTGGTTGGAATGCTTGAGAGTCCAAAGCATGCTGAGATAGTGCTGTAAAGGTGGACTTGGGTCTGGTGTGGTTTGTACCTACAGTTTCTATGACAGCTGTCTGGAGTGGAACTGACCTGTTAATAGTACCTGGGTATCCTCTTGCAGAGACCCATTTGGCTCACTCCTGAAAGAACATGAGGGGTAATCGGATCTATATGCAGCACGTATGGACAGGTATTCCCAGACTGGCTGGGAAGGAAGTTATTTGACAGTGAAGGCACACTCTTGGGAAACCTGTGGGTCAGTTCCAGCTCAGCCATAGGCTTTGTAAATGACCTGAAGGAAATTACTTAACCCTCCTCACACCATGTTTTCCCATATATAAAACTTCTAACGCTTGTCTTATCAATGTAAAGTTAGAACTGCTAACCGGGACTCTCCTTTCTTTGTGTAGAGAATTTAGCACAGCTTAGTTGCAGCTTGCAGGCTCTGCTATAATAGAACTGATAACTGTAGTAAGAAAAGACATTTCACACTTTACTTTTGTACATAAGCACCATTTAAAAAGACTTACTGATATGGAGAATATTCTTTGTTTGTTTGTTTGCTTGGGTTTTTTTTAATGTTCTGGCCTTTTAGGAATGTTTTAAGCTGGTACAGAGGACAATCTCTTAATTCTCTTTCCCAAATGAGCCATAAACCATATGGAGAAAGGAAGCATCTTTTTCACACCCAGGCCTTCGTATAGGCATCCTGTGCATTCCATGCATGCCAGAGGAAGGAGTCACACCCACTGAAGCTGTCTGTAGAGACAGAGGCTTGCTTTGGTTGGTTGCCCACATAAAATGATTCACGTCTTTTCTGAGAGCTTTTTGAAACCTACAGAGCGTCAGCTCTGGCAGCTGATCTGGAATTGCTGGGAGATGGCAGTAGCACCTGAACTGCTGATACGGAACCAAATCACTGAATCAAATTAGTGTTCATGAACTCATCAAATCCATCTTAAAACAGTTGTTGAGGTTTTTTTGTCATCTCTAAAGGTGATTCACTACAACCTACTTCATTGTCTTCTGTATGTTATAGAAGCATGTCTCTCTGTATATCTCTCTAATTGGAGAACTTGGAATCAGTCCCCTCCTCCATGTTCGGGGTACTGTAACTCACCGGGGGACTGTTTAAAGATATGACTAATTGAAGTGAGTGCATTCATCAGTGAGTCCAGCAATATTCTTCAAGATACGAATGTACTTAATACCTTGTTGATTTTATGTCCTTACTTAGACATGCAGGCTCCCTTGTAACTAGTTCTGTAGGGTTTTTCAGAACATGATTAGCACTGCTAAGGACCCAAAGTCGTAGTAGAGAAGTTCTTTTGAGGTGACAGAAAAGGAGTGGAAATCCTTTGCATTGTAGGAGATGGTTTTACATGGTGAACAGCAAGCTGAATTGCCCATTCTGCGTGATTATGTAATGAAAGACCCTATTGTAACAACGTGATACACACAGGGGAAAGGGGTTAGAGCTGCTCTGGGAGCCTTCAGCCTGAACTTCCTGACCTTTCTGCAATTAAAATTTCAGACAGTCTTGCATGTGTGCGTTCTTTTGACACTACATTCCCTGAGAGGGCGGCTGTTTTGATTTTGGGCAAGAGACTTGAAAACACTGTTGGATAAATAAATGTAAATCAGCTGCAGATGCCATTGTGCGACTATCACTTCTCCCCAAACCTGCTGCAAATACTAAACGTCTGTGTAATGCAGCGAGTGGTTTATGTTAATAAGGTAATTTGAAAGGTGTTAGGGTGAGGTAAGGGAAAACAAAGCGAAGGATCAGTGAAGTGCTTATGAACTTGAGTCTGTTTTTCCTTTCACTGGCAGTGCAGCCAAGTGCTGCACAAAACATACAATTGTTGCCCTCTTCTTTAACTCATTTTCCTCTGCAAATTCCAAGCAGGCCTAACACTTCTGAGTGTTAAGCACAGACCTGTTCTTCAGGCTGTCCAGCAACTGCCTTTCCAGTTACAGCTCTGTCTCCTGTAACTTGTTAATTACATGCTGCATGTCTGAATATGCTGGATGACTGTGTGAACTTTCTATGACTTAGTATTTACAGCGTTTTAGCTCCCTCATGCCCCATCTGAGTTTGGACTGGATAACGCAATATAATTTCTGCCATATAATGTACAAGAATGCCTTAATGGTAGTATGTTGGAGAGAGACGTGAGCCAGCTGTAAGTAACCTCAGTCCTGTGTATGAAGGAGTCTCATCTTCTCAGGGAGGTCAATTAGCCCAAGCGGATTTCCATGCTAAACTGTTTCTGAACTAGTTCTGGTATCGGCACAGTGCAAACATAACTCTCTCGAGACAAGGCTTGAACCTGGGCTGCAGACTTCTCTGGCACCCTTCATACACATGCTTGTAAAAACTGCAAGCCTCATCTTTATTAATAAACTCTAAGGCATTTGACAATGTAAGAGTGCAGGTATATGAGAGCAGGAGACAGTATAATTTTCTGCCTGAGCAGCGCTAAAGGCTTTAGTGTAAATGGTGATTAAGTGCTTTGATTCTGGATAATACAACACGATCAGTGACACTAAGTCCTTGGAATTCATGGCGGTTTTCTTTTCTTTCCCCTGAAATGAGAACAACCACCCTTCCAGGTCACAGGGTTCTGAAAGGGGAATATTTCCAGATGGAAAATGGACTAAGCTCTGCTCAGAGGGAGGCCTCTCTGGTATGGAAAGAATGAATAAACTATGATACATGTCCTCCAGTATACTGTAACTTTAGTAAATTCCAAGCGAGCTAAAAGCTTTATTCTCTGCAGCACAAAGCAATGTATTCATTCTCTGGGTTCACCTTCACATGTTCTTCTCCCCAATCTCTGTATGAGGATTAGAAGATTTTTGGACAATATTCTGGTTATGAGTCATCCAAGTGTCATAATCAAGGCCTAGTAATACCACACAGTATCAGAGTCTCATGCAAGCAACAACTCCCACTGGGATGCTGAGCCATGCGGTGTTTCAGTCATACACTTTCCTGTCTAAATACATTTTTGCAGCCCAGCTCAGGTCTAGACTACTGTAAATCACAATCCAGAAAATCCACTTAATATTCCTAATTTGGGGGAAAAAAAAAGAAGAAGGAATCGAACCTTACTTGGACATGGTCACTGGCACAAAATTACTCAGAACCTGCCTGTTGTGCTCTTTATAGAGCAAAGCAGGTCCTTTGTGAGTACCTAGAGCACCAGCGCCTTGCTGAACTGCACAGGTAGAGTAGGGCAGGGAGCTGGACTGGCACCAGGATTCCCACAACCTGCTTCCAGCTCTGGTTTGGATTCTCAGTATGGCATCTTAGTTTTCTTACACAAGAAGAAACTAGTATCACCCTGGACTCAGGAAGTTTAATTAGTATTTTGGGATCCTGTGGGAGAAAGGCAAGTGCTGAAGACACAGATAATCTACTGACAGTAACAGAAAGGGAATGTGGTAAATAAAACATGGTTTTCTAAAGAAAGATTGCTTCACATCAGATTTCCCCTCAGGTAAATCCATGTGATTAGGTAATTGCAGCCTCAGCATGGATGTGTCACATCAGGGGGTCAAGCAAGTTGCTTTTTTACCTTCGTTCCAGTTCAGGTTTATCTGGAACTGAAATTGTTCCTGTTCGGTCTCAGTTCAGGACACTAATAGTTTGTTAACCACGTTGGTAACTGGGAACTGACTCACAACAGGCAGTTGCTGGAAAAGATCCAGCAGAACAGAGCTTCAGGCACAGAAAACGTTACCTCCCCTTGCTAATTAACTGAAGTAAATTTTGAGAGGGCCTAGTTCCAGTTGAGGTTCCAAAAGGCTCCAATACAACACTCCAGTTCTGGCTCAAAGGAAAAACAACATTTCTAAGTAGCTTTTGGTTGGGCTTATTTCTCTGGTTGCATTGCCAGCAAGTGTGCTCTTCTCTCAGGTGTCTTAGTCACCGGCTGTAAGACGTGATAGGTGCTACAAACAGAAAAGCCTTACTGACTCATTTACTCAGTGTCCCTGATGAGATGGGTCTATTTGATTCCCTGCATTTGCAATTCCTTAGTCCAGTTTAATTGCATTTGAAACAGTCAATAAAGCTTCTGTTACTTAAGAGACTACTGTTCCGATTAACAGATTTTCCTGTCAGGAAGGTCTCTTAATTTCTTACTGTTTCTTCTAGCATCACTCTAGATAATTCTTCCTCCAAGGACGCCAGACCAATTAAAATTTGTGGTAGCTTTTTCTCCCTCTGTGTGACTCCATAGAGAAGGCCAGATTTACTCCCCATCTCCCCATTGATAACTTACTCACATGAGTAGCCCCACAGAAAGGAACACACTTGTATGACTAATCTGCTCAGCAGCATACAAAGTTCAGCGTCTGGACTAGAATTAAATGACTTTTCTATAGAGTGCTACAGAGGTTGCAGAAGGGGTAGATTAAAACTCAGGAGTCCCTCATGGCAAATGCCATACTTTGAGAACCAGACCATTCTTCCTGTCTAGCTAAACTGAGTCTGGACACCAATTTTTTTCTTACATTCACCCCCCCCCCCCCCCCAAAAAAAAAAAAGAAATAAAATGCAAAGAAATGCAAAGTTCTTAGTGTTTTACTAAACCGTGTAGGGTTCTGTAAGGGTCCCCTTGGTTATGCAACTCTGCCTTAGTTGGATTAAATGTTTGAAAATGTTGATGGTCTTCTTTCTCCCAGACATTTGCTTACCAGATTTGTTGAGCTAGCAGATATATTGCTGTATGTTGGCACATACATTACCTCATCTTAAACTAATTTATGGGATGTGGCACCTCTGACACAGTTCCCCCGTTCCGAACAACAGTCTTAATCAGTCCCACTCAGAAACATGTATAATGCTGAGGAGCTGTAACTACTAGTAGCTTTTCTCTTGATTAGGGCTTTGGCACTCATCCATTATTCAGCCCTCCATGAACAAATACGTAAAGGAGCTCACTGAAGCAGAGATGGCATTGACAGACGGGTCAGTGATTTTTTTCTGTCAGGAGGAACAAAAATGTTGTGAGACAACTAGGGGACAGGGAAAGTCATGCAAGAGAACCCAGCCTATTTCCTTCTTAAACAAAGATGCCTGGAGTGAGCCTGCACTAGCCCATCATAGCATTTATTTGTTGTTTCTTGGGATGCTAAGGAGGATAGAGCTTACTTAGGTAGTGGCATATCTCTACAGTCGCTTCAGAAGATAGGGATGCTGGGGCTGGGTCTCTGCTGTGCCTTCTAGAAAACTGCAAAGAAGGAACAGCCTGATAGAGGGGAACAAAAACTGGATTTGTGCCACTATGATTCCTCTATCACCAACTTAAGTACCTCAAAGTTTATGTGGCCCTCAATATAAGGACACGCAAGGGGCTGCTCCAGATTGTAGCAAGGTTACAGATCTGTTTGTGGACTACCTTGGAGTTTGGGAGGACTAACATCTGTACTGTACCTCTCTCCTAGCCGTAATCTGCTTTGGCTTGCCCTGCCTCTCTTACTTATGCTAAGAACTGCATAAGAGAGCTACAAGTTAAGCACCATACTGTTCCTCCACAGGCTGTGGTCACTTTCTCAGAAGAACCCTGAATTTAGGCTGACATCCCCTTCAGCACCGTTTTAACTGAGGAAAAGGAAGGAGGAGCAGGAACAGAGGGTTAAGGATTTACAGGGAGATGCTAGATGCAGTCAAGTATAATCCTTGGTCCATCTGTTTCTGCAGCTTGTCTCATAACTCAGGAAAAGAATTAAGGAAATTAGCTAAGGGAATTCACTTTAAAGAGTGGTCAACATTTGGAAGTGTTTTCCTTAAAATTTGCCAAAAATATTTTTTCCATTTATCTCAAAATTTCTCACTGCCTCTTCCTTTATTTTTCAACAAGAAGTGAGCTGTTGTTTTAAAAAATGCTTGCCTGTCCACTAAAGGAAAAAGGAGGAAAAAAGGGAGGAAGCTAGAAAAGTGGACAACAAACCCAAACGAAACCTTGTGAGTTTTCGCTTTTTCACTAAATAACTTCTAACCGTGAAAAAAACAAATCTCTGTAATGTTTGGTTCGGTCTTTTTTTCATTCTGGAATGTGTTGACGGGCAGTAAGATGGATGCCTCCCGAGGCGGTGAGTTGTACGCCCCGGAGGAGGAGGAGCTGAGCAAAGGGTGTGGGTACAGCCCCGCAGCCCACCCCAAGAAACCGGCCCACGTTGAAAGGCCGGTGTGAAGCAAGCTTCTTGCTAAGCCGCCGTAACTCACCCTCATGGTCAGCAATTTTACCTCACTTTGCCCTACAGAGGACGCCCCGAAACACCAGGTGCCTCACCCTGATTTTATTTGAGACAAAAAGCAGTTAAAAAAAAAAAAGAAAAAAAGAAAAACATGACTCTGTCCTCGTTTATTTTTGTCATTCTGGGTTGGGCAGTGTTGCTAGCAGTATACCAGACGCCGGAGCTGGCAGCGCACCACACTGAGCTGGGCAGTGAAGAAAACAGCTGTTTTTAAAGCGCTCTCAAGTTTCTGTTGCAAAACCGCCACTCCACATTGCACGAGACCCTGCCTTGACCCTCCTGCCCCGCGGAAGAGGCCGTTCTGCCCTACCCCAGGGCAGCGCCGCCGCTGCACGAGGTTTCAGCCCCTGGCTTAGGACACGTGGGTCACTCCTGTGAGGGCCGCAGAAGGTGCCCAAGCGTTGCAAGCCTGCTGCCGGCGGGCTGCCGCTTGCCCTGCCGGGGCCTGCCCTGGGGAAGAGGTAGGGGAAGGCTGGAAAAGCGCTGGTGGGGAGGTGAAGGGCTGGCAGTTGGCAGTTGGCGGTTGGCAGTTGGCGGCTGGGCATGGAACGTTCTGGCAGCACAGCTGAGGGGAGGAAGGGCGCTCCCTGGGGGGTGGGGGGGGCACGGGGAGCAGCCGGGTGAGGGGAGGCATGGACAAGGGCGTTGTGGGGGCTGCTCCTGAGGAGCAGCGAGGGAGGACTGGGCTCCGCACAGCCCCCGCTGAGGTAAGAGCTGGTGGCCATGGCTCCCTCGAGCTCTCCTGAAGGTGGGAGAGAGTTTGTGCTCTCTGTTTGTCTGGTCTTCTGTTTCAGCTGCTGCCGGGCAGCTCCCTTGCACTCATTTCGATATTCCCCGCTCTGGGCTCCTTCCTCCTCTCTGCCTCCACCCCACCACTCCACCTTCTTTTCCTCACAAATTCTGCTAGTGACTCCCCTCCTCTTCCCACAAGCAAACCGGCAAGGTGGGACCCAAGGGCTGCTGCACAACCAGGGTGCCATTTGCTTTTCCCGGCTTATACAGTCATGGCAGGTCCAAACTAATGCATGGTGGCCAAGCTGCCCTGCAGCCAGGCTGTATGGGCGCTGCATGTGGCATTTAGGTGAGGCTCAGGATATTTGGGTGAGGAGGGAAGTCCTGGTTCATCCCGCTGCTTCTTTCAAGGCCCATGTGCCTTGGTGGTGATTTAATGTGTCTAACAAATATCATAGAATCATAGAATGGTAGAATGGTTTAGGTTGGAAAGGACCTTGAAGATCATCGAGTTCCAACCCCCCTGCCATGGGCAGGGACACCTCCCACTAGACCAGGTTGCCCAAGGCCACTAGACCAGGTTGCCCATATCCTACCCTTGCGTCACCTCCACCAAAGACTAATGGGGTGTGTAAGTATCTGGAGGACCTGTTGCCCATGTATGTGTCCTGTCTGCCTGGAGTAAGTTGTTTTTATTTCACCTGTCTAGAATGCAGTAGGAGGAACAGAGTGGACAAGGCCATTTCTGAAAATACAAATAGGCATAGATGCGTCCATTTTTCTCAGCAAATAGTGTCTTGTCACATAAGAACTAAAAAAGAATATTAAAAAGGACAAGGAAAATGGTGCCCGGAGGAGAGATTGGAAGTACCTCTGGTGTTCTAGCTGTACCCTTTCAGAATTACATCCCCTTAACAATGTGCAATCACCCTTCCCACCCCTCTGATTTAATGGTTTTAAGGCAAATGTGTTTGATTGCATACTAAGGGCTCAAGAAAACAGAAGACAAAAAGATTGTCAAAAGCCAAAAGGTTTGTCAGGAACCAAAGCTCAAAAGTTTGTAAGTCAAACTTTCCCTCAGGTTTTCCTTCATATGCCTCACTTCTGTATGTAAAACTACCTAGAACTCTTCTCACTGGTAACTCTAAGGAGGACTAAGAGACTCAGGACTTGTACCTTTAGGTTTGTTTCTTTCAGTACACCATGCTCTCTGGCTGCCGGCATCCCATGAGAAGCAAATTGCCATGACTAATAAGTTCCATCTCACACTTCACATGAAGAGGTTTGGTGGCTTTTTCCAGAGCCCTAAATTGAATCAGGGATAAGCCAACAAAGAGATTACACACATATCAAGAGTTTACTTTGCATGATTGCCACATATTGGCTGCCAGATACAGTATCCTGTTTTCCCTCTACACTTCACTTGGAGATCACATCAAATAAATCTCAACTTCTCAGTTATGTAGAAATAAGGCAAGCTGTCTCCAGTTTTGAAATTCTTTTTATTTAGCAAGAAGTGAAAAAAACAAGCATTATGCTGAGGGAATTCACTGTGATTTGAGAAGAGATCACAATGAAAGTTTTTTCAAGTCTTTTTGGGAGATTACCTGTGAGCCCAAATCATGACAAACAGGATGGGGGAGGGGGAAGATAAAAACAACTCACTGTGGGCTTTTTTACTTAAAAATACTTTGGTTATTTACTGAGAGGTTTTCCCCTGAGTCCTGACCTATTTCCACCTGCTGCATGGCGTTTGATGAAGCAAATTACTATAATGAATCCATTGTTACAGTTGGAAATAAATTTCCTCGCTGGCAGAGGTTAGATTTTAGGATGCTTTTAACAGTCTTAGACCTTACAGTCAGCACATATTTGGGTGGATGCTCAAGTTTCTGGAGTAGCTCCTGGTGCTGCCTCTCCTCTTAGGCCTTTTGATGTGATTGACCATAAGTGACCTTTCCTCTTTGAGCTGCAGAGACCAGTGCTAGTCTCTGTAGCAAAGTTGCTGCCTGTTACTCAGCAATGGTGAGACCATAAAAACCAATTCATCTTTTATCTGTCACAGTGAAACCCACTGTGTTGAATTGCCAGTATAAAACCAGATTCGGGCTAATTATGCTGCAAGCATTGGTATATTTGGAAAATTTAGCTGTCCTTAGTTGTAACCAGTAAATAGGAGGACTAAAATGATCCTACTGCTGAACGTTCTTGCAATAGACAGGTGCTGGTGGATGCAATCAGCTCTGGCAAATAAGCATGTCTGAGCCTGTGGGAAAGAAAACAGAGTATCTCCAGTGCCTATGCAAACCTGACTTGGAGAAAAATTCCTTCCCCTGTTTCCCAGTTGGTTTATCTGTGAGCATGTGAGTCTTGACTGCATAACTGACATGCCCACCAGACTTACCTGTTCTCTTTTGTACTATATATTCACTGCTCCGCTTACACCTTGGACCAGGTCAGAACCTGGCTTCACTGGAACTCAGATAAATCTATTAGAAACCTGTAATTCAAACAGCCCATTGTTAATGAGGGAAATGCTTTCCAGGTGCTGGTGTAAAAATCAGCTGATCCTATGAAATGCAAATTTAGGCACTCTAAATGATCTTACTAGATAAGCAGAAGTTGTGAATGCTGCACTGTGGAGGATGAAGGGAGGTGTTGAGGAAGTTCAGTTTATTGTTTTGGATGGATGTGAAATGTTTGTATGCATTTTGTCATGGATGTTTAGTGTAGGAACTCTGCAGACACTGTAACTTCATTTATCCATTTTCTGTGAAAATCACAGAGTACTTAAACCGCAAATTCTGGAGGATTTATTGTCATAGTAAGTAAAATACATCTGTAGATGTATAAATATGCTCTGTACATTATAGAAAAAAAATAAGGCAGATTGTTGCCCCAGGAGCTCATCAATTATCTCCCAAATGCCCATGTTGATGCTTTCAGAATTGCAAATACCAGGCAGGCTTTCCACATGCCTTGAACTCAGGGGTTTGCTGGGACAAAACTCAGGGGCCCTCAACTCTTGCTACACAGCTCTGACCCTTTCTTCTACTGCCTCTCTGGGTTGGCTTAAGAGGCTGTTGCACTGTGAACTGTGAGAGAAACAAATGATTCCCCAACCTAGTAATTCCAAGATTTGTAGGGCTCTGAAATAGGTACAGAACTGGGAAGTGAACAGTTTATCCCCTGGCACTTTCTTTGTAACCAGTTGAGCCTAATAGGTGTGAGCTGGGCACCCGAGTGCCATCTCTAGAAGAACCAGCAGTGGGTTAGGGCCACCACACACTCAGGCAGAGGGACTGAGACTGGGGCAGCTGTTCTTACTGCCTTTGGGAGCTGCACTGTAGAAATCTATTCTCTGTCAGGACACTGGGTGCTTTCCTGATGATCCCCAAGGCCTGGCTTTGTTGTTACTGATTAGAAACATACATAGAATCATAGAATCATAGAATGGTTTAGGTTGGAAAGGACCTTGAAGATCATCGAGTTCCAACCCCCCTGCCATAGGCAGGGACACCTCCCACTAGACCAGGTTGCCCAAGGCCACGTCCAGCCTGGCCTTGAACACCTCCA